>VWZD01003528.1:960200-1059534 GCA_013396695.1 Sakesphorus luctuosus | reverse complement strand
CCCCGCCCCGATGTAATAGTAAGGATGCAACTGTAACATGCTTTAAGAGTCCTTGATCAATCATTTCAATGTTCAACCTGCCAAATTCGATGCTACTTAAGGCAACTGATTCCCTATATTAAAATAAAGAACAAAGAAACCAAAGAACAATTTACAATGAAATTACAAAGTAGGTGAGCAGTACAAAAAGAGAGAACAAAAACAAAGGGAAGAATAACAATCTCCTCTCTTGGCCCATTAGACTCAGAGGCCATGGAAACCAACGTCATGTAACTGCAAACTGAGCTCTCCCACTCAGATTCCAAAGGCAAAGGAAAATGTAGCAGCTGTCCTGAGCCTAGACAAAAACTTACATAATCCCTAGGGAAATAAACCAAAGCTCAAGTCTCAGCTCCAGCACTCTTAAAATATCACATGAAATTCTTTCATAAAGAACCTAACAACTACTGCTTCTGAGTTCAAAGTTTACAACCTGCTGAGTCTGCCTTCTCCTCAGCCGTGACACACAGGCTTCCCTTATAGCAGCTCCTCCTCATGTTCTGTTTTCTTTGAGAATATTACAAATACCTTTGGAAAGAATTCTCTGCCAGCCCTCTTTCCCACCTACCAGATGAATTGCATTTGCTGTTTGTCCTTGAAATGTCTTGGGGAGAAAAAAAATTATACAGAAGCAGAATTATAACCATGACTGATTAATTTGCCTCATCACATGTTACTTAAAGGCAGAGAATTCCAGTTCTCCCCACATCTTCCATCCACCTCTGAGCAGGGCTAAAAGACAAAGCCATAAGGTTGATTTAAATTGAATTATTTAAATTTTACAGGGAAAAAGTGAAATCTTCTCAAAATGACCTTTTAAAAAAAAGTGTTATGACTAAAAAAACTGTGATGTGTAATTGTGTCTTCCTGAAAGCACCTTTTCTAGAACTGAGGACTAACATGGTTGGTTTTCTTCCAGATAATTCCCCTAAAGCACAAGGAGTGTGGTCATGAGTCTGGATGGTCCTCTATTTTGAAAGACAATGAGATGGTAAAACTTGCTCCTGTACACAAGATGCAAAAGGGGCTAAAATTCTTTCAGTGAAGAAGGAGGGTCAGCCTTTTTCTCTTTTTTTTTTTCTTCAACTACCATCTCATTCTCAGCATTATTTTCCATTATGAATTAGCATAAGCACTGGAGAGCAGCCCAGACAACGGAAGGAGTTGTTCAGGGCACCAGAGCAAACAGTCCTTCAGAATTCCCTCTGCAGAAACCAGGAACAGAGCACTCTTTTATTAAAACAAATTCCTCTTCTCTGTTTAGGAATAAGGAATCTAGAAGTCTGGCTAGGATGCACCCTTCAAATAACTCTTTACTGTTATCTGTGAAATGAATAGCCAAAGATCCCCAACACAACAGTGATGAATTGACAGCATTAAAACAAACACCCGCAGGAACAGCCTCTACACACCCATGTGATCCCAAACTGCCAACAACTAAGCTGAACTCATCTGCCATTTATTCCTCTGCTCTACTTGTCATTTTTTCTTTCCTCCTTTACAAATAAGTGTAAGCTGAGCAGGGAAAATTAACATTGCTAAGAAAAAAATTAAGCAAAGAAGCTGTCAAAGAAACACACTGCACAAAATTCCTCCAGCTTATTCGACACCCAGAAGGAAGATCTTCGATGAGCACAGCACATGCTGCTGACCAGAAACATGTGATAAACAATAGAAAGACACATAAGCAGATTGCAATTTCAAGTTTCACCAGTTTAAATCCATACTTAACCTGTAGGATTGCACTGAGTGACCAAAATTTAGTCCTCAGAATGAAAAAAATGGAGCCACATGATCCTACTTTTTAGATAACAACAACAAAAGTAATGACACAGCGCTCCTGCTTCCAGCTCTGCCATTGATTTATTGTGCTACTTGCAAGAAATCACTCTGCAACCCTGTGCTGAACCTGCTTCATCTGTAAAGAGGAGATATAGCAATTTTTTCCCCAGAGATCAGGCTTCTGATCCAACTGACCACATGAGCACTGATATCAGCCCAAAGGAGAGAATTAGACCTTTCCTTCTGGAGTGACACAGGCTTAGCTCAGCTCAGGGCAATTGTGAAACTGCACCCCAAGGGTTTGGGAAGGAGACAAGATACTTGTTATTATTACATCAACTTCTGACCTACTGGGAGTGTACAAACACAGGACATTCCTCTTTTCAGTCTAAAAGCATACTCAGACTAAGAGTAACCTGATACTCCCTAGCCTTAAAAGTCATAAAAACTAAATGTAAAGAACAAGAATGTCACAGTAAAACATCCCCCAACATTCATTCTTTCTTCTACATACAACCTTTCCTGTTCAGATGGGGTGCCAGCAAGGTTCAAACCCTCAAACTTCAGCTCTGTATAACAGTCTGTAACACTGCCTGCATGGGCAAAAGCCTGAAATCTTCCTGTGCGGAACAGATGCACAGACAAGATTGTCCAGACATTGCCAGCAGACAACATAAGGCTTTTGAACAAGATAAAACTGTACTTCAGCACGTTTGTGGGAATGAATTTGGTCCTTGATATTAAGCAGTCCAGGGTTTAGACTGTTTCTTTTGGCACTGTCTCCCACAGCACTATCATCTGGAAATCGAGTAAGTGACAGACAAACAGTCTGTAAGTGGGCTGAAATAAGTGGGTTCAATCTCTCTCTCCTGGGAGGTTTTCAAATCTTGGCTAAAAAAAGCCATCATGAGCCTGATCTAGTATTAGCAAGTGTCTATTTCTATTGTTGACTTGATGTATTTTAAATAAAAATGCTGAATTTAGTTCAATCAAATGAAGGCAACCATCTGTAAAAGAACTTTAGCACATTACAATCAGCAGACCAACCACATGCAGTAAAACCTAGAATCCACTTCTAGAAATGAACTAACCATTTTCATCCCCCTCCCCATTTTTCACAATAGACTCTAAAAATCAAAATCTCTTACTTGACTTGAAGTGATTGATATCCTGCTAAATCTCTCAATAAATTGTTGCAGTGGTTAGCTACCTTCACCCTCTCATCTCCAAGGTCAAGGCAACTACACTGAATTATATCATATTACAAGACTATGTCTCAGGATTTTCTGATCCATAATCCTTACTCAAAAGGAAAAGAAGAGCATGATAAAATTTATCCAGTTTCTTCTATGAGCTTTACTCATGTTCAGGGATTAACTGCAAATATGTAGATGCCTGAAATCTTCTATTCTATTACTATCGTACAATTTCCAGTTTAAAAACATTTAGAAGAATAAAGGATCTACTTCTTTTGACCTAATTAACCTGTGTTACAGCAGTGCATGACCTGAAGCTATCAGAGCCAACAGTATGTGTGTGACCTGCCAGCAAAATCAAGAAATGATTATAATTACAGACCACTGTTGCCAGTAGAGATATATTTTAATACTGTCTGAAATACAGCAATTGGAGGATGGGTAATCCTAGGTCATGAAATTAAATGTCTCTTGGTAAAAAATTTAACATAGCGATAGGTATTACTTGGATTCAGGGAACATCTGTTTTGATCTTACTAATGTGCTAATATTTAACAAAAAAACCAGCACAGAGCAGTACATAAATGGATATCCCCCAGGTCCTGTTCTGCTACTCCTCACTTTAACTTAACTCTCCTGATTGGCACATGGTTGCCAATCACCAAAACAGACAAAAGAGGGTGTAATAACACACGTTTTGTAAGTATTCCCTGGTATCTGTTTCCCTCCTTTTAAACCATTATCTCTGGTCTTTGGTCCATCCACTCCCCAGATTTCTTCCCAGTGTTGTGCTAGATCCCCACACCACTCAGAATGCTCTCTGTAGCATTCCTCCCATACAAATGTTTGATAGGCTAGTGACAAAACCAGAATATTTGTCAGAGTTCCTGATTCTGCTATAAAAGTAATTCTATATAGCATAACCCTATGATAGGAGTAACTGTATAAATGACCATGCATATGACTTCTTCATTCCTAATACCATAAAGACTCAAACAACAGGCTTGAAACAGATCTAGAAATGAACTGGCACAGAAATATATAAGAACGTGAAGCTGGTAAGGACAAGCTTTAGATCCTTGAAATTACAAGAAATAATGTCATGTGATCTTTTTATGAAGATGATCATATTCCAGACCAAAACTTCATCTTAGAATGCATGAGGAAGAGTTGGTGGTTGCTTTGGGGGCTTTTTTTTTGGTCTCATATCTTAGTGCTTTGCATTTGTAATTAGACTGGACATACTTCTGGGCAAGATTGCACCAGGGCTTTGCATGAAATAATAACCTATTTCTCTAGGTCTCTCCTGGAATCATCTACATCTGCTATTTCATCTTAGGTTGTCTACCTTTCTTAAGGCTCATTGCACATGCCTTCATCTCATCAGCTAGTATCCCCATGCCCACCTCCAATATTCTGTAGTAATTGTCCTGTAGAAATTCTTGTGATAGACGCTGAGTGCGAGTACAAAGACCTGCAGCATCATTTTTGTTCCACTTTGGATCATGAGAGGGATGGTATATTGTGTTTTTCTGGTATGCATCCCACAATGTGCAGTTTAAGGAAAAAGTAGACAAGATGCCTCTGAACCACTATACTTTCTCTTTCCCTTGTCATGAACTGCTCCCAGAGACGAAAGTGTCATGAGTGCAGTAGCTCATCATAAAATGGCATAAAACCATTCCCAGTGGAACAGCTCTGAAATGCTGCCCATGTTACAAGAGAAGTGTGCTTTGCACTTCAGCTTTAGTCTTGCATACTTCACAATTTAGTTTTCCCCCAGGCCTTACATCAAGAGGCTGTGGTGTTGATGCAGCTGCAGCTCTTCTCCTAGGCATGATATGGCCAGACTGGGGATTAGAATCTCACCCAGCAATTTGTCAGCACAGAATTATGCTTCCACCTAGAGCAACAGATGAACCGCAGAGTGCAGCAGTACCAATTAGAAGAGTACATCACCTAAGAAAGGCAGGCTATTCCTGTTCCAGTCTAGAAACAGCAGTGGGACGTGCACAAAGCCATACTTCCCTGTAAATGACGGCTTTTCTTCTTCATAGCTCATCCAGGAAAGGAGAACAAACTATCATGACATGAAGATACACAGATATGGTCAGACAGCGCATGTGCTACTGACAGGAATGAATGACTGCATTTTTCTCAACATTATGAGCTGCTTACATTATAAACTGTTAATTTCTCTGTGCTTTCCACCTGAAAATTTGGAGTCTGTAACCCAGACAACTTAGTGAAGTGTTTTATTGTCAGGGCTGGTCCACATTTGAAATTCCAATTCCACGGAAAAAAACAGAAAGTTTTACTTTGCTTTTGGTTTCAAATTAGAACATCTAAAATACACTCCAGAGCTAAAAGATCCTGGTGAGAAGGACCAGACAGAAGAAAGGGGAAGAGATTGAAACTGTTTCAACCACAAACTAAACATTTTGATAAAATTAGATTTCCTTTTGATAATGATTTGGGTTTATTTGGCATTACTGCAATATGACATGATCTAATAAAAGTTCAAACATGTGCAATGTAACTGCACCATTTTAAGAAAAAAAGTGAAGTACTTTTAAGCATAAAAGGAAACCAGGACATGCAGTGATTGAGGTTTCAAGTAGATGTAAGTAATGAAACACAAAGGCAAAACTCCCCCGCAACTTTAACACGCTGCTGGACTCAGCTACAGTGCTGAGGCAGATAGGGGAGAGAAGGGAAAAGCGTCCTCTCTTCCATCACATCACGCGGCAGATACAACACATCAACTATTCTTCTAGCTATAAAAGCTACCCCACTGTACTGTAAAAATGTTAACAAAAAAAGAAAAAAAATAGACTGTAAAAATCAAATGGAAAGGTCAGGTCATGTCAGAAGGCTGGACATCCAGCAGCATTTTTTGGAAAGACTTTTCACAAAGGAGTGGGAGAGCCAGTGTTAGCTGGTCTGCTCTATCACTTTGCTTCATTAAAATCCCATTATCCACCCCATGATATGGATGAGATCCTATTCCCCAGTGGAAAATTGAAACAGAGAGAGTTTGAAAATGAGGCAATAGAGAGTTTTTTAAAAATGAGAGGATACAAAGAACTACAGAATATCCAAAAGCTTAAGGGAAAATATGGCCTCGCAAATCAATAGGTTAGAAGTTCATGACAATTGCTGATGAAAATTCTAAATAAACACAAAATGTTGGTGGGTATGTGTGTGTGTGTTTTGTTTAGTACTCTTTCATTTGCTTCTCTCAGTTTTGAAACCTTAGGTAGATGGGACCAGAGTTAATGGAATAAATAATAGTATTGTTATTCTTGACTGAACCAAGAATTCATTTCTTCGCTACACAGGCAATAGTTCAAAGAAGCAGAAGTCATACAAGCTTCTAGGTTTAAACCAAAGTTTCACCAAACAACCCTGTGTATGATACATAAACAAGCCTTTGGATTTTAAGCACACACAATTAAAATGTAGTGAGTTCTGTTAATTTCCTGGGAAATTGCCCATAAGGAATATAAAACAATTATCTTTATAAAACAATTATCTTCAACACAAAATTATTTTTATATTACATTACTGTTACCAAAACAGAGAAGTAGAAGAACAGCATTTTTATTTTTCTGGCTGATTTCCTAGTTCATCCCATAAAAGGAAAAAATAAGGGAAAAAAAAAGAAAAGTAAGGGAATAATAAATACAGAAGTACGATTCTTACCCTGAAGAGCGGCAGTCTGGTTTATTTCTTTCTGAGCGATCTGTGGAAAAGGAGGCATAATATCAGCATAGAAGTTGGCTGTTCTTTAGCAATAGCAGTACAGAAGTCTTAAAAGAACTGCAAAACTATATGACTAACAAACCCAAAAGCTGATTCAGTTCTAAAACTGCTTTTCCACACTGGACTACTCTTCGTAAGACCAAGTAAAATTACTTCAAGTTTAATGTTGGGTAAAATTCCTGCACTCAAAACACAGTGTATTTAATGTTTTGTATTAATGATTTGGAAGCCTCCCTCCCTTTAGCTGAAATGAATAGGGCTTTAGTTTGGGGTAAAAATAAGTGAGAGGGAAGAGGAAAAAAGAAAAACCACAGATTACTCAGCGCAAAAAAATCATTCCATGAATCATGGCTGGCAGAGTTCCCTGACAGGATGGGAGAAAAAGCAGCAGTTGGTTGCTGCAACATCTGCAAATACAGTGAATCCAGTGCAGCCCCACCATTAACTCTTCAGCTTCTGGGGGTTCCAGATACTGAATCTTTCTGTGTTTTTAGAAAGGGTTTTGTTCGTCCTGTATTTCACGTTTCAATTTCTTGTTTGCACTAGTGAGATTGATCCACATATGAAAATCTATATAGAAAGCTCCAGTATGCAAAAAGAAAGTATAAAAGAGTTAAGATTATCATACAAGCATTACAAACCCACCAGTGTTATTAGAATTCACAGATTATCAGTTATATTTTAAATCCAGAATGTCTCTTACTGCATGACTTTTTAACTACCCACAAGAACTGAAATTGCTGTCCACCTGAAACACATATATTCTAAAATTAGAGGGGGGGATAATCCTTTATTACAGGAAGATCCACTATGCAAGTAGAAGGAAATTCTTATGGCTACATATAATCTCCACTGACCACAGAAATTTTGCTTCTAGTTAGATCTGTGTGTATTTTAATCAGGAAGCTATTTATTGTGTGCTTGTAAACACTTTCCTGAAAAGCTGACTATACAGAAGAGACTTCCTAGAAAAATTTTCATGCTCACAGATTGTATTTTCAACCTTAAAGCTCTGCATTTGAAATAAAATTTGTTCTCTTGATAGCACACATTTATTTGTGCAGTTTTACCTCATGTATAAAATAAATATTTTCCACTACAAGGTTTATTTGCTCAATTGACTGTTTTCATTAAAGTGGTAAAAAATCATGGCATGGCAACAGTGCTTAAAAGTATCTAATGCTTCTTCCATCCATAGGTGCTCCCGTTGAGCTGTCACAGCCACACACTGTGTAATTTATTGTGTTTCCTGACTCATAGTGATCTCCATTTCATTACACCATGTGCAACTCCGGTATCTAGAAACAGCATGGTATAGCTCACACCAGAGCAGCAGCAACAGTTGTTCAAACACACGCAGAAAGGCCTCTTCCACCCTTATCACATAATCTCCTTACCTGGGAGCATTGAGAAAAATGAGACTGGACTTACTACTAAAATCTGCTTGCCACCTGTTGGTTGTTATCAGTGTTCTCTGTTCTGTGTGCAGCCACCATCTAACAGCATTCAGACAAAGCCTTCCCCCTTCTAAACAGATCGTGTGAATAAACCAATGGGAAGGAAGCAACAAGGTCAGTGCTCATGTAAGCACAGCTCCTGGGAACTCTTCCCCAGTTGGACAGTCAGCAGATCCACCACTGCTGCAACCTTTTCATTCAGGAAAGCAGTGCAATTCCCTTTTCCTTTTTGTTTTCATTCCTGTTTCAACATTTCAGTATTACATCTATTTTCACACATTTTACTTACTGCTAAACATACTGAGAGCACACCACCCGCACGCACACTGCTTGTATTGAGAAGAACAAACTGCATTCCTACAAGTAAACAGCATTTTAAAACAGAAATAAAACCTGTACCTCTTTAAGGTTATTGTGAACTTAATCTTTTAAATTTGTTTTAGTATCAAGAGTTAAGAAGAGGCTTAAAGAGCTGAATCTTTCAAATAGATGTTTGCAATCAATTAGGTGGTGGAGTCACCATCCCTGGAGGTGTTTAGAAAAGACTGGACGTGGCACTTGGTGTCATGGTCAGGTTGACACAGTGGTGTTCAGTCACAGGTTGGACTGGATGATCTCAGAGGTCTTTTCCAACCTAATTGATTCTGCAATTCTGTAAGTGTTGCAATTCGAGATGGTGTTTTGGAATTAAGTAACCCTAACCCTAACCCAAGTAGTGACATACACCTCTCAAATCTCTGGAATATGAAAGCCTAGAGGAAACAGGCAATTACCTTTTTTTACACACAGATGCATATATGTTACACTTATACATGTGCAGATCTTATCTCTCCATTCTATAGGCAAATCCTTGGCTTGCAAAAGTTGAGTCTCAAAAGTGCACACCCACAGCTGATTCTCTTTTCTCCATACATGTTACTTCAACAACTGAAAAATCCTTTTGTAATCTAACAGGAATAATCAAGAAGACTGTAGAGTTGTAAAGATCTGAAAATTAAATCCTGCACTACAGATTTTGCTCTATATCAAAAACATAAATTGCTATAAAACATTATGGGACATGATGCTTTTTTAGCAGAATACCGTGTATCCTTCAATTCTAAACTCTGAAAGCCAAAGCCACATGTTAGATTAGAGCTAACACTGGATGTTGCTGGACTAGCATGCACAACGAACAAACGGGCAGTCAGACACCAGAAAGTCCTCCCTATTTCACTGCTGGTAAAAGTAATAACATTCTTTACTGTCTGTGTATCTGCAGTAAAATAGGCTAGGAATTTCTAAGCAGCTAGTACCCACAGGCTGTATGATTCTATGTTTATTTTGGTTAATGAAGTTCTTTCTGCCTGTTCTCCAATCCACTCTGCATAGTCAGAGACCTGCATTCTCTCAATTCGCAGGAACTCACCACACTCCAACCCCTCCTACAGACCATACTTAGAGATTTTCTCCTCTTCATATTAACATCTACTATTTACAAAACCTTTGCTGCCCTTATACAAATACAGCCAGTGCTGAAGAAATATATTATCCTTGCCCAGCAGCAGGATACAGTGCAAGAAGTCAAGGAGCTAGCCAGGTGGAGCAGATGAAGGGGAAGAAGTCAGACTACTGGCTGAGGCTGGGAAAACTTGTCGCCAAGTTCGAAATGCTGCAGAACAATCAAAGAAAACATCAGGGCAGAAAGATCTGCTATTCATACCACAACTGTTTGGCAAATCTAGTGTTTATTTATAAAATCATGCTGTGTGTACTTCATCAATAGCATGGACACCTTCTGCCTTTTTCCCGCATTCAAAGGTTGAGCAGCAGACAGAACTGCCATGTTCCAGCTGCTTTTAGAAAGGGTCAGGTTTCTTTAATTGGTGATTCTCTTATCCTTTGAGCATGGGAGAACTATCTTCTTGTGTTGTTTGCTTTTAATATGATAAAACAGTTTTTCTTTTCAAGGAAAACATAAGCATAACCATCAGGAGAAAAATAACTGAATCAATATTACTTCCGTTGCTCCACCAACTCAGAATAACTGTTTGCCAAAAAGACCACCAATGCAGAAAAACAGTATCTTTTAAGGTAATAACTCGTCTCTGGAAGACAAGCAAAGAAAAGGAAAAAAGGCACCTCACACCAAACAGAGCCGTTGTTTTTCTCTGTTTATTTTGCAAGCTTCTTCAAAGTATCTTGTTGCTAAGAGTGACTTCAACTGAAAAGTGTGCTCTCACTAGAAAAAAATTTAAGTATAAACATGAAATGCTGTTGGAAAATTAGTGGAAAGTTGACACACATTCTGCCACACCAAAACTGCAAAGTCACTGGGGAACCTTCAATGAAATTACCTCCTGAGGTTTTAACTTCTTGCTCCTAATTCCATCCCCCAGCCTCATCTTTTTTTAAAAGCTGCATTGCCTGAAGAGAACAAAGGAGGGCACATACCATTCCCATTTCTGGGAAATATCATATTTTCCAGCTTAATTATGGCTCTTGAATTGAGCAGCCAGCAGAGGAGGCAGAACATTGGAACACTCTTCAGGAAGACATGTGATTAGAGCAAACAGCCACCTCCACAGCTTCCAGCCCCTGATGGCACAGCAGCGGTTTCACAATGAAAGACAGCATGAGATGCTACTGTAACAATAGCAAGCCTCTAGATAAACCAAGCAACAGGAACTGTGGGCTCTTATGCAGTAATAGCCATACTAAGACACAGAGCAGAAGTATTCTCAGAATAGGCACATGCTGAAAAAGGCTACACAACCCAGCCTAATCTGAATGCATCAATCCCCAATGGGCTTTGGAAACTTACAGGCCTAAACACACCCAGACGCTGAGAGTGATGCAGTGGCTTCACAAGACATCATGCAGAAATATGATGGCTCCTACCACTATTTTAGTAACATGCAGTAACAGCTGAACAGTGCAGCAGCCCTCCTTACACAGCCCCAAATTTCCATTTCAAATTGACAATGTAGAAAGGGCCCTCACTCAAACTCAGTGCACATTTTCTGGGGAAAAGATCTGCATTTGTGCAGGACTTTCAATGCTAGCCGCTTTATTTGCACTGAGACAAGCAGTAACTTCCACTGATACTGCCACCTTCTTGTCTTCTGTTAAGGCATGTTGTGGCTCACAACAACACATCAAAAATAGTGTGGCCAGCAGAACCAGGGCAGTGATCCTTCCCCTGTACTCTGCCTTGGGGAGGCCACACCTTGAGTATTGTGTTCAGTTCTGGGCCCCTCAGTTCAGGAAGGATATTGAGGTGCTGGAGCGGGTCGAGAGAAGAGCAACAAGGCTGGTGAAGGGACTGGAGCATAAGTCCTATGGGGAGAGGCTGAGGGAGCTGGGGTTGTTTAGTCTGGAGAAGAGGAGGCTCAGAGGTGACCTCAGCACTGTCTAGAACTACCTGAAGGGAAGTTCTAGCCAGATGGGGGTTGGTCTCTTCTCCCAGGCACTCAGCAATAGGACAAGGGGGCACGGGTTCAAGCTCCACAAGGGGAAATTGAAGTTGAAGATCAGAAAAAAATTCTTTCCAGAGAGAGTAATCAGGCATTGGAATGGGCTGCCCAGAGAGGTGGTGGATTCACCACCCCTGGAGGTTTTTAAATGCAGATTGGAGGTGGCACTGAGTGCCATGATCTAGTAAATGGACTGGAGTTGGACCAAGGGTTGCACTTGATGATCTCAGAGGTCTTTTCCAACCCAATCGATTTTATGATTCTGTGATTCTTCTTTTCAGCACTTCTCTCAGGTAAGGAGTCAAAACAGCACAAACTGATACCACTGTAAGGAATCTACTAAAAATTTTGTTCAATTTTATTAGGAAAAGCTATGCAACAAACTCCATAAAACTGAACACTTGTTTATGTATTTTAGTACTTTAACAGTAGAGTCCCTTATCAGTTGTTTAAAAGGTAGAAAGCTCAAGAAGAGATTAATGAGAGACTTGAAAGAAACTTTTAACATTTAGTTTATGTATAGCTTGCCCTTTACTACCAAAGGCCACAAAACCAGGACACAGTCAAAGTTTATAACCGTAAATGCAGACAGTTTTTATACTTGCTTTAAATTCTAAAGTATGCTGTTTAATTCTGGAGCAGTACATTGCAGGGGCAAAAACAACATTAAAAGCCCCACCATGAAATTATACAAGTAGTAACGGAGTCTGTAAGTATAAAGCATTCCCAAAGTGGTTTTATACCTGGAGTAATGCTTCTTCTGCCACTCTTAAGCATGACAGAGATGGCTGGGGATGGACCCCAACACATACCTGAGAACACACTGAACTTCTGCTGTTGAGTATTTAACTTTGAAACCTACTGACCACCATAAAGCATAAAGTTACCCAAAGACTATATACTTTAACTTTGTGAAGAGATTAAAAATATATTATAATCACCGTGAAAGCCTTTTGTCCACTTGTACAACATATAAGTGAAAAAAGGAATTTACTGGACACCAGAGGCCACATTTGCCAGTGCAACATGTGCTGTTGATTTGTTTTTGTGACTTTGAATTTCCACCCCCTCATTTTGCTCCTACATTACTCCTGCATTGCAACAGCAAATGTGTGTGTGTATCAGTGTGAACATATGTGCCAGCATAAGAGGGGGCTGACACAGAAACAAAAGAGAAAGGAAACAGACTGTGTAAGCTCTCACCACTTCTCAAAAAGGTTCATGCTGTAAGAACCTAGACCAAACTCAGCACCAGGAACCAGGCTTGTTCAAGCCATAAATGATTAAACAAAGTATACATGCAATCAAATACACCCAGCATATACATATGTTATCACTCTTGTGCCTTCTACCACAGTTGTTTAAGAAGGAAATTTAGGATACAGTTGTTTCTAAAGCTCCTTCTTCAAGAAATTAGCAGCTCCTGAAAGTACAAATCCCCCTATCTTCATACAAGACCCCCCAGCTGATTATTGCAATGTAATTCTTAGATTATGTACTCCAGGTACAAGCAGACATAGGTATCCACACACCACCAAAATCACAGTGGGAGCTACTCTGGATGAACCCTACTACTTAATTTTTTGACACTTTTGTGAGGAAAATACTAATTGACTCAACTTTTTAAGTGACAAAGATTTATAGCCACAAAATATGTTCTTCTCTAGGCTTTCCAGAAATGTTAGATCCACATTTTTCTGGGGTTGCTAGTATTGCCAGTAAAAGGAAATTATCTTTCAAGAGCACTGTACTATTTTTATTTCCCAAATCAGAGATTTAACATGATTCTGCATATTCCTCACCTAGACCACAGAGCTCAGTCTTACCTATGTCTGCCTGCCATAGGGTACTGATACACAACATGCAATAAATGCAATAGTTAGACAGGTGTGAACAAGGTTGTGCTTCTGACATTGTATTAACAATCTTCTAAACATTCATACACTACATGCAAACGCCACATCTATTCAACTGTTTTTCTCCTCAGTTTGCCCTGCCTGAGGACCAGCACATCCAGCACCAGCAGAGCCTCCAGCTTTGAACACCTGTGCGTAGGTGCACTCACCTGTCACAACATGCCCCTTACCACGCTGATTAGGGGCACTTTCCATGCTGGGAGACCTAACATACGCACAGAGAAACATTGCTGTGGAGTGACTAAGGTAATAACAATAACAGGCTTTCTAAAAATAAAAAAACCCAACAATTTTCATTAAGTTTTCCATAGGCCATGTTTTGGATTCTTTTCCTGTTGAACAAAATGCTAAACATGTGCATTCCTGGCCACGCAGAGGATGATTTGGGGCTATGACTGCAGGGGATATAATTTCCACCATTTAAACAATTTCCTTTGATCTCCACAGTACAAAACTAGGTGTTGTACAAAGAGCCTTCATTGTACACATTTCAGATAATCATTCACCATTTTTGAGAAGTCACACGCTACCTTGTTAGTTTCTAAAGACAGACTCTCCATCTATGTGCTATATAGTAAGAACATTTATTCTTGGATGTAAAATACTGCAAACTTCACCCTTCCCACCCTCCTGCCAACCCAACAATCCTATCCCATTGGATGATTACAGAACCACAGAATACTCTGGGTTGGCAGGGAGCCACAAGGATCACCAAGTCAAACTCTTAAGTGAATGGCCCATCCAGGGATTGAACTCACAACCTTGGCATTACTGGCACCATGCTCTGACCACCTGAGCTAATTCAGATTAAAATTTTTCTGAATTCTCTAAACTGAAACAATATGTTTTCACTGTTGAGATGGCCAACCTCAGCAATAAAAGTCTCCACTATAATCTTATGCATTAAGCATTTAGAAGTTAAGCCATATTCAATGTGGGTGACACAGGGATTCACAATAAAGTGCTGAATGGCAATTCAGAAGATATTCCAACTTCCACATCATGGGAAACTAATTCAGCTTTGGAACAATCAAGAGAATTCCTTTCTTGATTATTTCATCCTGTGAAGCCACTGACAGAATAAAGGTGATACTGCTTTCAATTTAGAAAGCAGACATTAGAGTTAATGAAACTAAGTGCATAGGTCTGTACTTTGGGAGAAATTTGGAGACTGGGGGAATGAAATCACAGAGAGAGAAAGAAAACAGCAAATTAAAAAAAAGGATTGGAAAACACTCAACCATAAAAAAACCCCAGCAACTCTAAAAATAGAAGAAGTGTACCAGGCAAATAACAGTATTTATTTCTCTTAAGATACCACTGAAATACTCAATAGCTTGTTCTCTTGTGGTCCTTTGTCACTATTTATGGTAAAAAAAATCCCCAAGCTGTCTATTCAGTTCACATAAAGACACCTAACGAGAACAGTCCTAAACCTCAATGACTTTGTTACAAGTACTAATTTTCTAGGGAAGTGCATTTGAAATTAGCATATTCACAAAATACTTTTCCTTCAGTGACATTGATAATTCTGCCTAACACAGAAAAAATTCTCGGAAACTGAATCTAACAATTGCTTCTCACATGCACTGCATTTTTCGGAAGTACCATAGATTACTCCCAAAACGGTCTCTTTCACTTTATCATCACAAGATCTACAAACATCCTAAAAGGGATTAATGTGAATAGCTGCAAAACCCCTGATTTATTTAGTAATGTTGGCATATACCAAAAAACAGTTGCAACCTGAGATAATCCTCATCCATCAGCTTTGAGCACACGCTTCAAGCTGTGCAACTCTAAGCTAGTATTCCACACAACAGGGAGCCCAGCACTCTCCTATTACTGAAGTAAGTAATGTTTTAATGCGTATTATTTAATAATGCAATGATCAGCATGCAATTTTTTAGGATGTGAGTCACCTGGCACGCTGAACACATTTTACTGAGGCGTAAATGAGTTTATCCACATCTACTCCAAGGTAAGTGTTAAACACCTACCAAATCCCCTTTAAGGTACCTGAGAGTCCTCCATTGCTGGCCTAACGTGCATCTGTAACTCTGCCCACGTGTGCCCTTTGCCCCTGAAGGACCATCCTGACCAGAAGGCACCATGTACAGCTGCATTCCTTGCACCATGATTTCATGTTGTGCAGAAGGCCCATCTGCACAGTCCATCTGATCCCTCTGCAGAGTCTGACCGTTGCGTCCATGGGAAAATGAAGGTGTGCAGACTCCTCTGACCAACACTAAAGTTGGGTCTTACCAAACCTGAGATAGCAATTTGAAATGGAAGGCCAATTCAAACAGCGGGAGCACATCAGAAGTCCTGACTAATAGGTAAGAGCGGATTCCTGAGGAAGCCCACAGGTCCTTAGTGGCTTTGAAAAGGACAGAAAGATGCACCCACTGGACACCAGTGCCACTACCTTGGCACAGGCCCACTTGGCTAACTAATGTGAAACATATCCTCCCAGGCTCCAAACCAGAAAATAACAGTGCTTTATAAAGACAGGTGGGAAAAAAAGACAGGGACAACAAGAAGACAGCAAGTTACAGAATAGAAACACCATCTGCTGTGATGAAAGAGGGACAACCCTTCCTGGGGCTATAAAAGCCCTTTCTGGGCAACCCTTTCTGGGGTTATAAAAGCACAGGGCTTTTATACCACTTGGTAGCAAGTTCAAGCATGCTCAGCAAAAGTAAGCATGGTTCACAGCACACAGCATGCTGTACTATTTTTCATTTAAAAATTGAATACATGGTTGAATTCCACACAATTTACAAAACATATACAGATCATAATAAAAATACTGAGTTCCCTTGGTGTATAAAAAGAAAGCTGTGAGTCACAATTCTAAGAAATGCCTTTTAAACAACCACTCAGATAAACACACATTTCATTCTTCACATGTGGCCCTTGTTCTGTAGACAAAGCTGATTGCACCTATTTCTGGGCTCCTGAGAAATTAGAGTATTTCATAGAGCCTTCCCACCTATTTTTTCCAAATGTTTGGCAATTGTACCTCCTCCTCCTCACTTCCAACCTCTCAAAAAAGACACAGTAGAGAAAGTAGCTATTACAAAAGTAATTATTTAGCTACTTTTAGCCTTGACTTGAGGCTAGTGCATCTTGTCATTGGTCTTCTAAATACAAATTCTATCCATTCAGTTTCTATTCATGGTAACATGAAGCAGTTTCCATACTGTTCACTGAGAGGCTTCAAGAATCATAGGGCAACTTAAAATGACCAAGGAAAAGGATGGCAAAGCCATAAACATCCAGAACCTCTTCAAACAAAGAATCCAGTATTTACCACAGATAAACCCAGAGTTTCTGGGCACTCTGGTAATGCTGGCAGAAATGGTTCCAATTCTTTGGTACCTTGGAGAAATACCTCTCCTCCCATGTGCTCCTTGACCTCTCTCCACTTCTGTGTGCTCATCAAAAAGGCCTACAGATCCTGTCAGAGGCATCCAACATCTGTCAATACACTAATAAGTACCTCTACATTGCTATGGTGCCAAAATACCATAATGACACACCTCAAGTAAGTAGTTCTTGATAATGGATGCACCAACATCAAGCCAGTGCACAGCAATTAGAGAAGTGAAACGTGGCTGATGTCATGGCACTTGCTGCCATGCATTTTCCAGAGATGATATGGGTGATCTACAGCAAGTTTTGCACACCAGCACAGAAAAAATGGATTTAGTCATTATGAAGTTAGCTCTGAATGCTGAATACATGAGGTCTGCAGCATTATCCCATCTCACTGTTCAGTGATATCTGTTCCATGCTGGTAGTGACAGTCTTCCAAGAACTGTCTTGAGGTGCTTCCATGATGGACATGGTAGACTCCAGCAGGTGTCCAGCCTCAGGTGAACTGTATCATCCCAGTCTGGAGTTCACTGGGTGTTAAGTCAGACCTACTTGCACAGGTTGGTGAGCTTAAGACAAATGACCAGCATTTGCCATCAGTTAAACTGTGGCACTTGACAATGCTGTTCTTCCAGCACTAGGTAGAGGAAGAGAGACTTCTTTTAAAACTTCTACTTTGATCACATGTCCCACATTTCTATTAGTTTCTGTACCTAAATTTACAGTGCAGTTATAAAATGAATACAGCACACGGATGGAACAATTTAATATGAGAAAGTTATCACAATTATGAGCTTGTTTCCAGACATTTATGTCCCAATACTCCAACAGTGGGAGCCAACAGTATTTTAATAATGAATATCATCACAGCACACCGTACACTCCAAAATTCTTGTAAATCATTTAGCACAGATGTGCATAACCTGAATCAGTTTTCATGTTAATATCTGTGATATTGAGCACTCAGATTTTAATGCAAGAAGGAATGCATGATGAATACAAGTTTATTACCCTAAGAAAACAAGTTATATTAATTTTAGCTTATCTCTTATAAACAAAATCAAAATGCTGTAACTGAAGAAAAAAATCAAATGGCCCCTTTTATGCATACAACATTCTGTTTAGAAGGAGAGTGGTTCAGAAACCCCTTCGTAGGAAAAACAATGCTTGAAAATTTATGTCATTTTTAAGGAAGCAAATCACCACACTCCAGACCATATTAAAATGCAGAATACAGATAAGAAATCTATCATCACAATTCAAGAACCAGTGAATATCCAGTAAGAACACCAATCTGGATGTAAAAGGTAGTAACTGATTTCTCATAATGAATAGTCATGGTCCTTACTCCTGTGTAAGATCTGAAGACCAAAAGTCTAAGTGGATTCAAAAAAGGAATTGAGGAATTGAATTTGTGAAAGATAAATCCATTGCCAATGATTTAGCAGGGCCTTTTATATGCAGCCCCCGAGAAGCTGCTAAGAAATTGACTGCAGAGGGGAAGGAATCTCTCTTGGAAGTTAAAATTAAATCCTAGGAGATGTTTCTTGAATAGTTTCCTGAAGTTATTCGTAGGCAATTGTAAGGAACAGGTGACCTGAGAGGGTGAACCTTTTGTCTGACCCAGTACCACATTCCTAAGGACATGAAAATGATAAAATTCTTGGGTTTTTGGTTCGTGCAATGGGACACACATGAGCTACCATCGTGGCTCTGAAAGGCTGGGGGGTGTGTCTTACTAGTTACAGGAGTGACAGTACCAATCATCTGAAATCTTTAGCATGTTCTGATCCAATCACATTCTCTTCAAAGCCTGAACAACCTGTCTGAGGTAGTCACACACACACACAAAATAAATACTATGATCTCTTATAAAGTTTAGGCAAAAGAAAGGCAGTAGGAAAGGAAGTGAACAGTAAAATCAGTTGCATTCAGCTTCTACTACAGTGTGGACATTTTCAGCCTTGCTGTCATGCAGTCCTTCAAGCTGGACCCAAACACAGCCATAGAAAGCAGGGATAGATTTGTTTTGTAACACATCCAAGACTTCATAAACCAATTAAGTTCATCTTCGAAGCATCTTATTTAGAATTCCAGTAACTTTTGTCAGAAGATTCTAAACTCTCATGTCAGAATATCAAGTTGATGTTTTCAGAATAACACACGCAATCCATACAAATCTCTACAGATTTACAACACCACCTGAAGCAATGAGTGTAACAGCACTACATCAGATGGTCAATTTAAAAACATTGATACACATAAAATCCTGAGTCTTCCAAAATTCATACAATGTGTTGAGGGGGGGAAAAAACAAGTTTTCTTGCTATGTGCCATCAACCACTAAATCTATGCTTTCCTGTAAAACTTATTTTTGCCCTTCACTGAAGGGAAGGATACTTGCCAAGCACAAACCACAGATCAAGAGATGATATATTGTGTTCCCAAATCTGCTGTTGGAACACTTCAGTGCCTCTGGTTCATACTGTTTTTCAAGAGCACAGTATGAGCTCTTGGCCAGCAGTGAAAATGCTTCCAGTACATTTTTTGTGTCGTTTGAGAACCTGAATAAGCAAGGCAGGACTGTGCAATGAGAAGGCTGGAGAGGCTGGACTTCTTTCTCCAGAAAAAGGTGGCAGAGGAGCTGTTCAACCACAGCACACACCTACTTGTAGGGTAGCAACTAAGATCACAAATGCAAATTTCCTGGTGTTAGTGGACAACATTGCAATGGGCATGGTTGCAACTGTGCCTTGGAACGTTCAGGTTGAATAGCAGGAAAAATTCTTCCATTAGGACTTAGTGCAGCACTGAAGCAGGTTACCCGCACAGGCTGTAAATCCCTTTCTTTTGGGTGACTTTTCCAGACACAGCCAGACAAAGCCTTGGATGGATGGATGGATGGATGGATGGATGGATGGATGGATGGATGGATGGATGGATGGATGGATCTAGCCCTGGTAACAGGCCTGCTTCAAGGAGACTGGTATAGGTGACCCCAGGGCTCCCTTCCAGCCAAAACTGCCATGGTCACAAACACAAAATCATCAAAGCAAAGAAACTAAACTATGCTGAATGTAAAGCACTGTATTTAATTACAGATAATAAACATCAAGTGAAGACATTTATGTCAAGTTACTTTAGTGCTATCAAAATAGACTTTTGTATGGCACACATTGTATGAGATTGTTACTGAAATACACATAGAACTACATCAACTTTTAAAGGAGAGTCAAGACCACTACTCTGCTGTTTACATACTTTTAAATCAAGGTTATGTATGGCTTCTAAACAGATAAATTGTATTTAATACATCTCATTAATTGCAGCTTAACTTGCCTCAGTAACTGCAGCAGCAGAGAAAGAAAAAAAATGGGGAACTACAAAGCTTGAGAAAGAGAATCACACTGGAATGCTGAACTGACAGACTGCAAGGACACTTGGCAGGGTGTCCAAGATAAGGCCAGCAGGAACCTGAGTAGAAGGAACAAAGCCAGCCAACTCATCAATCTAACCTGCTAACTAGGTAAAAGGTAATTCTGGCAGGGGGAGATCGCGACCACAGCCACCAACCCAAGACACCCTTTTATGCAAAAGCAGGTTGAACATGTGGACCAATCACCACAAGAACAAAAGGGTCATTTAACCAATAGAAATAGAATATTAATTAATGAGAGAACTATGTAATTTATAGCCAATAAACACTAATGCCTTTGCTTGTTAAAATGCATAAATAGTGAAAAGTTTTGATAATCGGTGTACTGGCTTTGTGGATTTGCCACCCAGGACTCCTTTCTGTGGTGCACTGTAAATAAATCAAATACCTCAACTCTTGTGTGTTGATTGGTCTCTTGCACACCAAGTGAAAGAACACACTTCAGAACAACAAAAGCTATACAGTCAAAAGCAAATATTGACAAATTTATTCAGAAATATTAACTTTTTTCCATCTGTAAACAACAACCACTTTGGTAAAAGCTTCTTGCACTGAGGTTATGACTCATTTTGCCCTTTGCTGTCTATCCCCATTCTTTATGCAACAACCCTGACTTACCATTTGTTGCCTGGACAGGAAACGATTGCTTACAACACAGGTAACAGCATAGTCCTTGAGCAATTGTAGCTCAGTGGGTCATTCTCTGGCTACAAACTACCTCTCCATTCGTAATGATACATTTCTGTACCTTGCTTTGGCTATAACCTAAATGAAGAAGGTCCATTTCAGCACTTAATAATGATACTTTGTTGATACTGTTGTCCTTCTACAGTTTCCTTGGCTAGGAAATCACCCGACTGGCTATCAAAAGTTATTCAGTTATTTTCCTTAGAGCAGCCTCCATTTTTAGAAGGGTTGTTTCTTCAGAGGACACAACATTCTTTGGGGTTCAGTCTCTAACCTTGGCCAAGTAACTGTAAGCAGGTTTTTTTCTTGCCAATGACAGTACAGTTGAATTTCAATGGTGTGGAATTTACATGTATAGGCTATGTTATTTAACTTTCAGAAAAGTTTTAGTTAGTATTGATATTTACCTCAAGCAAGGTACAGTCAAAGGCTAGGAAGTATAGTGGAAATGTGTGCAGTAACTTCAGTGAGCTATAGAAAATGCCTAGCCAGTAATCCTCTTAATACTTACAAGATACAACATACCAGCACCAGTCAGAGGGCATTACAGAAGAATTACACTGTTTGTGCTCTTTGGATTTTAAATGTTTTACTGTGGTGGTGCCTCAAGCAGTTACTAAAACTGAAATCCTTGGGTCTGCATTGGGACTGCCAAAACAAAACAGACTGAATCCCAGGGGAAAGAGGGAAGAGATGCTCAGCAGGCAACCTACTGCTTCTGAGCCAACTTTAAATAAATAAATTTAAAAATTAATAAGGGCATATGTCCTGTCCCCTCCCCTCCATGGCTCCTGTCAGCCCTCTCTTTCTTTAAGGGCTTCTTGCACACACATGGACAGAGCAGCAGATCATAGGTAGATTTCACGAATTTATTTAAGACAGGTGATCTACTCAACTGAGATTTTTTTTCTCTTTTCTGAATAAAAGAGGACAAATGGTTACACTCAGTATGGACAAGCAGAATGATTTCCAGATCAGGACTGAAGGACACAGGCATGCAGAGAAAGACATTTCCAGCTGAACAATGCTGACATCTGTTCTGCAAGATGCAGATCTTTCCACTTCTGAAATATAAGATTTAGTTAAGCAACTAACTCTTAGAATCACCCTTCTCCTAATCATGCTTTTTCTCTGCTCCAAGGTTGCTGGCACCCCTTGGGAAGGACTAAGGTCGAGCTGTTCTTGTTATGACCCAGTGAACCCCTCAAGGACATCATCGCTGAAACAGTCTCAGACTTAAGGATTCCATGAAGAATTTCAGACCTTCCTATTCTTTACTTCTTAAGGTCAAACACGTATTTTTGCATTAACATGGAACAACTGCTGAGCATTCTTGCATTCTTCATTTATCTTTAAAAAGTCCACCAGGCCTGCAAATGGATGTTCACTGAATTTTGTCAGACACACTATACAAGGGTAGGCCCGTAACCTCTCAGCATGCTGAGCAGTGAAATATTCAACTTTAATTTGTTATATTGGACACAGCTCATTGTTCTCAGCTTCAAAACAAGTCAGCACCAGTTTGATGTGGGAGTTGTGGGAGCGGAAAGAATTGATCCAACTCTGAACTAGATCTTGTTTTGGCAAAAAAAAACCCCAAAACACTCAGTCAATTAACAGATTAAAAATAGGTTATTTCAACTATAATCTAAAATTACCCACTGGAGTTGAAAAGGTTCCAGGAAACATCTCAAATATTATGGAGAAACAGAAATAGAGGAAGAGGGAAAAAAACCTACAACAAAACACAATCCAGAGATGTTTTGATCAGCATAGCAGAACTCGTATGTAAAATTTACAGCCGCCGTATTGGAACAAGCCACAGACAAGCATTTGTGATAAGTAAAATAGGGCAACATTAATTTAAATCAAAGCCTTTCCTTTTGCTATTGACCACCTGTGCTTTTAACCACATATTACAGTACAAATCACAATAGGTCTTCATTGTCAACTCGAATTTCATTATTGGCTTCTATATTTGGCAATTTGATTTTATTTTTACATAGAGAAATATCTGCCACATCCATAATGGGCTATTCTTTCTCAAGGAACACTGATCAGAATTCAAAGTGAAACAATGCAAATACTGAATATATTAAAAATGTCTTGTGCACTTTAGATAACATCACAAGACTGGGGTACTCGGCTCTAATGCAGCACTGAGGACACATAACTAATCAATGCAGTTCATAACTAAAGTTCACTATATTTGCTATAAACTTTCCTGCAAGTCTGCTTACTTTATTCAGTAGTCACTGAATGAAAAGCTAATGATAAAAGGAAAGCACACCAAATTAAGGCCCTAAGTTAGGCTGGAGAGAACCTGTAAGTCTATGGAAAAATAGGATTTTAGTGGGCCTTGTTGTTGTTCTGGTTTGTCTGGAATTTTTTGTTTCCACTTTATTAAAAACAAACTAAATAAAAATACTAAAATTCTACAGTAAAGCTCCTGTGGTCTCTATTACTTCCTGGAACAATAATGTATGTGACAGAAATATGCAACAAGGGAGGTAGAAATCAATCACATTATTTAACTTCCTTATATTGCAGTAAGAAACCCTAAAGGTTTCCACAAGACTGGCTTCCTTTACCCCAGCAGGTGACTGTATGATTTGGTTTTAAAGAACCAATGAGGCTACTTTTATTCTTCTCAATTTTTGAAGAATAGTTCTCTCTATAACTTAAAAAACCTATACATATATTCAAAAAAAATCAATCAGCATTTTCTTAAAGCAAAAAACTTTTCATTAGAAGAGTCTCAAATGGCTCTACCTAATACCTTCTCACAGGTTTTCCAGAATACGCTAAATAAAAAGCTTCCTAGAATGAAGGGAATGTAATCCATGACATGGTATCACGACATGCAGTTGGTAAAAACAGGCAGTCAGACAAGTCACCTGAGCTATCCACAACTAACCTATGGATAATATTGATTTTGCCCATCTCATCTGCTCGCATCTCCAAGTTTTCAAACCCTGCTTTAACAGCAGCTCTGGCACTTGTCTAGTGCTTAAGCGTCTTCAGCTCATTAAACCAGTAAAAAGTCCCCCAATCCAGTCCAGCAAAACACTCCAAACAATCCACTGCCCAGAGAACCAAATAAAAGAAAAGAAACCATGAGTAAGGCTCTAACAGCTCTCAGGCTCCAGTTTCACAGCAACCTAAGCCAAACTCACTTCTGACTGGCACAGCCTCTTACCTCCCTCTGGCTGCATGTTCCTACTCTTTCCCTTGTGCCAATTTCAACATTCATCCAAACCTGTGCAAAACCATTCCAGTGAGCTGAATCAGCAGGCTCCCATCCACTGAAGAGAACTAGAAAAATACTCCATTGCTTGGCCAATGCACCAGAACAGGTTGGTGCAGGTTCTAGCAAGCACAAAGGCTCCAACAGAGGCTGCAACAGCCACCCAGTCAATCAGCCCAGGCTGCCACCAAACCACAATTTCAGTGACTTCACTCACCAACAGGTCGGACAAGCAGCAGAGCAGACACACACGAGAGAACAGAAGTGCACATCCACAACGGAGATCACACCTCTAGAGCAGCAGCAAGCTGTCAGATTAGTTTAGCTGGCTTCATCCTACAGCATGAGGCGTAGCGCAACTGTGACTAGCTTCAAGGGAAAATACTACTTCTTCATTCCAGAGCCTCCTGTGCTCTGGTTCTCCAATGAAACAGTGTTACTTACGTGTCTGAAAGTTTAGTAAGTCACAGGCGTTTGTGAACTTTCACCTTTCCACTACCACTTTGCATACATGCCTTGCACGTGCAGGACAAAGGTGATCCACTGCCCTCACGCATCTTCATGCATAAGCAGAACATACCAGAAATTTTAAGTTGCTTGCTTCTCAATTAGTTTAACAGACCGAAATGCTTAAATTGACAGTCTGCTAAGATGCAACTACATTGCTCAAACCCCATAAAAAACATCTAGCAGGCTTATTTTTAACACCTATTTATATTACTATTTTGGCTGTGTGTAACCACACATTACATGCAAAAAACCCCCCACATATTTTCAATAGGTTTGTAAATAAAAGTATGTAAATAAAGGTCAAGTAAGGGAAGAACAGCAAACTCTTCCACCTTAGATGATATTCTTCACGGATGCCTTAAGAATACTCTGCTACGAGCCCTCATGATGTTTTCCACTGTAATCTTGCAAACAGATGGAAAGGAGGCGAGATAGCTAAAACAGAATGCTATTCATTCACACATACTTTACACTAGTAAGGTAAGCACACAGTGCTGGGCCCTTTTCAAAGGGTGGTCGTCAGGACAAAATACCAATAAGAACTGAAAAAAGGTCATGGGCTTTTTATTACAGATTACTGCATTGTGTCAAAGACAAATCCTGGGAACAACCTTTGTTCCACAAGAAGGCAGCAAAGGTTATATACATACATAAACTGTAGAACCAGCTCTGTGTCTTCCACTAATAAAAACCTCCAAAAGAAACACCTTTAGAAAACAGATACCATAGCCAGCAGCATGAACTATTGAGGAAACCATACAGGAAGCAACACTGGGGTTTTTTGCACTCTACCCTAGACGTGGCAAAACCCTGCACACATTAGAAACCACAATAGTTTCAATGGGGTCCTGCTAATCCTGCATCTGCCCAGACAGGCAGTGACATAACTTGGGCCACTGGAAGCCACAGGGCCTGCCTGCTGCAAGTTTTCCTCTGTGATCCCTCAAGTTGCTGTGCCTTTGTCATCTACAAAGGGACACTCAATTTCTTGTTGCTGAAATGGATGCAAAACCACACAAATTGTGGCTATAGTGCTACAGTTGTACCATAATTATTAAAAATCAGAATATTTGGAATTTAACTACACAGTGTGGCTGAGATTTTACCTGGAAACAGACTTTAGGAAAATGATTCATTCTAGAGGGGATTCTACACTGACAGAAAAAGAAATGCTGTGTTCAGATCTCAGTGATTACAGAAGAGTGACATGTGTGTTGCCCCTCAATTAACAATGATGTCTGAATTAATACTTTCAGTTACTGCCAGGGTCCACTGGAGTTCACCATTTCAAATACACCCTTGTGCTGTGACCTCCAGGTCTCTCTATAATATGTATCAACTTGCTGTCTCCCAAGCTCCATGACTTCTTGTCTGCATTGATTCTTGCCTCCTGTCTGCCAGGGCCTGCTGTCCATACCGACATGGAGATGGTCACATGTGGACAACCTTGGTCTCTAGATGTTCCTCCACCTTGGTACTTTGAATCAAAATCGGCATTGAATTTCCTGATAGGGCAGCGCATGCACCTGCACATGTGTGTGGTGTCCAGCGTATGGCCACGTTAGCATCAGATTGGCAAGACATTGAAGAGGCTGCCCAGGCCAGTTGTGGATGCTCCATCCCTGGAAGCGCTCAAGGCCAGCCTGGATGGGGCTCTGAGCAACCTGGTCTCGTCGCAGGTGTTCCTGCCCACGGCAGGGCGGTTGGAACCAGATCATGTTCAAGGCCCGCTTCCAGTTCAAACCATGCCATGACTGCGTGACCGGTTCGGAGCAGGAGCAGCTCCGGGGCTGTGCCCGGCAGGACGGCCCACGAGCACACGCCTGGGCTCAGATGCACCTGAGCCGAACCAAGCCGGCCTCTGGCGAGGACCGGCACAGCTCGGGGCGGCACCGCCCGGCCCCCGACAGGAACGCAGACCCAGCGATGGGCCAGGGCCAGCCCAGAGCCAGCGACGCCACGGCCCGCCGCGCCCCCGCGCCTCACCTGCCGCCGAGCCCAGCGCGGCTCTGCGGTGCCTCCTGCCCAGTTCCCGCAGCTCCTCCTCATCCTCCTCCAGCCTCCAGGCTTCGGCCATCGGCGGCGGCGCGGCGGGCGGCAGCATTTAGGAAGCGGGGGCTGCCATGGCCGGCGCGCTGTCCCCGGCGCGGCCGCCCGGCCCCCAGGCCCGCCCCGCACCTGCGCCCTCTCGGCCGCGCCGCAGCTGGAGCCCGCTCCGCGCTCCTGCCGGCGGGGCCAGGCGGGAGGGGACCCGGCCTGCCCTGCCCATCCGCGGCTCTCCGGCGGCAGCAGGAAACCCGGCGGCCGCCTGGCACCGCCACAAAAGGGGGCGGAGGAGGCGGCGGCGGGGGGAGGTACCTGGCGGCCGCTCCGGGCAGCCCCGCTCCGGGCACCGCGGGGGCACCGGCCGGCCCGGGCCGTGAGAGCCCTGCGTGGGAAGCGGGGCTGCCAGCGCTGCCTCCCTCTCGACGGGGGCAGGGACGTGCCCAGAGGATGCTGCCGGACTCGTGTCAGTGGTGCCCAGCCACAGGGCGAGGAGTAAGTGGCCGTAAACTAAAAGTAAATAAGTTCCACCTCAACATGAGGAAGAACTTCAGTACACTGAGGATGGCACAGCACTGGAACAGCTGCCCAGGGAGGTCCTGGAGTCTCCCTCTCTGGAGACATTCAAACCCCGCCTGGACGCGTTCCTGTGTCACCTGCTCAGGGGTTGGACTAGATGATCTGCAGAGGTCCCTTCCAGCCCTGACACTGCTGTGACTGTGGGAGGTGGGAAGGGTAAGTCCTGCGGGAGCTCCCGTGGGCTGCGGCTCCCCCAGCAGAGCGTGTGCCTTGGCCCGACCGGCACTGCTGTGGCTTGAACCGCGTACGGAGGGGTCCCTCTGCGCTCTACTTCAAACCACTGAAGTACACACTTAACAGCGCTGAAGCGATACGAAAAGTGTCTGACATCTCAGGTCAGACACTTGTGTAGTTTTAGCCCTAATTTTCTATTTTTGTTTCTTTTTTCTTTCCCTGGGTCCCAAGTTGCTTGTATCTAAGATGGAAATTATATTGCTTCTTTGCTTCATATGGTAACTGTAAAACCAAGTGATAAATGTTTTTACACGTTACTCCACTTTAGGTACTACTAAAAAAGCATGTAAGGAAATTAAATTCAGCTTCAGAGCAAGTGAACAAGGGACAGTAAATCAATAAATTACGTGACCACAGATGAGAGCAGGAAGATACAACAAAACAGTAAGTAATCCTAATGTTGAGCAGTATCGTGCTGACACACTAATCACCATCTATGCTGCACAGTGAATAAAGCAGATCATACAGGTTGAAAAAAGTATGTCATTACAAAACTGAAGAATATATCATAATGTGTGAATACAAATGATTTTCTGTGCATTTCTTAGTGTTTTAGTTCTTGAGTTTACAATCATTATTCCTTAGCAGAGGCTTTTTTCCACTGGAGCTCTTAGTGTTCAAGTGATGTAATAGTTACACTTTGAAGGACATAAGGCTTTATACTACAAAAGGATGTAAGGCCAGGCATAAAACTGGATGTACAGCTAGACTGTATAACAGACAAATCAAGCCTTCCACTACAGGTATGTGTTCTCAAAAGCCTCATGCTTTGGATGACCTCTGCATAGATGCCTTGCATGGTAGTCCAAGGAACTTACAAATGACAATGCAGGATCAGCATGCCTTGTACATGACCTAGAGTGGATGCAAAGTTCTTCCATGGAGCACTGCTGTCACATATATGCTGTATGGCTGTGCCACAAAGCCTCACCTGCATCCAAAACAACAGCAAAACAAGTTCCAATGCAGAAAATATGAGGAAGAACAGCAAAATGGAGGGAAGTTGCTGGTATGTGCATGTGTAAGAGACAAGAGACTCTCCCATGTAAAACAAACAGTGTATGTTGTTTATATTCTAGTTCCCCGCTGTGGAGCCAAAATGCAGCACCTGTATTCAGCTCTTAAATTGCACTAAGCACAAAGAACGCCAAGGGCCACCCATTTTCCATTTCCTGACTATCTCCTTTTTATACTATGTTTCACTAGTGCTGGGGGAAGGAAAAGAAGCTTCACATCATGTAAAATTACCAAGGAGAGAAAAAGCAGAAATATACCATAGAACATACCACAAATTCAGAGAGCCCAAAAATTGGATTAAACCTTCTTTTGTTGCTGTTGATGAAATTAACAGGCTTCTAAATACATCAAACTGAAAAATACATTTAGACAGATCTTAGGCCTAAGAAAACCATGCTGAAGAGAGTAGTTCCAGCAATGACTAAGAAAACATTCCCCAAACAATCAAATAATACAGTATAGAAGGATCATGAGTATTTAATGTTGCCAAGCAACAAGAGTTCCTTAGTGTTCACAGGGCAAGTCCAACCTAAAAATTAAAGTGGAACAACTAAATTATATAGAAAGTGATGAAATCCCTGGAGCAACCACTTGGTCATATATTGAGCTTTGCCAGCAGGAAATGCACTTGGGACAGTGATTGAGTTTTAGGGCTAGAGAAGCCATTCAAGAAATGCCTGTAACCTACCCTCTTTCAGCCTAAAGCCATTCCCCCTTGTCCTGTCACTATGTGCCCATGTAGAAAGCCCCTTGCCCTTCTTTTTGTAAGCCTCCTTGAAGTACTGGAAGACCACAGTGAGGTCTCCCCCAGAGCCTTTCTTCATCATACTCAATAACCCCAACTCTCTCTGCCTGTCTTCATAGGAGTGGTGTTTCAGCCTTCAGGTCATCTTTGTGGCCCTCCTCTGGACCCACTCTAACAGGTCCACATCTTCTCTGGTGCTGAGGACCCCAGAGCTGGATGCAGGACTCCACGTGGGATCTCACCAGAGCGGAGCAGAGGGGCAGAATCACCTGCTGGCCACGCTGCTTTTGATGCACCCCAGGATACTGTTGGCTTTCTCGGCTGCAAGCACACACTACTGAGACGTGTCAAGCTTCTTGTCCACCAACACCCCCAAGTCTTTCTCCCAGGGGATAGTCTTGATCCATTCTCTGCCGTTCTTGTACTTGTGCTTAGGATTGCCCTGACCCAAGTGCAGGACCTTGCCCTTGGCCTTGTTGAACTTCATGAGGTTCACACAGGCCCATCTCTGAAGCCTGTCCAGGTTCCTCTGGATGGTATCCTTTCCCTTCAGCCTGTCGACGGCACCACACAGCCTGGTGCTGCCAGCAAACTGCTCATGGTGCACTCAGTGCCGCTGTCCATGTTGCCGATGTTAAGCAGCACCAGTCCCATTACAGACCCCTGAGGAATCCCACAAGCATTGAAGCTTAAATGTGATTTTTAGATTTTAAATGCCTCCATTTCTTTCAAGTAGTTCTTCGCTAAGTGAGTGCTTGCCAGATGCATTCATCCATGGTCTGCCTGTGAGCTGTGTCTCACTTCTAGTTTATGTTGGTATTTTCAAGTGATAAACAGCTTTAGGTTTTTTTGCCAAATGCAACAACACAGCACTGGGTTGATACCTGATAAACGTGTGTAAATAATGGAGCTACCTAGGAAGGAGGTAGCCTTTAACATGTCTGTGGAGACAGATGGGGCTCTGACAGTGTGCTCCTGAGCAGCAACAGCAGATCTACCTTAGCAGTCTTGGAACAGATCCTGACACAGCCCTTTATCTGGGTAAGCAGTTTCTAGGGGGAGGAGAGAGCTGTGCTTCTGCATCTTTAGTCAAGCAACAAAACCAGCTGTTGAAATAATCAAAAGAACCACAGTTGCTGGCCACTGTAATAATAGCCTAGACCAGACAGAGTAATTCACAATAATTTGGCTCAGATTGGAACATGCAAACATACACACACATACACACACAAAGACTTCTGCTGCTGGGTTGCTGGGCCCAGGGGAAGAAGGAAACAAAGAGAAGGGGAGGATGAATTGGACCAAATAATTTGAAGTGCAGAAGGAATTAAAGCCATGTGGGAAATTCTCTCCAGAAAGTCAAGGAACCAAGATCCTCTTTTACTTTGCAGCAAACAAGTGGATAGAAATTATCAAAAAGAAATAAAAAGGGAAGAAAAAACATATATAGATGCAAGCTGTAAAAGTTTTATTTAAAAAAGAATGAACAAAGAAGAAAAGCACTTGCTATAGTCTCAGGTAGTTGATGGGAAAGCATCAACATGTGGCATATGCTGCTCTAAAGCACTTCATGAAGTGCAACATATTTCTGTCTTACCAGCAGGGTGAAGGAAAAATAATCCCATTGTTGTACTTCAGTGAGAATCTCTGCTGCATACATGTGCGTAGGAATAAAAAGGCTTTTGTATATTTTCATAGCTACCCTTTTCCAAGAAAACAAACTTCACTGTCTGAAAAAGTCTGCAATTTAGTTATCAAACTCTGGAAATTTCTCACTGAAATTCTACTTAATGATATGCATCTTTTCTGTATTGTTCATACTTGTAATTTCACAATGGTAGAGTAAAAGACGGAAACAACTGGGTAAAAGGGTCTTTGTACTCTCTGCTGAATGCATACAATTAGTTGCCTTGGCAGTTATTATTTTATAAGTATTTTGTTCTGATTTGCATCCTTGGAATTGCCACTTTGTTTGGCCCTGCAAAAAGACACTGTTTTTCAACAAAAAATATCAGCTCTATAGAAGTGCTTAATTGAAATCGCCCGTGTAGCCTCAATGTCTATTCAGGTTCTGCAAAGCAGCTGAAGCCCGCAATGAATGTATCAGTGTTTGGCTGAGATACAGGAGCCTCAGACCACAGAATGCAGACAAAAGATTTTTTAAAAATGCAAAGGATGAAAAAGAGTACTTTCAAAGGGGAAATGTAGCATTTGGACATGACAACATTATTTTTGTTCTGAGTAAAAATAACAAGGGTCTTGTTCAATAGACGAATGACGTTAGCAATATAGCCAGTATAGGAAGCTGACAGGGTTGAGGGTCAAGATCTGATAATTTGATCTCCATTTGTGTTCAGTTGATCCAATGGGTTTTAGTGTTGCTGGAGAATGACTTATCAGGAGCCTGCAGATTTCCTGAAATACCTCCAGCTAAGCACAGGTTCTCCTTGCATTGTTACAACTACTTGTGGCTTCCAGCAAACGAGCATGATGGCAGCCTAATGGTAGGTGGTTTTGTGATGAATGAAGATAATTTAAATAGAAGACTATTGGTTTCCTCGAATAAGAACTTTTCATATTGAAACACTGTAAAATCACCTTTATGCAAATCTAAAGATTTTGGAACTGCTCTCAAAAAATGAGAAAGATCTCTGCATGAAAGCAGCAAATCCAATAATTTCAGAGACCAAACACTGCAGCCAAAGGGGGAAACCCTATTCAGAGTAAGATTCTTATAGCTTTTAAAATTATTTTTATGAATAATTTCAGTTACTTTTTCTGTTTTACAACTTTTGTGGACCAAAAGCACCCTTTCCTCCCCTGTCCTCTTAACAAACATCTTACAGTATTATTTGCCTTTATAAGTCTTACCATTTCTTGGGTAGTAAATATGTTTGTTTCAACTGCCTTCATGATTAGAGACAATAAGAAGAAGTGAGAAAATATGGAAGGGAAAAGAGCTGGTTCAGAGGTAAACACTTCTTAGAATGAGAGGCTGTCAAGCCAAACTGATTCATAGCTTAAGTCATGAAGTTCATGTTTGCTCTGTAACCAGAGTTATCAGTGGACAGTGTGGATGTGCTAAGTGAGCTGGCAATGGCATGATGTAAGAAGTATTATCACCTTGAACACATGTGAATCTAGTACCTACACAATGCTAACCCCAGGATGAGAATCCAGCTTTTCTGCTGCAGTTTTCCTTCAGTGCAAACAGCTGACAAGGGAAAAAACTTACAGAAGACAGCAAACAGAGTCCTACAGAATTTTCCAAAGGGCAAACGGGGTCATAAAACTGTTGACTGCAGTAAATTTAGGAGTTTCTCACAGTACTGAAATGAGTAGCTCTGATTTTGTTTCTTCTGTTCTTCAGTCATTAAACACATGTAAACTGCCTTTCACTGAAAATACATATGACATAGAGAATCTTCACAGTTCAGTACAAAAATTTGCAGTCTCCTGGTTTTGGTTGTTTTCTTCTTTATTTGGAGGTGTGCATGTTTGCTTGATTGGTTTGAGTTTTTCCCCCTGTGCCAACAGTACCACCTGTGATCACTCAGCCATTCTGTCATGTCTTTCTTGTTATGAACTCTGACAGTTTACACTTACCAGAAGTTGTTCACAAAGCAACATTAGTATCCAGTTAATGTAAACAAAGTTGAGTGCGGAGACAAGGACTCCACCACGAAAATCCATAGGATTGATAGTGAAGACATTTATTTCACACAGCACACAGGTTATATAGGGTTACAGATACATCTTATTGGTTAAAAGAATCACAACTCAAGCACGTTAGAACTTTTAATTGGATACAAGCTCATATCTCACAAGCTCCAATGTTTACATTATCTCATCCTGATGTTTTGAGGTTCTGTGTCCGGAGAAGCTAGGCCTAGAGGCACTCCTGTAAGAATGTACTGTTAAGGAGTAACCCAGGCTCGTTAGCAAACACCAGGTGTTCGGCCTTGCATATTTTCTCAACCTCTCTTGCTGGCATATCAGCAAAATTCTCATGACTTAGAGCAGCAAGCTTCTCCAGGCTGGAACAGCTTAGATTGTTCATAAATCCACTTTTCTGCAATAAATCTCTCAACATCCAGTAACTGAATAATTTTGCAATTAAATATTTGTCTGATAATTACTAATTCAGTGATGAAAAGTTTAATATTAATGATGTTGTAACAGTAATGTGTGCTTGCTGGAAAACCATTTTTCTAATGTGAAAGTTTTAAAAAAAATTTCAAAATAGACTATGACAAATAGAATATTAGGAGTTTCCAACTTTAAATTACTCTAATCTGTTCCAGACATTATCTTTCAGTCATACATTCAACAACACATATCTTGGTAAAACAATTCTGCTTTTATTAAAAGTTGAGTGAAAAACAGTTTGATAGCTTTAATTGAGTACTTAGCTAGGACCTGTGAAAAATTTTGGATGACACCTTCTTATTTTAAGCCAGCCAGCCAAACATGATGCAAGATACAAGTGTTACTCAGACATTTATTTTTCAATTTATTTGGTAAGAAGGAAGGACCTGCATACCTCAGCAGCAATTATGGGGAAAAGAAAAATAATCCTACATGATAGTATCACTCCTGTCTTTTTCAATTTTATACCACAGCCCTTACTCTAAGAACCAAAAGTTAGTAGAGGAATAGATGATGACAAGCATCATCAGGGGCTCCATACTGGCTTAAAGAGCCGAAGATTTGCCATCAGCTAGGGTGTTTATTTATTTCACACTCATGCTTGCAAGAATATATTTTGGTAGTTTTTTAGGAGTGCTGCACTTCAGTTAAACATACTGATTTAAACAACTGTAGTTTTTGAGCTGATGATCCCCAAGGACATACCTATATTATTTAGATAAATGAAAAATTGAGTTGCAGAACTATTCCTTTTTCTGACTCCTAGAAATAGGTTTGTGTTATTCATACATTGCTACTGAGAAGCAATCTGGTGTTTTTAGTGTCAAGGATCTCTTGCTAAATTCTTCAATGTTGAGTTTTGTTACCAGTATAGCAACAATGGAGGCCTTATCCTATTTCTTTTTACCTTCTTATAACTTTGCATACATATAAACACATTCACTGGGTTCAGCATTTTTTTTCTGCATTCACCAAGTATGATCATAGGATTCCATAATTCAAAAGAAAAAGATTCATATGATTAAAAAGATACAAAGTTAAATTTTATAATATGATGACAAAACAGTAATCAAATTTCCTCTGTTTCAGTGATGGAAATTGATACTGCCAGACTATTTTGGTGGTGCTCAGTGACAAGAGAAGGAGTAATGGCCATAAACTAAAACACAAGAAGTTCCACCTCAACATGAGGAAGAGCTTCCTTATGTTGAGGGTGGCAGAACTCTGGAACTGGCTGCCCAGGGAGGTCATGGAGTCTCTCTCTCTGGAGATGTTTAAAACCCACCTGGACACCTTCTTGTGTCCCCTGGTCTGGGTGGGTGATCCTGCTTTGGCAGGGAGGTTGGATCAGATGATCTCCAGAAGTCCCTTCCAACTCTTCTGTGACATGGTGAAGTGAAACCCAAACATCTGCCCAGTGTCTGGAGCTCTCAGAGAGGTCTGGACTGGTGGAGCAGCATTTTTTACAAGATGCTGTTGGCAAAATCCTGATGTGGATGGAAAAATTCTCACAGCAAACCCATACCTTGAATCAGAGCTTTCCACTAACTGGTTTCTGAGTGAGATCTGTATACAACAGTTCTCAGCTGAAAAATGAAGCAACTTCAATTTCCCCTAAGGCAGAATTTTCAAACCTTTTACGACTTCCTTTGCATCTCCTTTTCTGTAGCATTTTATGTCTCTCCTGCTCTTCCCAAATACATATATATTGTAACTCTTCTAGCCTGGCCCAAACTTCTGCCTTCCTCAGACTGCAGCTACTCATACTGTTTATTCTTCACAATGTTTATTCCTTTGAAACTGCACTCTTTCCTCACAGAGAAACAGCTTGTTCAGTCCAAATCTTACAGCTGCTTGTTGCAATTTCATTAGCTCAAAGGAAATGCCACATTCTTCAAGGGGCTGCTGAGCAGAAATCTTTAGGAGTGTGGAAAGCACGAAAGGCAGAGAAGAGCCTGGGCAGCATTTCCTGGGGTTTTACATCATGAGAGGAGTTATGGGCCATTACTCCTCTCTCGAAAAAAGGCCTCACCCCAATTTACATGGGTTTTTCTTGTTTCCAAGGACAAGAAGTGGCATCCAGGAATTTGTAGGGCAAAAAGAATTCCAGACACACTCGCCTGTGCTTTCTACACTCTTTCTGGTTGCTCTCATTAATTAGCTAAATTGTCTTTCTGGACAAAATTCCCTAAAAGTGTATCATCAATTCAGGAACTGCTTCAGAGAAACAAATCTTTTATATCTACTGTGAACTTCCCTCCTCCTGGTGCTGTCTAAAGGTGAGAAGTTGTGTAAAGGTTCTCTATAGTGTTCAATTCCCCATCAGTAAGAGTTCAATGGTCCGGAAAATAAAGAAGAGAGTGTCAGAAGCAGTTTCTGGGATGCTTTTACAAAAGCTGTGTGTTTAGGACTGTGCTGGAGCCAGGAACAACCTATCAGCACTGAAGCATTTCTCTCAGAGACAACTTTATTCCACAAAACCTTGAGGGTTCTAACACAGCCTTTATATTCCGAAAATCTATGATTTTGTCATGCCCCAAATCAGGATGTGGACAAACAATTTCAGACTTCCTTCAAGATGAGAGAAAACAAGTGAAATGTTCTGATTTAATTGAAAATATAATTAAACCACAGTTTTTGATCTATAATTCTGCTATGAAATCTACATAGACCACCCCTTTCTCAGATTGGAGAGCTGCATATAAAAGAGGTAGGTTTGAGTTACTCTCTTCTCTGCATTTCACCTCTGCAGCAACATATGGAATTTTCTGCTGTTGATAGCTCTGGCATACACAATTACTATTGGTAAAACAATTATTTAAGACTGAGAAAGGAATGCAAAAATTTGGAAAGGGATAATGTAAAATATGGAGATAAAACCTTGGTCCCATCTCACACAATTACAGCAAATACAACCTTCCAAGAGAATTAATACAGGTTTATTAGCCAGTCCCAAGGCAAAACATTAGAAATGTTCAAAGCAAAAGGAAAACATATACTGAGAACTTCTGGAGTAAACAGTCTCTTGTTTTACTCTGGTGCTTACACTAGCTGAATGTTGATATACTGCTGCAATGCTAGGGCTCATCCATCTTTGGATTAGCACTACAGAAAATGCCTTAGTTTGACAGTTGTTGTAAGTGAGCCTTGAGATTGTTCTTTTTATTCATGGCTGGTTAGGTGTGCAGGTCACGTTCCAGCCTCATTAGTGAACGGTGGCAACTGAAGTCTGGTTATTAATTCTCCAGCTTGCAAGTTGTTAGCAACTGAAGCCCAATAATATTGACATAATGTTGGCTAAGCCAGAGATTTCTGAATCTAGCAAGACTTTTATTTTTGTTTCTTGATGAAAAATATCTTGTTGAAGAAAAAAAAGTGACTGCTTAATGCTAGACAGCTACACATAAGATAACATTACCTGGTCTGTTAACAACTGGAGGTCATATGCTTGACTGTTTCCATTATGATTTTTTTTTAATTTGTTCAAGACTTCTGAAAATGTACAGACCTGATTACACTTCCTGACAGGCCTGATTACACTTCCTATTCTCCCTAGGAAGTGATTTTTTGCCTGAGTGCAAAGATTCTTGCTAACTACCAAAATATCCTGTATTACCAAGATGTAATCTCCATCTTATTTACTCTGAAATACTGCAACATTCTTAGTCTTCTACTAGCAGAAGTATCATATTCATTCTGCATCATTACCAGGTCAAAACTTTCAGAGGACAACTATGAATGTTCATAATTTTCTAATGTGTGACAGAAAATATATTTAAAGAAGGCATGAAAGATAGAAAATCAGCACTGTTAAGATATTTTTAATATGCTCACAATCACAGTACCCTGATGTTTTAATGAAATTAACTGAAGCCAAATTCAATTCAAACATGTTTTTCCTTCTAAGCCTTCTAATTACAATAGTATGACTTATTTTTTCATATATTTGCATCTGTTTGGGTATACATGGTCATTCCTGTTTCTGTCAGTAACAAAGCCATAATTCATAGAAATAAGCTAAGACTGACTTTAGGTCCTAGTAAAGCAACCAAAGCCCAGAACTAAACAAAGTAAAACATTATGTTGTATGACAGGACAGCATCTGTTGTCTCCTACAATTGGTACTACAATGTAAAGAGATTTTTGTATGCCATTTTTCCAGTCTCATTACCTTATGAATACTATTCATACCTATTTTCTTTCTTTTAATCCTAAAATTAGCACTGTGGCTTACCTTTCAATTTAAAATTAAATTCTTGGAAAATCTAGTGAAATGAATCTTTGGCTATTCGTGGTTTCATGTGTTGCTTTTCTTGCTGTGACTGTACTCTGAACTGTTGAGCTGAAGGAATATTGAAATGTCAGCACGCTTCTTGCCTATAAATAAAGAACAGGCCCATAGAGTGAGTGGTGTCAAGAGGGGAATGAGAAATCATGTTCACATATAACCCTATATTTGTTGTGTATAGCACCCCTACAGCTCTATCCAATATTGGCATATAATTTCTGCACTGTAATCCAAATCACATTCAAAGGATGGACAATTTTTATTACCATTCATCCTTGTCAGGAGCACTTGAACAGCATGTGTAACTGAACTCTCCAAGAGGCAATCTTTTCCTGTGCAAAGTGATACTAGAATACAAACAGTGAGCCAAGAAGAAATGTGAAAAACAGAAGTTCGCCACATTCTTAAGAAAGAAACCCAAACAGATTCTACTGAACCATGTAAAACCCTTTAAAAATTACGCCTATTTGGCATAATTTTTGATTTGTCTAATGTCTTATTTCAAGAGTCCTGTCAAAGGAATCCTTTTATATTAAAAATATTCATTAAAAGGCCTCCCAGTTCTCATACTTCCTCTGTCTTCACTCAGCCTGGCTAATAGACACGTTACTTGAAAGCTTATTTTAAGCAGGAAATTCTGAGGCTACTGGAAGTGTCACTTTTATTAAAGGATAGTGAGGAATCAGGAGAAATGACAGAATCAGAAACCATCCAGAAGGGCTGTCTAGTAAGACTTTTAATTGGTGAAAGACTGTGACATGATCACTAATGGAGAAAAGCAGCTTTAAGGAATAGTGAGGTGGAAACAAGAGACAAGAAGCAAGGGGTGGCAGTAGAAAAGGGAGGGTCAGGGCAAACTGCTACCCATTCTAGTTTATTTCTGTCTTTTAAATGCCCCAAGCATCCCCTGAAGGAAATAAAAATAATGAAAAGACATGCTGAGATGTTACTTTGCAGAAATTCTGGTCTTACATTTGATACCATAGTTCTTATGTTTGTGCCATCAACTACATATTCAATTAATTCCTCACTTTTCTTCTAGTTACATTACTCTTTTGTTGGCTACAATAAAAAAATTGTGTTTATGTATTTGTTTTTATATAATAAATATTCTAGCACATTTATGATGAGCCCATATGGTCCACAATAATCCAGACTCTGATCACAAGAAGTTTTGTGTAGGTTTCACCACAGCCTCTGGTGTCACATCTTCTTTATTTCTCCTGTTATTTTTGGGACCAAGTTCATGATGAACTGGAGCAGTGACAACAGAGATGTATCAGTACAGTGCCTCCAGGCAAGTGAGCCTCATAGAAATGGCTTGGGACATCTCAATAAAAGTGAAGTAGTTTTTATGCACTTTAGGTGCCTTTGAATGTGCTCTAATCACTTTATGCTTGCTAAGATAGTTGGAGTGTTCTGCAGTTGGTGGCATCCTTGTTGGTGGAAGCATAAGGAGTAAAAAGGTTGTTTATCCAAAGACCTCCTGCAGAACATGGCAGACGAGCTGTTAGAGCCAGAACTTCAGCACCAGTTGGAAGCTATTTAGACTATACAGAGCAACCCAGAATCAGAGGAGTACAGAGAGGGTTTAAAGCTAGCCTTGCTTATCTTCCCCTAAGGCTGTGAATTCAGTTCTCCTTCTTTTAGATATGCAGGATAAAAATTCTCCTGTAGCTCTGCTGCATTGTTTACTTAATTTGGCAGGCTCCTTTCTACATCAGGATTGGGTTTCCTCACTTAAAAAACCAGTAGATACATGAGTGCTTTCCTTGTGTTGTAAACAGGCACAGGAGCCAGGCACAGGTATTTCTGTACACCTATTTTAACCTGTGTCAGCAGATGAGGATGTGTACTCCAAAGGATTACAATTGGTCTTTCTGCCAACTTCAGCTGGTTTTGGATCAGGCATGTAAGTCCTCACATTATCCACAAATCATGTACAGTGTTGAAGCAATTCAGTGAAAGAACTAGGAATTTTCCAGACCTGCAGATTGATTCTATGAGATCACGTTTGTGGGGCAATAATGCCATTCCATTTCAGTCCTTTGCCTCTCTTCTAGCAAACAACAGCGCTGCCAATTTCTGCCAGCTGTGGGAAATTCTGAGACATGAATATTTATATGTGGGCATGGGAACAGTAAAATATTAAAGGGTGATGTTTCAAAAAGCTGTATTTTGAGGGGAAAGAAAAGAACACCCACATAAATTCACGTCAATTGGTTAAATATAAGACTGAAGGGATATCAAGGCAGCTTCCTGGAGCTGGTCCCATGAAAGTGGCGAGCTTTTTGAGCCTTAGATTTAATATACTGCTCACAGAATATATCACATCCAATTCTTTTATGACAGACAGTATAACTTCATGTTTGTATGTGATTGAGAGCTATATCAAAATGTGTTCCTGAAGTGTTGCATTGTATTGAGCCATTTTTCTCTTTACACTTCAGTAAATGTACTACTGTGTGTACAGTGTCCACAAAAAGTCTTTTATGAATAACAGTGCTGGAGATTCACCATTGCCTGGAGGTTGTACTAGATTCCATGCATATTCAGGATAAGACCTTTGCAGTCAAGCCAACAGGAAAAGAAATGGTAGCTTAATAGACATAACATGAAAGGAAATAGTACAAACAGTACAGATAATTAAACAAAGCAGGAGAATAAAGACAGGACATTATTTCAATGCAAAACTTGATCTGAGGTGAGAGAGGGCAGAGCACTGGGCAGCTCAAGGGGATGTGCTCACTTCAATATCCCTTAGGGTTTTGTTCTTAATTGGGTTGGACTGTGACCACCACTGTTTTGCAAGGGTGGTAGCAGATGTCCAGCATGCTCATTTTAATCTGCTCATCCCTACTAAAAGGAGTATTAGTGAGAAGGAAGTGCTGTGAGGAACTGTGTCTAGTGAAATAAAGTGAACTAGAGCACCTGAGCTGAAGAATTTATTAGTGTTATTATACTGACACAAAGACCTTCCAACTCATACGGACCCTTTAGATGCACTGTTCCTACACTGAGTATCTTGCTGTCTGGAAAAATATGTAAAAAGACCAACAGAAAACAAAGCAACAACACACAGAAAAAAAAACAAACAAGAAAACAAAGACAAAAAAGACAAGAGGAAGGAAATACAATGCATGAGGAAACTGAAATACAAAAAAGTGAAACAGCATTTCATCAGGAATGAGAGAAGCAAAACTAACTCTACTCTGCCTCTCTGGGGCTCTAACCTTGCTAGTTCAGTGATGCTACCAAAGGTCCTTAGTGGCAAAAGTCAGTAAAACTGGGAAAAATACATTTGAACCCTCTAGGCACTTTCTGTTTTGGTAGAACAGGATTCTGAATATAACTAAAACACCTGGACTCTGATAAGATAAATACACTGAATCTGCATGACTAATTTCTAGTAAACAGAACAAGAAAAAATAAAGATAAGGTAAAACCAGTTATTTATATTTTCATGTCTTGACAATAAGGTTGATTTGGTTTTATAGGCTTTTTCCCCTTGTGAATAATTTAGATGCACAAGGAAGAAAATGTTCCATTCTCAGGATTAGGAGATTTTTAGCTTTCCACAATATTGAGGGTATGTTATTTTGTTTCAAAAAAGCATATCAGTTTTGGCCACCTATGGTGTCAGAAGCAGAGCCAAACCAGAGAGGTGGAAGTTGTGCAATTAAATAGAGATCTGTTGTATGATGCCTTTGTAAAACCAAAGAAACAGTGGCATTTTCAGAACAGCCATGGCTCATACTTGGAATTCAGCTGAATAAGTAATCGTCTATACAGTCCTGTTGCAGCTGCATCTGGAATACAGGGCACTGGCTTTTCCAACCACTTAGGAAGAACACAGGAGAAAAATTATGGTAAATGATGATGATGTTATCCAAAAGCTTCAGGGGGAAAAAAAATACCACTTCATATGAGATGGACATTTTCAGTAGCTCCATGTGCAGGAAATAATTCAGTTTATTACAGCAGCTCAAAAACTGTGTTGAATATTAGAGGACCTGGTTTGGCTTGCAGTTCAATTCACCTTCAACAGTTAAATTAATTCTTGCAAACGACAGCTAACGTAGCTTTTGCTGGCTGTATGTCTCTGCATACACATTTTGATGTGCATCTACCTGACACAGTGCCACCCAACAAAAATTGTGTTGATGTTTTCTCACTGTCTACTGCTCTGATTCTCACTCTTTAGCCTTGCTGGTAGAGTGGAATGTTTCAGCTGCATGTGTTAGGTGCCAAAGACTGCTGCACTGCAGCACTTGGCAGATTTGTACACAGCACCGCTGGCAGCTTGGGACCTTGGTGCTTCTGCTGCAAGAAACAAACTACAGAGGAGCATCTTGTGCTGCCTGCATCATGCTTTAGGCAACCTTGCTTTCTTTGCCATTCCAGCCTTCAGCTATGTGGGCAGCATCCCTGTTCTTTAAAACTGCTGTCAGTGTTTCAGTATTGACATTGCAACTTCATGGTTTTAAGCTGCACCTCTCATGTTGCTCTTGCTTGCACTGACTGATGTAGAAATACTTTATAAAGTGAAGTGATTTTCTGTCTCCTTTATACTGGTTCATTTCCTATACCCAAGCTGTTTCTTGTCCCACTTCTTTCTGAGCTCCTAATTTATACTTTTTTTATGTTTTCTCAATGTCCTTTGCATAGTAAATTTTTCTTGTAATATTCCTAAATGGGGGGATATGACTGTGGCATTGAGAGCCCCTTAATATATATTACAGTTTGGTTAATTAGGACATAGGCACTGTTACCCTCTTGGCAGAACTAATTAGCACTTTTAACAGCTGGCTTGGTTGAGAAGCCAAAGTTGCCTTATGACTGAGCATCCTGGAAAACACTATTCTAAGATTTCCCCCTTGTTATAATATTAACCTACATTACGAAAATATATTAAAATGCTGAAGAGATTCACTGGAACAAGCTACCAACCTGGCTAAAGGTCAGCACCTGTTTTAGTTTAAATCAATGATAACTGTATGATGGATTTTTATTTTAGTAAGAGCAAAACTGTTTAATTTTTAATAATCCTCTTTCCCCTCTGCCCTTCAGCAAACCTACAGGTGCATACAGGAGAATATTCAAAGAAAAACACATTAAAAATTCTGAGCTTTTTTTCCAAGATACTGGGCAGCTCTGGCCAATAAGACCTCTTTTATTCACTTAAATGAAGGAATTTCCTTTGCTTTGGAATTTTTTCAGATTACTTTCAAATAGTAGGTATCGTTTATACAGAAAATAGTCTAATTATGAAGACCTGACAATATTTTAGGTAGTGACTGATTGTCACTGACAAGGGACTGTGTTCTTTAGAAGTTAATATCTACAAGAAATTACATCTCTATCAACCTTGGAGTTTTCCTCTTAGGTTGGGTGTGCTAAAAATGAAGGCAGGAACATATCTCAAGCTTGCTTTTATTCCACTTTCTGAATGGAAACATGCAAAATTGCCCAAAAGTGAGAAACAGGAGTACACACATTCAACTCGACTTTTGGCTGTGAAAGGTCTTGACACTGTAGGACTCAAGATGAAGTGTTTACAGGCAGACCAATCTAAAGCTTGTTCACAGCACTCCAGAAGGCAGATGTGCTAAATTTCAATCCTCTCCATTTTCAGATGCAGATGTGAAAACAGTGACTTATATAGTAACTTACTAGGCAGTGTACTCTAACCTTGCATAAGTGGAAACATTCTTAATAAAAGTTTAATGCCTCCTTAACCCATTTGTAAATGACTGTGTATGGCTACATATAAACCTCTACACTTAAAACACAGCTTGATTCACTTCCACGATTTAGTTGTTGCACAGATCCAAAAGCATCAAAATTTCATACCTGTGAAGGACAGCAGGCATAGATCAGCCTAAGTGTTTACTTGATTTCCTGGCCAGGGTATTTTGAAAGCATTGTCCTTTTCCTTTCTTTTGAAAATCCAATTCACATGAGCATTATTTTAGACAGCCAGGACAAGCAGTGGTAAATTCTCCCAGGGTACTGCAGTGTACACACTATTAATGATCAAAACCATTGCAATGTATTTAACATACCAGGCTGGTAGGCGCCTACATATGAAATGGCAGATTTTTCCTTTGTCTTCTTTTAAGGTGTTTGTACTCTCATTGTAGAATGTGAAACCCAGACGTTCTCTCACTCATTCCCAGGAACTCCTGCAATACAGCTGACTCTAGGAGAACTAAAACTGCAGTTTATGTGCACGGCCATAGAGAGGCAGCCTAGTAACAAAATAAAAAGATGTACTTGATGTTCCAAGAAGTGGGTATTTTCTAACCGTTTAACATTGCAAAGGGTTTTGAAACACCAGAGAGAAAAATGTAAGAGGCATGACTACTCCCTGGAGGGGAAAAAACCCCTAGCCTTGATAAAAGCTCAATACTAAGGGGAGGGAGGGGAAAGAGGTTGATAATTAGGAGGCAAAGGGGGTCAGATTCAGTGCCCGTACAAGCAAAGCTGATCAAAGAGTAAGAAACGAAGTACTTGATTTATGTCTTAAAAATCAAATGCTTTTTCTTCCCTTTGATACAGGCAGTTAAGTACTTCTATCATCTGTGGAAGCTAGTGGACAGGATAATATTAATACAAGCTAATTTTTAGTTCAGCAGTTTCACAGACTTTTCATTGATAAAAATACAGCTTAAAAAGCCTCTGAATGTTCAACCAGCATTGCAAATCTAAAATGTCAGAGAACAGTATTTCATTGTTCTGTTGTCTTCCATCGATTTTTATGTGAGAGACAAGAACAATTAGATCTCTCTGCATTAAGCTTTATTTTTATGCGGAATTAAGTGGGTTTAGAAATTTTAAGCACACTTGAAACAGTATGTAAAAAATCACTGAGGCTGAGCTTTCTTTGCATTTATGTAAATGAAAATTAGGATTAACTCCATTGATGCTGGTGGAGTTTCAAAGGCATGAAATTAGTGTGAGAACAACATTAGCCACAGCAACTTTTAAAGAAATTAGTTCCCAATGCTACTAAATTATATAGCTCATTATCCTTAAAACCAGAATTATTTTATATGAGCCATTTATAATTTTACTTCAAATGGCTGCAATTATCAAATTTGGTTATTACACAATAAATATTTCATGCTGCAATTCCTGATTTTTCTGTCCATGATATCCATATACTACTTATGTCATTTGAAGATGAAATGTAATACAAAATTGAGAAAAGCGGAGAGATAAATGCCAACCAATTAGCAATCAAATATGGGCTGCACTATACTTTAAAGTGAACAACTTTCATTGCAGCAAGCCTGGAAATTACCTATCAGACTGAGATATAATTTGAATACTCTCACAAAGTTGAAGAAGCCTTTTCTGGCCAACTCACGTTCCTTTAAATTACCACATACCCCTTTTACCCACGCATCTGACTTGGCTAACATTCAGGCTCAGATTTCAGAGAACTGGGAAACACAACACTATCCAGAACAGTGGGTAGTAACAGTTACTTGCAGTATGTTGATGTTTCTGAAGTATGAAAAAGAAAAGTGGGAACCTCCAACCTTCTCAGCATTCTCCTGAATACCAAAACAATGACAACATCTTCTTTCCTTCAAATCCTACATCTCTGCCACTTAGCCTGTTGATACTTTCATGTTTTTAATGCCAAGGGAGATGAGAGTCGAGTACCTGATAATGGTTCACACAGATGGGGCTGTCCAGGCTGATACAGGCAAAGGATGAAGACAGCTTCAGTAACCTCTGCCTCCAGCAGGATGCTTTTCAGAAACTTTGTGAGCCAAACAAGTGCCAGGCCTACTTTTTTTCAATATCAATTATAACAATGGGACTCGTCCTCCATTTTATTTACTCCCCTTTGATCCTGAGACCTCTTCCTAAGCTTCAGTTACTATCCCTCACACCATCACTACCTCCTGCTTACTCGCTTGCTTCAAACCTGCAACCAGGTCTCTTCACTGCCAGCACTCGTGCTTATGTTTTTGAGAATAATGATGGCACAGTCTCTACTGACTAAAATTGAGGGAATAAGCATTGAAAGCTGCCTTTCCCAAGAAGCCATACATTGCAACTGGTTGAATTCATGGGCCTAGGAGCCATCTAGGATCAAGGGTACAAAATCCAACGAGCTGTCACTACCAGGGCCTTCAGGTAGGGAGGGATATCAGGGTCAATACTGTTTAACATCCTTAATAAAGACCCAGATTATGGGATGGATTGCACACACAGCATGTTTGTGAGGGATACCAAACTGGAGGGCATGGCTGTTACCCTGGAGAGCAGGTTGCTATTTAGAAAGACCTCTGCATTCTGGGTAAATGGGCTGACAGGCACCTCATAAAGTTTAAAAAGGGAAAATGCAACGTCTTGTGTCAGGGGTAGAAAAACTCCACGCAATAGGACAGGCTGGGAGCCAGCTGGGTAAAAACCAGCTCTGCATAAAAGGACCTGGTGATACTGTTGGACATGAGTGGAATGTGAGCTGGCAGCATGCCCTTTTTTTATTGAAGGTGCAGAGAAGTAGGGCAAGAGGCAATGGACATAAGCTAGGAAACAGAAAATTCCCACTAGGTCTCAGAAACAACTTGGCTCCCACGAGGGCAGTCTAACACTGGAACAAGAGCGCAGAGAGGTTGTGCAATGTCTACCCTTGGAAACATTTGAAGCTGGGCTGCAAAAAGCCCTGAGCAACTTGATTTATTTGGTCCTGCTCTGACCAGGGGCTTTGCCTGGGTGGCCCCCAGAGATCTCTTTCAACCTGAATGATTCTGTGTCTCTATTAGTCTCTGATTGCTACAATTGAACCAGAAGGTGAGAAATGAGGTGGGGAACACAAGAAGGACATGGACTCGTTGGAGTGAGTCCAAAGGAGGGCCATGAAGATGATCAGAGGGTTGGAGCACCACTCCTGTGAAGACAGGATGAGAGGTGGGGTTCTTGGTGCTGGAGAAGGATCTGGGTAGAACTTATAGCACCTTCCAGCACCTAAATAAGGCCTATGAGAGAGCTGGAGAGGGACTTTTTACAAGAGCATGTAGTGATACGACAAGAGGGAATGGCTTTAACCTGAAAGAAGGTAGATTTAGATTAGATATTAGGAAAAAAATTCTCACTATGAGGAGGGTGATCCATTGAAAGAGGTTGCCCAGAGAAACTGTGGCTGCCCCAGACCTGGAAGTGTTCAAGACAAAGTGTTATGGGGCTTTGAGCAACCTGGTCTGGTGGAAGGTACCCCTGCCCATGGCAGGAGAGTTCGAACTGAATAATATTTAAGGTTCCTTCCAACCCAAACCATTCTATGATTCTGTGATTTCCAGAAGAGAGCAACTTCTGTCAAAAGAAGCCAGCTTGTGAACTCCAGCTTGGAACACATTAACTACCATATATTATTTTCTGAAGTACTTAAGACTCAGTAGAGAATTAGTTTCAAAGAAACCTGGGTTTGCCATTTTAAACAACCATGCACTATACAACTATAGCACTTCAGCAGCACAATCTTCATCATCACAAGTCTATAAACTTCAATTCTGTTTTCCTTCCAATTTTAATATTTATTATTAGCATGTATTCTTGGCAAAGGTTGAAAACATGATAAGCTCCCATGTGACTTTCTAGATTCCAGTACAGGAAGTGAAACATTCTGGTTCCTTCTGCCACTTTTTCCCCTACAGCTGTATAGAACTTTCCCAGGTTATTTTCATGGCATTGGCAAGTTGCACATGTCCAGCTGATGAAGAATTTATTCTGAATATTTTTAAAAATTGTAACAGGGCATTGATTAACTTACCAGGCAGGAATACCAGCATAGGAATACCTGCACAGGAATACCTACTTTGTGACTGCTCTCCCAGGTTTTTTGGGATATTCATGAAGTTGGAATCCTGAGGCATTACTAGATCACCTTACTTTACTTTCTGTTCATCGCAGCTATCCAGTGTGTTTATTGCTTAGTTTATCCAAGCAAGGGAAGTGCATTGACTACAGCAAGTAAGGTCCTATGTGTGTTATCTGGTCCTGCTTACACCCACAAAGAATTATGTGTATAGTCATAAATACAAATATAAATATATGTAGTCATAAATACATATATACACACTTTAATACTATTCACACACATATGCAAGGTATTAAAGTAAGGTATCCTGGATCCAAAAATAATGAACTACAAGAAAAAATCTACAGGCTTAGGTTCTCAACTACACCACAGATTTTCTCTTTAATAAGATACAGACTGATACCATATTAGCTCTTTGAATATAATGGGATTTCTACTTACATGAATAATGCAGAATAGATGCTAGAGGACTTCAAACTTTAATACTAGTTAGAGTCATAATTTGGCAGGTGAGGTATTTCCCACAGGTCACACAATTCTACATATTTATTCCTAGTGATTCCACTAATCTCTGCTCTGGAAAGCCAAACTCCTTTACTAGAGCTTCTTCTCCCATCAGACACAGATAACTCCAGCAATAAGCCTCTAGTGACTGGAACAGATGTCGCTGTTTATTCAATTTATTTATTTTACTAATACACAGCTGCCAGGGCCAACAAATAAAAAACATTGACTTCTACCAGTATTTTCTAGTAGAATTTTCTAGTGACTGTATCTTAAAGGACAGAGACCCTAAAATTGATATTTTTTTTTAAAACAAGAGTGTCAAGTTTGAACTTGAAGAAATAATTATTATGATAAAGAATCTCAAGACATTAGTATTTGGCAGGTCACATTCTGTAAATGTATGAGTTCTTGGGTGTGCACACTATAACTGATTTTTCACAGGAAAGTGTATACAACTCCTGCTGTAAATTTAGGCTGTATGTCTTGAACTGTAACAGTCCAAGTTAAAAATTAAAAACATTTTAATATATCATCCATTTTACTCGGAATAGTAACTATGCTTTGATTTATTTTCCTTTGTACAGGTAGATGGCAACCACATGCAGGTTTCCCTTAATGCAAGTATAATACTATAGAATCTCATTTTGGGGAGAGAAATACAAGGAAAAATACGAGAAGCAAAACAACTCAACAGAAATACCCTAAAAAAGGCATCTAAAAATTTCCTTAAGTTACAATTCTGACTAGGGCAGTCCCGTGGTGTAAAGCAGAGCACTCTGGACTCTGAATCCCAAGGACCTGAGTTCAAGTCTCAGTGGGGACCATCCCCTGGCAGTTCAGTGCCTCCCTGCCATCCCATCCCGTCAGATCTTGGATGCTCAGCAGGATCAGCCCCGGTTAGTACCGGGTGCTGTGACAGTCCTGAGGACTTCACTGTCACTGTCCAAGCTCGCTCGGCCGTGGCAAATGGACCTCAGGACTTAAATGGTGGGGCCAGTTCTGTGCACGCTGTGCCTCACCTAAAAAATCCACTGTGCAGGCTGGAAGGGCACACCCACGTGGGGAGAGCCCTGCCCAAATCTGCGTTCGCGAAGTCTGGCCATACAACACAAATACAATTCTGACTATTTCTAGTTCTCTCTTTGCCTTCAGCAGGACAGTTAATGGCCAGATTTCCAACAGCGGTGGCAATGCCTCCCTTTCAGATGCTGGAGTGAAATTCATACCTGAGTTGTATGTCCTTCAAGGAGTGCATGGGGAGAACTAAGCCTCTTACAAAGGCCATCCAAGAAGTCCTCACTGCGCAGGGAGCTGCTTTGGGCTGGCTGAAGGGCTGTGTAATACCCGAGAGTGTAATTGCAATCCTGTCCTCCCTGGGGATTAAGGCTGCGAATTAGGACTGCAAACACCGATTTTTTATTTAGCAAGCAATCAGAGTTCATAACTGCTCTTAGAAAGAGCTGACGGGAGCTTTCTTCAAGACACATCTGCTGAGGAGCTGCTGTTGGCCCTAGATATAATAGATCATTTGCCTCCAAAATAAAAGTGCAGGGCCTAATTTTAACTCAGACAATTAAATTCAAACTCACTTTTCCTTCCATGCATCAATGTTTCTTACCCATCAATTCATACCAAGTGGGAAACTAGGGAGTCTTTTGAAGCTGGAGTACTCTGCTGCAAAGAGCATAAGCCTGGAAAGAGCAAGGATGAGGAGCATGATTGTACCAGCTGGCAGCTAGAAACTAGCTCTCAAAGGATGAGACTTGGTGCCTGGTCTTTGATCCTAATGTGGTCTGTGAATTTTATCCAATGATTTTAGAATGCAAAGGGTAATGAGCACTTTCACCTGCCAGAGATGCTTTTGAAAAAATCCCAACAGGATTTTCTTTCAAATCATTTAGGCACCTATCAGTGTTAATATTTGACCTCAAATCTCCAATAGCCACTGACCTCTCATTCAGCAAATTGCTGAGGATTTCAGTAAAACTTCCTATTTAATACCTTGCAGAACAAGGAGGGATCTTAAAATATGGGGCTTTTTGTCTGTGATTTGTCTGGAAGTCGTACTGGAGGTTTTGTCTTTCCCCAGGCGTCTACCCTACGAGCTTGAAGTGTTTAATCTAACACAAAAATGGTTGCCCAGTTTTTCTTTTGCACCAAGTATTTATTTGTCACACATAAAATCATTATTGGCAAAAACCTAAAAAAAAAAATTCAAAATACTAAGTAAAAATCTTAGAACTTCGAACTTAAAATTCTTAACAGTCACCCATAAACTCTGAAGGGAATTTAAGCTACAATGCAAAACATTAAACCCAACTCAGTTTCCAGGAAATAAACTTCTCTTTCTGTACATCCTATGCAAGAAATGCAAACCAAATCTTTCCTCCTTGGCAAGTCTTATTTCTGTTTATTTTCTCAGTAGAAGGTAACAACTACTGACTACACAAATATCTGACAATAATGAAGAATCACTTTATTCCAGACCTAAGCAAGAACAAAAAGTACATGCAGAGGAACAAAACACAACTAAGGGTTACTCTCTGATATACTGTAGATTTTTTGCCTAGCAGCTGAAGGTTCATTTCCTGTCTAGTACTGGCCTATTCATAGAGGAAATCGGAATTCATATACTCACACAACAAGGCTACTTGGTAATATTTCATTGTCTTTTAAGTAATATAAGAGAGACACACTGACTTATCTGATCTTTCTTTGCCTATTTTGTCTCTGCATCTCCCCAGGCTTGCAGCTGGACCAAAGTTCCTTTCAGAGAACAGTGGACTTGTACAGTATGACATTTTATTTTTACTTCCTTCATTAACAGTTTGCAGCAGGTGCAAATTCATATTAGTTCAGGAAAAAACCCCAAACAAACCAAAAAGAAATGCAAAAATTCCAATGTGTCTGATTTCACATCTGGCAGACAGGATTTGTATAACTCAGACTGCAGGATTTTCCCATATCACAGGTAACCTATTCCCCTTTGTCAGCAGCTCAGTGATTTGAGTCTACCAAAAAGGTGGTCTATCAGGAGGACCAAGCAGAAGGTTTTATGAAGGCAGACAGAAGTGTGACTTTAGGAGGGCAGTACAGTGCTGAAAACTAAGGGTGATGTTATGGAAACAGAGAATACTGTGTGGGTATTAATAAGCAAATGGTTCTCTAAGGAATTTGTGTAGAATGCATTGTAATTAGCTGGGAAGAGGCCTTGTGTCTGAGCCACTGTGCAACAGTGCTACTGTGGTCTACTGAAATTTTCCCTACTGGTGAACTGTCAAGATTCTTTGTGTTTACGAATCTGACATATTTATTAAATATTAAATAAAACATTATATATTTATTAAATCCAGATTTTCAGAGGTGACTTTTAAGTAGGGATGGGATAGAAGACACTGATGTTTTTCCACTGTGGACTATGATGTGATACCTGTGCAGGTTACAGATAAGGAAAGAGTATCTTTGGCTCTCGTTGTTTGCTCAAACACCATGTTTGCTGTAACTGCAGTTTTTATAACCAGAAAAGCAGACTAATGCCGATAACCTAATTTTCATTAAGAAATGTGTTATGTAGTTCTTGGCTAAAGATCACACTGGACTTTGAAGTACAACTTGTAATTAAAAGAGGAGGACTGAGCCTTTTAAAAGTCTACTAATACTAATTCTCTGTGGATATATTTTTGCTAAACATTCTTCACCTGTATTCTTAAGCTAAGTGATTTGCCAGTGTCCAGACATAAATCTCTGGCAGAGATGGTTTAGTAAATCTGACAGAAATCTGTGAGAGACTGAAAAATTTTCTATCCCACAAGACTAGCAGCCTATGGAGAAGGAAGGAGGTTTTGGTCTTGTTTCTGTCACAAGGAAGGATTTATTTTCCTCTTTTTTTTTTTAAGTTGTCTGTTGCTTTTCTTCCCCTCAAAGCCACAGCTTGAAGGATTTACAACACAAGTGCAGGGTTCAGCTCTGTGTCTTTGAAGCATAAAGAAAGAGCATCTGAAGAGCAGAAAGGCAAGTTCTCAGATAAGCAGTGGCTATAATAGAGCATGTGCTTTAGGTACATACTCTCAAGCAAAAGAACCTCAGAAACAATAGAATAGAGCACAATGGTTTCTAGATGCCTACTTATTAAAAACTGGTTTTTGCACTGTACTTTCAGCTTCACATACTCTTAATGCTGATTATAGTGCCCCAGTTCATTCCTGCCCTCATGCTGCTCCCTCTCTTGTGCCAGAGTAAGGATTTATGTGGTGGCAGGTGAACCAGTCAAAAAACCTGATCCATGTTAAAGTGAACCACAAAAAAAGGGGGCTTAATTTTAATCTGGATCATGGAACTGATCTCTTTTATTAAACAGCTGCATAGATCAGAGAAGATGGAAATGTGGGGAGGGACAGAATGGGTGAAGGAAGGCAAGATTACTTCTTTTGATAGCAGTGCTGACCTGTGACATTTTACAGTACATGAGAAATGACAGACTATGGGTGGACTGACTTTTGGAGCGCAGTGAATTAACTTATTCTTAAAATTAGTGTCAGGCCCTTACAATGTATCATAGATAACCAAATTTGGTTTTAAAGAGCAAAAATAATTTTATTAAAAGGGCAGTGAACTTATTTTGGTTTGCCTTATAAATCAATAATTTATAATAGCCATAGGTAAGTCCTTTCAACTAAATCCTACTATATAACTTCTTTTTTAACAAACTTTCTTTTATTTAAAGTGTTGTTTTGAAATGGGTAAATCAATACACACCAGTTAAGATAGGTTATGAAATCTTTTTGTTTTCTGTTCATCAGAGTACAGCCACTTAAAGGTAATGTATTAATTTCCATTCTGTACACACGTTTTTATTAGTTACCTGCCTACCAAGTGTCTAGATTCTAGCCATATAAATACAACATTTACCTTCATATACTAATCATTTTAGAATGGTGCAACATTGTAAATTGTGTGTTGAAGCAAAATATTTCAAAGAAGCTTGGGGACATCTTTGAATGTTAAGGGATTAATGTGGTTTATAACATTTGGATGAAATATGGCTTAGGTAGGAGTAACCAAGGATTTTTCATAAGCATTTAAAGTATGTGGCTTTCCTTCCTTAGTATGAAGCTTTTAAGGTATGTATTGAGAAAATTCTGAAGTAGCTTTCTGAAGATTTAAAGCAAACTTTACTTCTTTCTATTGCTCACAGAAGATAAGGAAGAGTAAAGCATATAACATGACTTGGAAAATTTCCATATTCCTCTTCATTCTTAAACAGGTGTTTATCTTCTAACACCTTTCCTGGAAATCAGATCTCTTGCTACGAACCAAATGTATTAAAGATTTGTTTTACTGAGGTGATATCTAGATCACATCTAAGAAAAATCGGTGTTAAATGGAGCAGTTCAGGGGTCATGTAATTTACAGCAAGCATTCTGGTTTGTTGACAGTGGCTTGGGTGTTTGTAAATTAAACTATTTGTATCTCAGGGATTTTCTCTTTGTAGTACAACTGTGACTAGTAATTGAAGAGTGTAATTAAATTCTTTGCATAAAGTATACTTCTTTATGGACAAATACTAATACACCTTTAAAATATGTAACATGAGAAAATGGCATAGAAATTTACAGTAAGAGAGCTCTTGTAAAAGCTGACTGATTTACCTGAGTAGATACACTTGGCCATTTTTGTGCAACAGTAAACATTTTTGTGACACTGCAGGCCTGCCCCTGGGTCACAGAAAGCAGAAAGTTTCTGCAATTTCTTTAGAAAGCCTGACCTTTCTGTGGAGTAAAACTGCTGACCAAAAGCGTGAGCATACGTGTTGTTATATTTCTAACTACTGTCAATACAAAGTTAGCTGTGATTATTACCTGAACTTCAGTAGAGGTACTGAACAATTGTACTGATGACACAACATTCAAGACTGACAAGTGCTGTTCGTTAAATCTTGTGTTACCTTTACTGCTTGAAACTATCCTGTCAGTCACATGTGTTTGGTTCAAGTGTTACGCCTCTTTCTCTTACACCTGGGCAAAGTATTTCTTAGTAGCAAAGAATGCCTTCAGAACAAAGAGGGTGAGTAGGAGAATTAGTGTGAGCTTGTGATAAGCCGTCTTTACACTTCCATCTCTTCTAACTGTGTGATAGAACAGCTTATCAAATGATTAAGGCATAGGGATGTAAAAGGACAGCTATCCTGGATTCAATCTAATTATCACAGGAAAAAATAATTACAGAGTGTTTTTAAAATGCTTAGAGCAGCAATAGGAAGAATTGAAATAGATTATATCAGCATCTATAACAAGCACTGCTTCAGAGGCTCACTCCTTAATGATCTGCTTATGGTGAGATGTTTCACACAAAGGGCATCTCTCATCTGTGTGTTGGCTAATGGTTCTCATGTTTCTGAGACCAAACAATGGAAACAGAAGTATCCTCTCAGTTTCTGCTAAAGTCCTTTAGACAATCTTATCAAATTCCCAAGCTGGCTTCTGCTCTGCCATCCTAGACAGCAGCCAAATGCCACCATCTCCATGCCCAGCTCTGCAGCAGCACATGGGAGCTGCTTCCTAAAGAAACGGTAAGAAATACCAGATCTAATGTTGAAAACACCTCTCCAAACAGCAACACGCATGCTCAGACATCTGGGCAACAGGTTCTAGATTGAGACTGAGGGGGATGACATTAGCAGCTCTGCTGAGCACCTCTACCACAGCATTTGCAATAAAGAATTATGTGGACTCAATATTTCATCTTGCAATTCCAAAACCGATGAACAACAGCATGTGAGGGAGGAATTACAGTCTCTGGAGATAGCAGCTTCCCCTGCTCTTTAAAGTTTAGGTTTAGTTTCAACGTGTGCCAAGATATTTTACAAGAAGTAATGATTCTTCCAGTCTTCCTAAGTGGAGGAATGGAGGAACCTCACTTATGTTAGATCGGTTTTATTTCTGACTGGATTTTTGGATGATGGTTTTATCCTGAGCTGGAAAAATCTTAACTCTGGCATACCTGGGTGTGAGTTAGTTTGTGTGAGTCTAGTTAGTTAGAAATCTCAGTAAATTATTCTTTGATTACATGGAGTATTTGTAGAGAATGCTTCCTGAGCTCACAGACAACATCACTGCACTTGGTAAATTACATTAAACATTTATTTAAATAAGCTGTTACCCTAATAGGCCAGCATCTATTCCTATTTTGAGTCATTAGTGAAATCACAATCAGAACCCTGACACTCTAATTAATTTATCTGAAGCCATTAAAAAATAAAAATGACATAGTAGAGTATTGAACCATGCTTAACTATTCATCACAGCAGTCCATCACAGTTATAATGAGGTATTTAAAAATAAGAACTATACAGCATCACAGAAAGGTTTGGGTTGCACAGGACCTCAAAGATGATCTAGTTCCAGCCCCTTGCCATGGGCAAGGCTACCATCCAGTAGACCAGGTTGTTCAAAGCCCCATCCAGCCTGGCCTTGAACACTTCCAGGGATAGAGCATTCCAGCTTCTCTGATCAACCTGTTGCAGTGCCTCAACACCTCTAAATACGAAACATTATCCTAACATCTCATCTATATGTCTTTAGTTTAAAACCATTCCCTCGTCCTGTCACTATCCACCCATATATAAAGTCCCTCTCCCTCTTTTTTTATGAGCCTCTTTCAAGTGTCACATAATCACTGAATTGTTAGGGTTGAAAAGGACCTCTGGAGATCATCTAGTCCAACTCCTCTGACAAGGCAAGGTCACCTGGAGCAAGTGGCATGGGAATGCATCCAGGTGGGGTTTCAGTGTCTCCAGAGAGGGAGACTGCATGACCTCCCCGGGCAGCCTGTTCCAGTGCTGTGCCATCCTCAGTGTAAAAAAGTTCTTCATGGGAAAGTGGAACTTCTCATGTTTTGGTTTATGGCCATCATCCTTGTCCTTTGGCTGGGCACCACTGGAAAGAGTGGCACCATGCTCTGGGCACCCACCTTTGAGATACTTACACGCATTAATGAGATCCCCTCTCAATCGTCTCTTCCTTTAACAGGCCCAGTTCCTGCAGTCTCTCCTCATAGGAGAGATGCTCCCATGTACTCGAAGGCGACAATATGATGTCCCCAGAGCCTTCTCCTCTTCATGCTGAACATCCTCAGCTCTCTCCGCCTGTCTTCAAAGGAGAGGCGCTGCAGCCCTTGCAGCTTGTATCACCTTGCAGCTTGTATCATTAGGGAATTACCTGTAATTCTCATTGGTAAGATGGGGCTAGATTTAAAACTGTACTTGTGGTTTGCTGGTTTTCCACGTAGAGACAAATAGCTGGCAGGAAGCTTAGTTACCGGGTCACCTGTTCTCAAGCCGGGGCCCATGCGCCGCACGGTCTCCGGGAAGGGCCCTCGGCAGCAGGAGGGCCGCCCGGCAGGGCCCGCCTCGGCCCGGGCCTCCCGCGCTGCTCCCGTCGCTCCGACCTACGGCCCGGCCGCGCCCCCACTAACCCCGCGGCCGGGGCCGAGCGGGGCCCGGCTGGGCGGGCGCGGGACAGGGTGCCCCCCCCCCAAGGCGCAGGGTGGCTGCCCGAGGGGCCGGAGCCAGCGGGGCGGCCCGGCCAGGCTAAGGGCACTGCCGCCCCAGGCCGTAACGGCGGCCCCGCTGTCCCGCAGCGGGCGGCATTTACCTGGGTGGCCGCCTCCCTCCCTCCTTTCCCCCGCCTCCTTCCTTCCCTTGGTCCCTGCTTCCCGGAGCCGGTCGTTTCGGCGGACAGGGTGTGGCGCCCGCCTCGCCTCTCCCCACCCCGGAGAAACTTTGGGCCGCCGCCGCCCGCGCCAGGTAGGGCAGGTCCGGCCGGGCGGGCGCCGTGCGGGGCAGGGCCGGGCCCGAGTTTCGGAGGTGTCGCCGCCGCTCGGCCCCGTCGGCGGGGCGGGACGGGGCGGGCTTCGGGCCGGTGTCCCGCGGCCGAGCAGCTGCCGTCTGCCGCAGGGCCCCGCGGGCTGGGGACAGTATATAGGTCATTGCAAGTAATGCCCGCCTAATCCCCTTTATCTTTTTGGCTTGGCTTTGCCGCTGCCGGCTTGTAGGGCGACCCCGGGCAGCGTTGGTCGCAAACTTCTGGGAGAGGACCCAGGCTTCGCGCAGGGCTGTGAGTGCCGAGGTGAGAGCGTGGGATGCTTGCGTTTATTTGCAGGAAGGTTTTTTCCTGACAAGTGTAACGCCTTACGGAGTGCCAGGTGTCGCTGCATGGGTCTGTCACCCCCGCGACCCTGTGCCGGGGTGGTCCGTTCGGGTCCGGGCCGCTGTTCCAACAGCATAATAACACTGATTGTTTCTTTCTCGTTGCGTCATTCACCGAATAACCGAAGGCTGTTTGCGTTGGATGCAAAAAAGCCGAGGTGTCGGCAGCTTCGGGGCGCTGGTGGCTGGAGGAGGCAGAGCGCTCTGAAGAAGTGATTGCTGCGCTGCCTTCTCCGATCTTTGGGGAACTGTCGCACGGTCACGTGCACCGCGCTGTCCCCGCCGCGGTGGTGGCACCTCGGCAGGGCTGGAGCTGCCCGTGCGGACAAGGGGGCAGTGCCGGCCCTGTCCCCGCCGCGGTGGTGGCATCTCAGCAGGGCTGGAGCTGCCCGTGCGGACAGCGAGGCAGTGCCCGCGCTGTCCCCGCCGAGGTGGTGGCACTTTGGCAGGGCTGGAGCTGCCCGAGCGGACAGGGGGGCAGTGCCGGCCCTGTCCCCGCCGCCGTGGTGGCACCTCGGCAGGGCTGGAGCTGCCCGTGCGGACAGGGGGGCAGTGCCCGCAGCACCCACCACCTGCCCGGGGTTGTGCCCAGCGCCAGCCTGACGGTGTGCGGGTTTGCCAGGCTGGCGCGTGTGCTTTCTTGTAACCGAGAAATGCTACGGCACACTTGATAGCCTTTGGAGATTTGTATTTCAGTCTGATTGTCTTCTCTTTCCTGGGGTGTACGATTGATTTTCTGAGTAGCATTAACGCAACTCATACGATGATGACAAGAAGAAAAAAATGCATGGAAATTAGTGTATTATTTTATATGTCACGTTACTACTTCTGATTGAGTTGAAAGAGACTTCAGAATCTGCAAGTGCCCTCTCTCTCTGCCTGGGTATTTTCTGTTGATCAGTATGAAACTGATGATGTGCAAGGGTTTATAGTTGTATTTTCCTTGTGTGCAGCAGTGTTTTTATTCTTTCTTATCACAGTAAGAAGGATTCAGGGCCTCATCTTGTAAGTGGGAAAATATGATAGTTTTTACTTTGTTTTCATTTCCAGAAAAGGAGAGCATGATAATAAACTGTCCATTCAAAGAGATCTCTCACACACCAATGAGGTAGTAGTGTTAGATTGTGCAGTACAGACCTATGTTTCTGGCCTATGTTGGTTTTGTGTCATAATTTCTGGAAGTAAACCTTTCAGAAAAATTGTTGTTCGGAAGGATTTGTAATACCTGATGGAGTATTAGGCTTTTCACTTTACTTGTGCTGCCTTACTTCTGCTGGGCTGTGTATGAGAGTCCACCTGATCTGAAACTAATCTAAGAATTAGAACCTAGTGCTGTAATTCGTTCCTTCCTCTCTGCCTCTGCTTTAATGAACATGGAAAGTCAAAGGGAAAGAAAGAGAAGCTTATGATCTACTTTATGAAGCATAAACAGTTGCAAAGGACAGGATTGTACCTGTGAGATGTTGATGTGACAATGACATGGAGCATCCAGGTGCCTTTTTGTCTTAGCTGTCTCAATCAAGACAAATGTGTACAATTGACTTCTGCTAACAGCTGTTTCAGCCAATTTATTGGCCCATGGTGATTGACTACATGTGCTTTGAAAAAGAAGTGAATCCTATTAGAATGATGAAAAATGTGTGGCCAAAGCCCACGGAAGAAACTTAAACTTACGTACTTTTTAATTTTTTTTTTTTTTTAACTTTCCTGTGTCTAAACTATATGGTGTGGATTATCCTCTGTAAGGGTTGTTTTGGGTTTGGGCTGTTTTTTTGTTTGTTTGGGGTTTTTTGGTTGGTTTTTTTGGAGGGGAGGTTTGGGGGTTTTTCCTAAATAGTATTCAATCCTTCATAGACTCTGAAACCAAGAGAACTGAAGTTGGAGAAACTGCTGCTGATATAGTTTCAGTTGATCCTTACATGAAGCTGAGTTTTAGAAATTATTATAGATATATTTTCTCTTAGAAAGATTATACTAATACTTTGATGCCTATTAAGTCTTCAGACTTACAGACTCTCGTCTGAAGTACCATCTGAAGCATCAGGGTCTCTATTAAACTGTTCATTGAAGGGTTATCAAGATTACTTTGATATATATAATTTTAAGACTTTTTTTTAAAGGACTTACAAATGCTGCTGTTCCTCCTTTGCATGTCTTTATTTATTAGTATACGAATGCTTCTTTTTGATGCTTGCAGAAGATTGCATTGCAAAGGATTTTCAAATTTTAATTAGTCTTATGGAAATCTTTTTTAGTTCTTTAATGTTTTAGTTGCTTACTTGACTTTTTAAAAATATAAGTCTTCACATCCTCATTTAATGTTATTGTGACTAGTAGTTTCCCCTCAAACGTGAGAGAGATGTTTCCTCTCCCCTCTGGGGCATATTTAGTGTGGTTGGTATGTTTGCCATGTTTGTTATGTGCTGCTGAGAACAAGGCTTTTTAGACCCCTTGTTCCAGTCATCATTTTTGGTAGCAGTTTCATAACTGTGTTTTGGGTTACAGACACTTAAACTCTGAGACTCTTCTACTCAAACATTCTGACTTGCCATTGTTACCTTACTTGTGGTTGCTTCTCAGCCTAATGGGATAGGTCAGTCTTACACTAAATAACTGCAACCTTCCTGCTAAAAAAATCATATACTCTATCCCCATCAGAATAAGCCCACAGGATTGACCTCTTCTCCCCACTAGTGACAGGATTAGAGGACATAGCCTCAAGCTCCAAGGAGAGGTTCGTGTTGGACATCAGGAAGAATTTCTTAATTGAAGGGGTAGTTAAACATTGGAATGGACTTCCCAGGGAGGTGGTGGGATCACCATCCCTGTGAATGTTCAAGAAAGGATTGGATGTGGCACTTAGTGCTCAAGTTCTGTTGACATGGTGGTGTTCAGGTTGGACTCAATGGTCTTGGAGGTCTTTTCCAACCTTAATGATCCTGTGATTCTAATGTATTGAAGTAACAGTTTGGAAGGCACTTGTGAATGCGCATAGCAATAAGTGGTTCTGGCATAATTAATCTGGTGTAATATATGTATACACACACCAGCACATTTTAAAGTGTCAGCTTAACTGTGGGAGTACTGTGATGGTAGCAAAGCAATCACCATCTGAAGTTTTTGTTATAAAGACTGAGGAGCTTTTGGGAATGCATCTTGCCTTACTTTCTGTCTTAGGCATTGATCGTAAGACTTCCTATTATTATGAGTAGGTGTCTTTCAGTCAATGGCTCACTGATAGCATGGTGCAAATGTTTTCCATGTGGCCAATTCTTGTCAAAATTGATCCTGAAGGGCATGTCCTGGTGAGGCAATTCCACGTGGAATGGGAACAGAGCAGGTAAGTTAAGAGCTGGTCACAGTTGTAATAGAGGCTCAAGGCATGTGAAGACACTATTTAAGAATGTATTACCTCTGATATTTCGTGGGGTCACTTTTAATTAACTGAGGAAAGTTTTCAAACATGACACAAGTATAGCTATCTGCATGCAGGAAGCCCAAGATGTTCCTGGGGCTTTGATTCATGTTACCTCTGAACTAAATGTAGCACCTTTTCCTAGCAGTTGGAAAATTTGCCCTGAAATTAATTCTGTTCCAAACTGTACTGGTTTCCAATGGATAGTGAGTTATTGGAAAATCAATTACTTATTTTTCTTTTTTCCCTGGGAAAAAAAAAGTCAAATTGTGGTGTAATATTGAATTGCCTACACATGTGGTAATGTTAGACCACGACAGTTAATTCTGGTCTAGTGATAAGTACCATGGTAGCAGACGTGTTATCTGCTTTTGTCTGAGGACATGTATAGCTAGAGAAGTGTTCAAATATCAGGCAAATCCTTATGATGTAGTTTTTGCCATTTAACTGTAGGAGCATAGTCAAATATAGTCGTCTCCCCTTGTACCTCTACCATAGTCTCCAATCAGTATGACAGACACAGTTTTGTTTATTCAAATATTTGTATGCCTTAGAAGAACTTGTCCATTGTATTGAGAAAAACTCAAAGGACAGAAAAGCTGTGTGATGCTAAAACATGTGCTAGGTTCTTTACATCAGTAACTGCATTAATGACTGCTACTGAAAGACAATTGTTCCCATTATCCTTCTAGGTAATTTTTACTAGTTTCCTGTATTGTATATTGGTAGAGGGTAGGATTTATTTCTGTGAAAATTTTTATATAAAGAGATCTAAGGCAGTGACTATTCTGGCAATAGTTTAGTTTGCCTGATGAGCTGATCAAGTGATACCAGTGAAAGACCTCCCAGTTAGAAGGATTTCCTAGTGAATGTGAAAAAAATAAAGCCTTTAAAGTATTGGCATGATGTATATGCCAGTAACCTTTTGAATTGTGACTTAAATTTAACGGTTGGCTGTTTTTATTGCACTCTGCAGCCAGCTGAAGAGTTGGACTCCTGAAGAATCAATCCATTTGCATTCACAAAATCTTTTATAAAACCTCAGATTCTCCTGAGCAGGAGAGAAGAGAATTTGATATTTTTGAGTTAGTTTTATTAACGATTAGCGATTAATACAGTTGCGATAAATAAACTATTTTGAGATGTTTGGGTTTTTGACACACAAGCCAAAGAGCTATGAATGAAAAGTTGCTGTTGTGCAGCCAAGTCCAAAGAGCAGCTTGAGTTTTTACTGAGTTGTGTTAACTCATTTTGTTGTGGCAGGCTCCTGCCCTAATGCAACAAACCTAAAGAGGGACGACTTGGCTGCTGCTTCATCACTGTACTGGTGTCACATCAAGAGCAGTGTTTCTGTAAACATGCATATCTTAAAACACGTAAGGGAAGAGGGAGCCTGAGTAGGGAGGCGTGCCTTTTTTAATTACAAGTTGAAGATGAGACATCTGTGGCTTTTTACATTTGACCGATGGCTTTATTAAACAGAACTGCGCTGTTCACTCCTTGCACTCTTATGCTTTGCTTATGCCATAAATATATTTTACTTTGGTGTTATAAATTCAGTATCCCTATAAGAAAACCGATGGAAGACAAAAATTCATCTCTCCCTTTGAGGAGCTCCTTTGGTTTTCAGTACTGAACTTTGCAAGAAGTGCACGTTCCCAACCACAGCAAGACATGGATTCATTTTGGAAGTGAGGGCTCTTCTCCCTGTGAGTGATTTAGAATTATCTAACTTCTGGGTTCTCTCTCTTGTGTACCTGACCAAGGTACAGTGATGACAGGTGCTATAAAGCCCAAAATTTTACTGCAAGACATTAACATCTTCAGGAAGGTGTGTGTTGGTTTTTTTGGTTGGTTTTTTTTTTTTGGCCCACTGTTGTTCTCAAACCACCCAAATTTCCTTGGAATATTTTTTGTGTGGATTTGGAATATCAGTCATGTTGGGACTCTGAGTTTCAAGCAAGTAGTGGGTTTAGCTACTTTGTTACTTTGAGGTGGTCTTCCTTAGTGTTTTTGTTGTTGTTGTTTGTTTTGTTTGTTTGTTTTTCCTTTTAATTGGCCACTTTGCCATTCAGTACAGGGAAGCATAGAACACACAGTCAGCAAGAGGCTCGCAGGATAATTTCCTTTCTGAATTGCTGACTTGCATTAAGATTAATTATGCTTGCCTGTGTGGAGTGGTTTCAGGTAAACAATTAGGAAGTCCTTTATCAGCTGCTTGAAACATATTCATAGGATGAGAGGCATGTGAAGTGGAAGTTTGAATGAAGGAAAAGCTTGGAGGGCAGAAACTGATTTGCCCTCATAGTGATTCTGTTCTTAATGTTTTGGTCCCAGCAGTGTGAACAACATCAGGAGACGTTACTTTGACCTGCCTGCCAGATAACGCAGAGGCTTTTGCATCTGTCAGTGGTTGCATCTGCTTTCAGCATATTTCACTGACATGATTTTTGCAGTGGTGATATTTGCCACCACCAGCACAGTACTTACGGGTTCCTGACACTAGTGTTGATACAGCAGGACGCACAGTAATACTGAAATGTTTTTGCAAAATTTCCTTAGACTAGATAGAGGTAGGTTTGTTTTTCTTGGATGCCGGTGGAATCTTTGGACTTGGAGAACTTTTTTCTTCTCACAAGAGTGTTTTTGGTTGGAAAAAAATAAACATTCAGAGAGCAGCAACTAAAGCAGTTTAGCAAACACTGCATTTATAATGCATGTTATTTGCAAGTTCTATCTTTACTAGTAGTGTTTTTAGCAACATAACTGTTAGTGAAATGAATAAATCAGAAACATTAACCCAACATTAAGGACACAGGGGCAAATGTTCCTGTGGAAGGAAGTGACGATACTCTGTGTTAGATCAACTAATGCAACTGAGGGAGTAGACAAAGTTCTGGGCACAGAGACATTCAAATCAGCTCAATTAAATTGACTGAATTATTTGACTTTTGGTGTCTATAGAAGCTATCTGAGCACTTTTCCAGGTATTAGTCTTTGCTTATAAGAAAAATAAAATTATAGCAGAATTTGTGGCTTGTGTTTGCATGAGCTTTTCCCATTAGCCTTCTGTGAAACACAACAGCATTTGAATTACTCTGTGTGCAGATACATCCTAAAAAGTTAAATGAATTAAAGATGAATGATGTTACCTGATTCTTCCTCTTGAATATTTAAAATTCTAGCAAGATGGCAATGCCTCCCATTTCACAGATGTTGTATTAGATTAGGAAATGATGAAGTATTCATAGCTTAAGTTCAGTACTTGCTGTGCATTGCATCATTACCAGAGCAGGTACACGTGCCATGATTCAATAGGTGAGAAGTTACTGTTTAAATTTTAAAGTAGCAGCAAGTGTCGAGGCTAAAAGTTTGTTGTGTTGGCAGCAAGTCATATTGTGCAACTAGGGCAGATTGTACAGTACGTTTGTACAGAGTTTTGGCACACATTTAAAATAACAACAGTTTAGATTTAAAAGAGGCATCAACTCGGCATTGAGCTGGATGTCAGGACATAATGTGATCTTAGCAGTTGTAATTTCAAAGTACGTTCAGATATTCTGAGATAAAAATATTATTTATTTAAGAACAGCTGTATTGGAGTCTGTGGCATAAGGGAGTTGAGAAAACAGTCAATGGCAGAATAAATAAAATTTTCTATTCTAAACAATTCTACTAAATGTGCAAATAAAAAGGTAAAGAATATTGATATTGTTGTGGTAGAGGTGACTGAAGGCTGGCAGATCTGGGGAGTATTCTGAATGAGTGTGTTTGGGACATCTGGCATCCAGATCCAGGATTTTAATTAGCTGGGAGTGTTGGTTAGAAGGCATGATGAGATGCAAGTTCTTCGAGGACATAGGTAAAGCTTTCGTGGTGCTAAATATGAAGAAGGCAAGCAGAAGATGGGCACTTCAAGCTTATTTATAACCAGAAAATAAGTAACTTGTGGGAGAGTGAGCAAGTGAGACTCTGGGAAGGAGGACAATTGGATCCAAACAATTGGGATTTTTTAGAAAGGTAGACTTTGGATAAGTCTGGCTAACATGAGTCTTATTAACTAGTTCTGTGTTTTGAGAGAAAAAAATATTAGAGGAATATTCTTCTTTCAGGAAATTATTCTAGTGGGACAAATTGTGTATTCTACCACAGGGAAAAACATGAAAAGTAGTTAGAGGCTGGTTTGACTACTCGTGAGCTCTTCGGCATCAAACACAAAAAGGAGGGAAAGGAAACTCAAGCTGGATTGCCAAGGACAAGTGTAAAAATAAAGCACAAGCACATGTAGTTAAAATGCAACATTTAGAATGGCCAACTCAAAAAGAATAAAGAGAAATCATTATATAAATATAAAGTTAGTAAAAAGAAAGCCAGGGGAAGTTTGCTTCTGTTTGGCAAGTGGAGCTGTTGACAGATAATTCAAAGCAGACTGAGGTCTTTTGTTTGTTTGGGTTTTTTTTGTTCACCTCAGCTTTAAGAGATACTGGGAGTTGGAGGTTAACATTGTATCCAAGGAAAGTGCTAAAACCCTAAGCTGAGGAAAGAGTGACTTTTAAAGCATTTAGTTAAGTTTCAAGTGTTTGAAAACACTATTGAAAGGGTAAGGGCTGGCTGATGTAATCCCTGAGCTGCTGCAGTGACTTAACTCATGGAGGATACGTGTAATGCTGTGCCACCGAGAAGAGTGATTACAGTGTCTGTGCAGGCTGGGGGTGGGCGGAAATGAGCCGCGGCAGACTCAGTTATTTATCTTTGATTATTTGTTTGAGTATTTTTCCTGGCAATTAAACCCTCCTAAAGCAGTAGAACATGACAAAGAAATAAGCAGTAACCCACATGATTTTATTTTTAGAGATTAAACCATGTTAGACTAATGCAGTCTCTGTCTCCAGAATGCTCAGAGAAGTGAAGCAGTTGGTCTCTGATAGCTTGACTCTGTGATAGAAACTGTCAAAACTTCTTCATTCTTGTTAAAGAATGTCTGGAGGAATTCAATGTTGGAGAACATACAGGTAAGTGCTAAACTGCTTGAAAAACATTGTTTTCCCTAGGAATGGACTCATGAGATAGTGTTCTGGTTTAGGGGCAGGTGCTTTTTTACAGATATATGAAGGTTTTATGTATTTTAGTGGAGGACAAGAACACCAAGAGTCAGCATTGTTATAGAATTGTAAAATTTGAGAATATCATACCAAGAAATCATCACTGAATGATTCAATTCTGCTCTTAGAAAAGTTTTTTTATGAAATGGAGCTGGTTCTCAGGTTGAGGCTGAGGTTTGTGGCAAAAGCATGAGCCGCACAGCAGAGTTTCTTACTTCAAACATAGCAGGGCTTCCTTAAAGTGATTTCTGCCTCCTGGCTTATGGGAGCAATTGGAGAGGGCCTGAAGGACCAAATGCTTCTCCCTGAGGCTCGCTTGAGTAAACCTTAAGGACCTTTCTAGGTCTTAGGGTGATGTCCTGTGACTGCATCACATAAGTGAGAAGTAATCTCTGGAAGTTTAGTGAAGTAATCTTTCCAGCCAGTGTTGATGCATTGTCCAGTTTTGAAGATGGAATTGATTTAAAAAGAAAAGGAGAAAAGAAGGAAATTGATTCTCATTGACAAGGAGGACCCAGAAGGTATCAAAACGTTATGCCTCTTTCTCTGTTTTTTCATTTTTCACCTGCATGGAGTAGATGACCAAAACTCGTAACTTCCCATTGCTGTGGCTGTTGGAAAGTAGCTAGAATTCCCTGTCAGAAGATGAAAAAATGACTCTGAGCATGCCTATCCCCACACAGGCTCTGCAAGAGCAAATCCTAGAACAGGGAGTGCTGGGAAATGTGGTATGAAGTTGCCTAGATTAGCTTCAAGAACAGTTTTGTTGTATTTGTGTGGCATTGTGTCCAAGTCCCTTATGATTTTATTTCTTCCAGACCTGTGCTGGTCTGCTCTTTGCCATGCAGACTTAACCAGCTTGTGTTAGTGAAAATTTGGAAAACACTTTCATGTAATCCACTGCATGTTGTAAACAACCCTCTGTTGTGCTGCCCTTGTGGCCTGTGTTTATTTGAGTACACTAGTTCTTTTCCTTTAATTAATTGTCCAGTAACAGCCCGAAACACAGGTGGCTCTTCACTGTGTGAGATTTCTTGTCCAAATGGCAGGGATAATGACAGTGACATTAAAAAAAGGTTTTAATTTCAGTTACATGATATTGGGCAAAGCTGTGAATAGCAGAAGAAAACCAAAGATTTGAGGAAGTCCTACAGTCAACTGATCTTTAAATCAAAAGCAAATAGGCACATTTTAATGTAAAATTAACAGTTTAGGAGACTTTTGGTTTGTTCTTCACAGAGGGAAATTTCCCAGGATGTATCACTTCTATGACATGTTCTTTTTCTTAATTCATTTGTGTATGAAACAGGGGCATAATTCCCTTTTAATATTTTACAGTCCGTCTGCTGATTTTGAATGGCATATATTGCTACTGGGAGTGTTTGTATTGATTCATATGTCTGTGAACTGTGGTTGCTGGGATTATTTTCTTGGTCTTTCACATGAAGGGGGGAGATAAGGAAAGCAATTTGAATTTCCCAAACCACAAAGCTGTGCATCTTTCATAACATCTAGCCTGGGTAGTGGTGCAGGTTAAGATTCATGGGATGCAATACAGTCTCCAAGGACAACTTTCATCTCAACTAAAATGCAGTATAATCCTGAGCTCAAAATTAATTGTGTTTAAAAAAAAAGTGAGAGAGAACTTAGACATCTTTGCAAAGGCTTTTGCCATGCTGAGGCTATTCTGGTAACCTGCATGTTAAAAGAAAGTTTGACATTCTGCTTTGCTGTGGGCTGAAGAAACATTGAAAACATCTGTCTGTTAGGATTTGATGATATCAAGATACAAAGTAGAGCATCTTAATTAATGAATTAATGAGTTGATTATGTTATAAAGCTTCTTAATATACACACCTTATTGTGGGAGAATGCCAAGGACACAATTAATGGAAATCATATTATAAGAAATGGATCTATGAGGATGATACAGGGCTGGAGAATATTGCACCAAGAATTAATGAAGAAAATAATGTTATGGTTGTATAAGGACTATTTCATGCTTAGAATGCAGTTACAATAAAGTTATCATGGCATCCCACTTGTTTTTTCCCTTAATCATCCCTATCCAAGTTTCTTCCCACAATCCCCTTAGGACTCTTTTCCTGCCATTAAGTCTGTCCTTCTCGCCTATTGGCTGTTATATGTGACTCCCTATTGGTTGTTATACATTGGTCTCCTATTGGTTGTTAGCTCTGTGATGGAATTGGGGCATTTCTCAATCCCTCTCTCGTCCAATGGGGATTGGGGAACCCCCCTTGTTCTGGAAGTTTCTCCCCCTCACTCTATATAAGTGGGTGTCTCACCCCAGTAAATGATTCGGCTTCACCCNGTTTAGTGAAGTAATCTTTCCAGCCAGTGTTGATGCATTGTCCAGTTTTGAAGATGGAATTGATTTAAAAAGAAAAGGAGAAAAGAAGGAAATTGATTCTCATTGACAAGGAGGACCCAGAAGGTATCAAAACGTTATGCCTCTTTCTCTGTTTTTTCATTTTTCACCTGCATGGAGTAGATGACCAAAACTCGTAACTTCCCATTGCTGTGGCTGTTGGAAAGTAGCTAGAATTCCCTGTCAGAAGATGAAAAAATGACTCTGAGCATGCCTATCCCCACACAGGCTCTGCAAGAGCAAATCCTAGAACAGGGAGTGCTGGGAAATGTGGTATGAAGTTGCCTAGATTAGCTTCAAGAACAGTTTTGTTGTATTTGTGTGGCATTGTGTCCAAGTCCCTTATGATTTTATTTCTTCCAGACCTGTGCTGGTCTGCTCTTTGCCATGCAGACTTAACCAGCTTGTGTTAGTGAAAATTTGGAAAACACTTTCATGTAATCCACTGCATGTTGTAAACAACCCTCTGTTGTGCTGCCCTTGTGGCCTGTGTTTATTTGAGTACACTAGTTCTTTTCCTTTAATTAATTGTCCAGTAACAGCCCGAAACACAGGTGGCTCTTCACTGTGTGAGATTTCTTGTCCAAATGGCAGGGATAATGACAGTGACATTAAAAAAAGGTTTTAATTTCAGTTACATGATATTGGGCAAAGCTGTGAATAGCAGAAGAAAACCAAAGATTTGAGGAAGTCCTACAGTCAACTGATCTTTAAATCAAAAGCAAATAGGCACATTTTAATGTAAAATTAACAGTTTAGGAGACTTTTGGTTTGTTCTTCACAGAGGGAAATTTCCCAGGATGTATCACTTCTATGACATGTTCTTTTTCTTAATTCATTTGTGTATGAAACAGGGGCATAATTCCCTTTTAATATTTTACAGTCCGTCTGCTGATTTTGAATGGCATATATTGCTACTGGGAGTGTTTGTATTGATTCATATGTCTGTGAACTGTGGTTGCTGGGATTATTTTCTTGGTCTTTCACATGAAGGGGGGAGATAAGGAAAGCAATTTGAATTTCCCAAACCACAAAGCTGTGCATCTTTCATAACATCTAGCCTGGGTAGTGGTGCAGGTTAAGATTCATGGGATGCAATACAGTCTCCAAGGACAACTTTCATCTCAACTAAAATGCAGTATAATCCTGAGCTCAAAATTAATTGTGTTTAAAAAAAAAGTGAGAGAGAACTTAGACATCTTTGCAAAGGCTTTTGCCATGCTGAGGCTATTCTGGTAACCTGCATGTTAAAAGAAAGTTTGACATTCTGCTTTGCTGTGGGCTGAAGAAACATTGAAAACATCTGTCTGTTAGGATTTGATGATATCAAGATACAAAGTAGAGCATCTTAATTAATGAATTAATGAGTTGATTATGTTATAAAGCTTCTTAATATACACACCTTATTGTGGGAGAATGCCAAGGACACAATTAATGGAAATCATATTATAAGAAATGGATCTATGAGGATGATACAGGGCTGGAGAATATTGCACCAAGAATTAATGAAGAAAATAATGTTATGGTTGTATAAGGACTATTTCATGCTTAGAATGCAGTTACAATAAAGTTATCATGGCATCCCACTTGTTTTTTCCCTTAATCATCCCTATCCAAGTTTCTTCCCACAATCCCCTTAGGACTCTTTTCCTGCCATTAAGTCTGTCCTTCTCGCCTATTGGCTGTTATATGTGACTCCCTATTGGTTGTTATACATTGGTCTCCTATTGGTTGTTAGCTCTGTGATGGAATTGGGGCATTTCTCAATCCCTCTCTCGTCCAATGGGGATTGGGGAACCCCCCTTGTTCTGGAAGTTTCTCCCCCTCACTCTATATAAGTGGGTGTCTCACCCCAGTAAATGATTCGGCTTCACCCTCACTCCTGGCGGTGCTGTCTGGCCTTTGGCTGCGGCAGCGCCTCGGGGCCACGCGAAGCGGGAGCCGCTCTTCGTTCCCACAACCACAGGGAATCGCCCCGCCAACAGCCCACACCTTATCACACCACTTTAGGATAGAATTTCAGGCTATCGAAGCAGTGGAAGCTGAAATATATATTTTTCTGATAATCCCGTAATTATGAATCATATGATTAATACGAGTAATATGAGCCAGCAAATATTATATCAAATTAATATCAATCATATGAATCAGAAAATACTATATAAAATATAGGATTTTTATATCTGGTTCACAGCTTTTGAGCAGCTTTTCCACCATTTATATTTTCCTCATCTGTCTCACTTTTCAGAAATGAGAAGGCAGACCCTTTTTGTGTTTTCTCTCTCTCCCCTATTTCCCCCTCCCTGTCCAGGATACAGAATGCAGATGCGTATTTTTTTCACCTGGTATGTGGTGTTGCCTGCTTTCTTTTAAAAAGCTGTGTATTTGGTGCAAAACCAAAATATTTGCTCTTCCAAAAATATGTTACATAAGGCAAGACTGCGCTTGGTAGTAATGGTTTTCAGTGCCTAGAAAGAGATCCCAGTGTTGGTGTTCTCTGGAGATATCGGGTTATTATTTTCTACCTGGCACTACTGAACTGGTGGTACTGTGTGATCAGTGTGACTCTCCTGGGCCACAAATACAGGAAGCTCTCTGTTTAATTACAACTATGCTTTTCTATTAATTACAGCTTTTTTAATTTAAAAAAAACCTGATTCAACATTGGAATTTCTGAAATTATTCAAACTCTTGTTATTTCATATACTCAACCGAGCCTTCTTTTGCCATCAAACCTAAGATGACTGTTTGTGGTTTTTTGGTTTTCTGTTTTTTGGATGTCTTCAAATGATTTAGGAAGCTAAAGGCACTTAAGATCTGGAAATTTACCACAGCTTGATGCTAAGGTTTCAGATCCAGATTTTTTTACCTATGTGTGACCAGAGAATTGTTCCATGTTCTGAATGCCTTCTCTTTAAAACCTGCACATTAACTGTATATGATAGAGAAATCTACAAAACTACAATAGAACTTTTGTAGATTACAGAAGAACAGATCTTTGTGGTTTTCCTTACTGCCTCAGTAGTAGTAACAGAAACATTGAGTCAGTCTTGCAGTACTTTGAAGCAGAAACACTGAATGTGTTAGTATAATATGGCACCACTCTTAAGTATGTGTAGACTTTGACTGGGTGGGGGCTATTTCTCCTTTTCTTTCCCCTTCTCCCTCTTTTCTGTTCCCTGTGAAGAACCACTTCTTATGTAGCTAAAAGGAAAGAAAAATACTGGCTTGATCAACTTCTAAATCTCAGTCGTGAAATTGTCATTTAGACTATACCTATTTCATTATGGGTATGGCAGTAGTTTTTAAGCTATGCTGCAAATTAAAGAAGGTAAATCTAAGGGAGAAAATGATTATTGGTCAAGTACACAATTAGAGGCTCCACTTAAAATTTTACCTAGCTAAGTGATACAGCATAACAAAAATAGAAGGCTGTATTTAAATCAAATTAATTTCAAATCAAACTTGGAATCTTGTTTTTATGACCAGACACAATGGATGTATGAAGCAGATAGGAGAGGAGTTAGTATTAATTAAAAATTACGGAGTAATCTCCTTCCCTTAGAGTCTCCGCTCAGAATTATTTGGAGTAGTAAGAAAATATATTAAACCCACTATGGCTTAGTGAGCTGGCATTGTGTGAACAGTGTTTCACTACTTCAGTGTGCTGCACACTTCCTCGGGCTGTGGCAGCCATCTAGGAGTAACAAAGGCCATATGGGATATCAGCGGGCAAAAGCATACAGAGAAGTTTTTACAGATCTCTTAAGGGTTTTTATCTCTAGAGAACTGTGCAATGTATTACCTTTGAGAACCAGGGTCAGAGTAGGAGAAGATGAAACAAACTTTTTTTCTGCTCAAAAAACCCCTGAAACAAGCCCCACATACTATTTAAAGGGTATTTTAACAAAAAAACCCTCAACCCTTAGCTCATGGCATTTTCTGAATTCATCTGGTTCCATGTTAATGTCAGATATTTATTTTCTTTTTGTTTGTTTAGAGTCACAGGCTAGAGTAGGATTGAATTAAAGGCACAGGCAGGAAATGTTTTAGAGATTTCACTTGGAAATGGGCTAGTTTTTAGGGCTACCTCTTAGTTTTAATAGAGAGGGAAAGTTATGTTAGAAGTCATGATGTTATGAGATTTCCAGTTATCTCTGTGGGAAGATCTAAAGTCATTATCCCTAAAATTCAGAAGCATAAAATAACAAGGCAGCTCTTAGATCATCTACCCTACCCAATATGGAAACCGTGTTGTATTTGTGACCTGTAAACTCACAGTATCTTCCCATAAGACCTTAATTTTTTGATGTTTTGTTCATGCTACTTTGATAGAAAAGCTGCATACGAACCTGGTTTAAACTATGAGTTCTTGGACAAAAATTGTGTTTATGTAAAAAAATTATGTTCTCCCTTGATGTATAATGCTTCTTTAACTTTTGAATGATTCTTTCCAGCATACTGAAAACTTTCAGAATTTTACCTCTTTGCTTGTAAGACAGAAAAACTGAGTCAGCCTCTCTGTTTTGAATTAATTTGTGTAGTCTGGAGGAATGTCTGTCAGACAGGTTAGCAGGATGTCTGTAAAATCAATTTTGAATGCTAAGCACTGTGTAAATGAATAGACACCTTTTTCATACTTGCATTTTTCTGCATGTGTGCAGCCTTGTTACATGTCAAATATAAATTTAATATGAATTACTTCAGTGTTGACAGAAAGGTGTGGGTTTCTGCTTCTCCTTTGCATGTGTTTGTCTTGTTTAACAAGATGTTGTTATGATGCATTTCTTGTCTGAAGAGTGGGTTTTGTACTCAGCTTTTTGGCAGTGTAGGTGGCTTCAGTATTCAGTGTAACACCACTTCTCTTTTTCCCACTTTTGGTTTTAGTTTCTCCCGCAGCAGTTACTTTTTAGCCAGAACAGTTTCTTAATTGCCCCAGACATATTCAGTGTGTGATGCACGAGTGTTTTGGAGGTGCAGCATGGATGCAAATGTTTTTGAGTTGCAGCAGTGAAGAGAAGGCAGCAAGGAAGGGAAGTGTGGATTGCTTGGTTCAGTGATGTGTGCTCATAGCTGATGATGGGCTTGGTGTTTTCAAGGGATTCTCACTAAGGGGTTGGTGAAAGGCCTGAAAGCTCTAACCTTGTCTGTGCGGACCTTGCTCAAGCTGGGAAATAGACTCTGTAACTGCTTCTCTTGTGTATTTGAGATTTTCTCATCTTGTTCTCTTTAAGATGGTTTGGGATTTTTTTCCCCCTTCAGTTGTAAACTGCCAAATTTTGTTCAAGTGTTGGGCAGTTCCTTTCTATTAATAGAGAATGATAATTTTTACTTTTCTACTTTCTCTGCCTTTTCTTGCCTGTAGTGGGAAGCCGAATGCTGCTGAAAGGTGTCAGCTGAAGAAACTTTAGTTCCAAGTTGCTCGCCAAATTGAAGAGCTGCTAGAACAAGTTTTTGCTTGCTGACCAATTGACATGCTTTAATTGCAGGTAAGATAAGTGTATATATGTGTGTGTGTGTAATAGGTAGGTCAGAACTGAAGTTTGCTGAACCGTGAACTTTCTATTTGGAGGGCTTGGTGTCAGATCAGTTTTTGTGTTACGAACACCTGTCCTCTGAAAAGTGGGCTTGAGACCCTCACTCTTATTTAAAATGTCAAACAGAGTCTCCAGTCTCATTGAGTTGCGTTCAGACAAGGTGGGCTCTGGAGCATCCGGTCAGTGTTTGGTGTTTCAGCTCTGTTCATGTTCACACCTATACAGCAGGACATTTGCATAATATTCCTGTGGCGACCAGAGTAATTGCTTACATGGGAAATGAATATACAGCAATTATCAAATGCACTTTAGCTGTCCCTTACGCCCTGTGACTTCTGGAGAACAACAGTATGTGACCTGGCTAAGTCAGTGCTAGATTATCAGTGGCATACTGATGAGAACCCAACAGCCTGGATAGCAGATTCTCTTGAGTTGGCAAGACTCCTCCTTCCTCCCCCGCCCCCCCCGCCCCTCAAATATTTCCATGTCTTTTGGACTCAGGATATGAAATAATTGAAATGCTTGTCATGTGAAGAATGTACATTTTCTTTTTAAATTCTCACTCTAACAGTTACAATGTAGGATACAAAAAGAGTTGAAAGAGGAAACACTTGTCTATCCGAGCTTAAAAATTGAGTACAGAAACTTTAGAGAACCTTTTTCAACAAAAACTGAAGAAGTGGTAGAGGCTCCTAGACTTTGCTTTGTCATTGGATCATCTTATTTCATGTTACTCTGCAGTGAAACTAGTCAGCTGACAGATGAATAATTCAGATTAAGTCTTTCCCCGACCTGATCTACAAGCATGACTATTGTTTGGTTCTTGATGCAACATTGTACATGTGCTTTGTTTTTATTAGATAAGCTGTTTTACAAGGTGAAAAGGGCTGAACACTTAAGAGTCACCTCCTCAAGGGATGCTTATTTTGAGTTTGCAAAAGGGGCTGATGAAAGAGCTTGCAGGGAGTGTGGTCTTCATAGCCTGAGTGTTTCATAGAAGAGTTGGCATCATCTGGGGTGGAGATTTGGGTGTTAATTGCAAAATTGTCATAAGGAAGTTGTGTGCAGAAGAGAAGACCAAGCTAGTTAGGGAGGGAGCATTGTGTGTAGGTGTGAAATGAGACTGGGATTAGTACAGACAAGTTTGAAATCACAGAAAATCTGACAGCGTGTTTGGTTTCCAGAGTTGTGTTTGGTGTGTTAGGTAGAGCATTCATAGCAGTGAGCTGTCAAACAACATTAGAAAAGGGAACAAATATGAAACGATACTCTACAATATCCACTCATTCCTAGTTTTTTTATATCCAGATGTTCTTTTGGAACTGATTAGGAAAACCACAGCTGGTAGATATCAACTAAATATTAACTATCTGTTAAACTCTTCTGCCTGGCAGGAGAGAATGCCAAGCACTTTATGAAAATGATCACCATCTTTCAGCAGCATTTCCTGTATCCTGTGTCTGGTTTTATCCTCCCCTGTAATGACACATACTCGTACTTTAACCTTGGTTTTTGATGCAGTTTGTTGCAATTCTTGATGCTGACAGGAGACTCTTTTGTCAGGTTGGAGGTGAGACTATTATTCTTCTCATCCTAGACTGTGCTGCTCTGTAATAATGAGGAAGGCATCTGGTTTCTCTTTAACAGCTTGTACAAGTTCGCAAAGTATCATATCCAAGTATCTTCAGGAAACTGAAGGGCTGTAGATACACCGATGCTTGACAAGTTAAGTATTTAGTATGTTATTGTTTCTGGTCTCTGAAGGAATTAATTGGCAGCTCTGACACTTTTGTAAACATGTTTTATTAAATGCAAATCAATAAAATGTTTCTGAATGTCAAGCCCTGTCTTAAAAGCTTGATTTGCAGGGTGTTTGTCCAGAAGAACTACGTATTCACAAGACTAATGGTATCATATCCAAAATTTGATGAGTGTCAGCTTTTACTCGTACTGAGCTATAGCTGCTCCGTGGTTCTGTGGCTGTATGGAAACAGCTTTGGTTGCTGAAGTGACTATTTCTCAATCAGTTGCTGTAGGTAAAAGTTCTTCAGATGGTTTGCTGCGTTAGAATTTAAAATCTTGTACAAATGAGGACAAGTCTATTTTGTTCTCCTGAGAGAAAACAAAAGAACAACTGTTAGTTTAAACTAGAGTCCAGTCTCCTTCTATAACTTTATTTGTACCAGTATACAGCTTTCAGTTAGCTGTTTCGTCTGTCCTTGACTTAAAATCTAGTTGTATGTATGAATGTATGACTGGGCTTCACGAACGCAGATTTGGGCAGGGCTCTCCCCACGTGGGTGTGCCCTTCCAGCCTACACAGTGGATTTTTTAGGTGAGGCACAGCGTGCGCAGAACTTGCCCCACCGTTTAAGTCCTGAGGTCCATTTGCCACGGCCGAGCGAGCTTGGACAGTGACAGTGAAGTCCTCAGGACTAAAACCTACAGACCAGGAGGTCTCCCATCCAAGTACTAACTGGGGCTGACGCTGCTGAGCTTCTGAGATCTGACGGGATCGGGCATTTAACTGCCTATTAAAATCTAGTTAGGCTTATGGAAAGGCCTTACAGTCACTTAGGACAGGAAGTGGCTTCAAGAAACACAGTGGTGTGAAGTCTTTCTCTGGTTCTCATTTGTTCCTATTCCATGTTAGTTTAACTCATCAATTACACTAGAATGTTTGAGTTCCCCTTGGCTTAGCTAACAATTGGAATGAAAAAAAATTCTAATCTCTTAATGTAAGAGCTTTAGTATCTAGTCTAAGATTGTGAAGTGACTGTGATTATCCACTCTATTCCCAGCTGGTAGTAAAGCTGTAATGTATTTTATCAGAAAATATTAATGCATCTGAAACAAGAATGTTCACATACATTTTTGTTTTCAATTAAACTTTTCTATGTAAGACTTTTATAGATTCAGATTGGAATTTCAAAATGAAAGAAGACTCTAAAGGGATAAAATTCCAATAATTTTTATGCAGTATCTTGGAATCATGCTTCCTTTCAGCTGTAGTCTTCCTGTTTTGTGGTGTGGGGGTTTTTTGTTTGTTTGTTGGTTGGTTTTTGTTTTCTTTTTTTCTGGTGACAGTGTGTAGGGGTTTGAGTTCGTTCTGATTTTAAAAGAAGTAGAAATTGTGAAGACTCAGACTTGTGGGGAGGAAAGTATCTTTTTCGTTCAGCAGTGAGTGTGATCTTAGGAGCAATCCAGTAAAAACTTGGTTACTCTAGTAGTCTAAAATTACTCTTATAGAGGATGATCCTGTTCTACTGATGTAGGTAATCTTTAAACTGCCTTGAGCTTCACAAAATGTTAATAGAAAATAGCTATGACATGATCTATGTTTTACTCTTTCATAGGATTCCTCAAGCCAGTTGCAGGCTACTTTTCATGGCTTTCTTTGGGAGTCAGTGATGTTCCATAAATAATTTAAATGGTTCTTATTTGTAATCCTTCATCACTGTATGCTGGCATACAAATTTGCTCTCACTCTGATGCTGATGGAGAGGTCTGTCAGGGACACATCTGCCTGGCAGTTTGTAGAAGTAGAAAGATGTATACATGGCTTTCATAATGCATAAGACACTTGCTCTTTCTCAACTCAAGATAAACAAGGAAGAAACTTGTATATGTATCACGTCATGTGAGGTATTCATTGCAGAGTTTCAGGGTATGTTTAAAGAGTGTTTTATCCAGCCATCTTGAGTTACATGTCATTGCTTGTGTCTTAAGTAGGTAACTGCACATTTTGCCCTGAACAATTAAGCACAGTGCAGGGAAGTCAGAGGTGTGTAATGGTAGGTAGAGGAATTGGGCATTAGGAAATAGAAAAGTATGACTGGTCTTCTGATAGTAGTGACAACTGTTTTTCTTAACTTTGGTCTTATTGAAATAAAAATAGCAAGTAGATACTGTTCTAAAATTGGCCACACCTTAGCACTCAGTCAGTGTAAATTATGCTTGGTAGCAGACCTGTCAAACCTAAGGGAATTTGTAACCATTGTGAATGAAGGAGATTTGGTCAGTTCAATGTTAGAAATTGAGAGATTTTATGAAAGACTTAAAAAAACCTCAAAAAGCAAACCAGAAAAAAATTGAATGTGTTTTTCAGAATAAAACCTAGCATTATCAACATAACAGTTTTATGTTTATTTTGGAGGAAACCCCCACCATTGTGAAGGGAATTAACTTAGAAGGAAAAGGCGTGTTAATACAAAGTAAAATTGTAGAATGAAGTGTTAGAGGATCAAATTCTTGGCTGACACATTTTCCTGTGCATCATTGTTCTTTACATACATCTTAACATTTTTAACACTTCAACATTTTTTAAAACAAAAAACATTTTAGGATAAAGCTAGTGTGGGTTAATTAAAGCGTTTTAAAATATGACTTATTATTTTCAAAATATGAACTTGTAATAAATGGAAGAGAAGAAGAGTAAGATATACTGCTAATTTGTAGGCCTGCAAGAACTGATTGAATTTGAGGGCTAAATGTTCAGTAGATTTTGGGTTTGTTTCTGCTGTGCTAAAATCTGGTGGACTGAACAGAAGTGTATCATAAACCCTCTCTGTAGCTGTTGTCAGACAAGCTTCTTGTTCCTCAGACAAGGACTGGAGATAACAGTTTGATGCATTTGATGTATGTGGAGCGGAGGGGGTCTCCATGGGTTTTCAAGTTGAGCTGCCCTCACAACAGGATTTGAGGGGAGAGAAGGGGCCAGGAGAGTATGGGCGTAGTCCAAATGTGTGGTGGTGTTTCTGGCCATTTGCAGTCCATAGCCTTATTCAGTAGTCTTTCCATTCTGTAAATGCACTGGGGTTTGTGTTTATCTTTTAAAATTGTTTTAAAAATCCTGCACACTTTTGCCAGCTGTCATGGCTGTAACAATGAGCTCCGTACTTTGTCACAAATTAACACTTGTGCTGGAACAGGGATGGGAAGAAGAACTATCCAGAGGGAGGTGAATGCAGGATCCAAGTTCTGGGTGTTTAAATCATGTATCATATACTGATGTTAATTTTTTTAAGGACTCTGTCTGTGTTTATTGTGTGTTTCAGAGCTATGATTGTACATTGTCATTCACCTCTCTGGACTCCCTAGAATGTTTTAAAACTGATTGGCTATGGATAGAATTGGATTATAATGAGAAAGTAATCTGTCACCTACATCAAGGGTGCTGTTGCACTTTTTAAAGCAGTGCTTGTGGCCTTCGTTTTGTATTGAGTTCAATGTTGTAAAATGGAAATTGGATATTTCTGATGTAAGTATTTTAAAACAAAGATTTGTACCCTGTACATATAATGTTATTGAGAAAGAATTTTTTCTACGTAGATGGAATTAATGAGATTTTCTGGCAATGCTTGGAGTTTAAAGGAAGAAATTGACTGGTGGTAACTGATTCCTTTACCATACATGCTCGAGTCTGCAAAATGCAAGCTAAACAGAGTACTTATTTTGTCCTTCTCTGTGGCTCTGTTAAGTAAAATAAACTGTGGCCTATCTTAACCAAGAAAAGGTGGAAGTGTTGATATTAATATAATGCATTCCTGAAGGGCACTGTTTACTGAAACTAGCATGTGGTTTGCAAATTGATTTATTGTAGTTTTCACGTCCATTCCATTTGAAAGCTTCCCCATTCTTCCAGGAAAATGCAAGAGTGTGTTTTATACAGACTGGTTTGTTGTAGGCTGTTTCCATGTGTTGCAAAGGTGTGCAGCTCACTAGTCTCGCGTTTTGAAGAATTTTTTTTTTAAGCTTGCACAGAAACTGCTTTATGAAACACATGGGGGGTTTTGCCTTTCTTCTAGTAGGAACATTATATTTGAGAAGAAGGAAAAATCTTTTGCTGTGTTCTAGTGTGGCACAGAGTCAATATGTGACAATATGTCTTCTGGTTGAATCTTTTGCTAAAGGGGAAATCCTTGGTGACCACAGAAGGAGGCTAACCTGAAACAGTATTGCAACTTTGACAGAAAGTCGGTGTGTTCCTAGATAAAATTACTGTAGCTCATCAGCTTGATTGGCACTACTCTGGGATTTATTTACCAACTTCTATATTTTGTTTCAGTGAAGAGCTGTTGGTGTTTGTCAGTTTAATCACTGTAACAATTAAAATCTGATTGTTTCTGAAGCAGTTTGGGATACTTGAGATACAAAAATGGATACTAGAAAATAACGTGATCAAAGTACCACTTAATATTGATTTTCCTCAACAGCATTTCTCTCATTCACACTTAATGGCTGCCCAGTTACACTAAGAAGAGATACAACATTAAAAAAAGCCCACCCCACAACTGTCTCAGGATGTTGCTGTTTAATCATTCCTAGGTCTGCTGATTGTTTTTATGTCCTAATAAGCTTTAAGCTTTAAGTTGAGAGTTTGTTCTCCCTGTGTGCTGAAATTACATGGCAGATCTGTACAATGTTGTAGATTCTCAAGGGGCCCATGCAACATACACTTTCTGCACAGCAGCAGCAGAGTGTCATTGTTGTAGGATGTGCTGGAGAGCAGCCTTCGTTTCAGCCTCCTGGTGCAGCTGCTCAGGGATAGCCTTGAGCAACCAGTTGCAACTGAAACAATGGATCTTTTGAAGACTCTGTGGTAATGAAGCTTTTACATGTGAATTCAGTAACTTAAACTTTCAGTACAGTCTTTAAAGATCTAATTACTTACCTTCTAATTTAAAAAAAAGACGCATGAAACATTCTGACAGTAATCTCATTCTATGGGTGATTCTAGTGAGTAACTAGGCTACGATATGATACCAGGCAAAAAATGTGTGGACTGGTATTTCACTGCTTTGGAAATGTCATAGTATCTTCAGTGAATCATTAAAAAGCTGGAGCCTCATCAAATTATGAAGGATTATAAATTATGATAACAGATGAAGGGGACTTGATAACCAAGGAAATCTTTCAGTTCCAAATCCTAATGAAGGTCAATGACATGGAGAAAAAACTTACAAAGCCAAAGTAATTGGATTATTTTTCTTCTGAAAACAGCTTAGAAACTTTAGCCTAACTTTTTGCTATTTATAAATGGCAAGACAGAAACTTTATTTTGCTGTGATTAAGGAAGTAATCGTAGATGTCATCCAAGGAGCAAGTCAAAAAAATATTATACCTTAGAGGAACAACTTACTTTCCTGCTCCTCTCCTTATTTTAAGGCTGTAGTATTATCAGTCTGTTTTCCTTTTCAAAACGGTGTCAGCTGTACAGCAAAGTACCTTTTAAAGTGGGCACTAATGTTTTGATACTGGTGCCATGGTAGATCCGTTTTGGAATCAGTTCCCTCCATACCAAGGATCCTTGAGAGTAGGACTGAGTCGGTGAGAAGTTGCTCTATCTGCTGTTACTTTTCTTTGTGGCCAGGTAGGGTGGCCACAGTCCTACTTTTAGCTACTGGAGTGGGTGAGATGCAAGAAAATCTGTCTCTATGGGTCGTGTTCAGCTTGGAATTGGCTAAATGCAGAGTTGGAAGACTTAATTTTGGGAAAATAAAACACAAAAGCAATCTTTGAGAAATGAGAATTCTTTCAGTTCCAGAGAAAAGGATGTGAACAATTTACTTTAGGAAAATCGGGATTTTTTTTATTAATTTATTTGCAGAAGAAGGTTGACTTCTGGGAATGTTTTGACTAGTGATTGTGTTCAGTAGAGTTTTTGTCCAGTTCTGCAAGCATTTCAGGTTATGTTTCCTTACATCTTCTTTATCAGTTTGTCTCCCTTAACAGGGGCACAGTGGCTACCAGGCCAGGGAATCTTTCCATTGCATTTGGTCAGTTCAGAATGAGTTTCCTGACATTTTGAACATGTTTGCTGCTAGTAAGTTTGAACTAATCTAATATTATAACAGAGGAGCTAACATAGCATCAAGTACTGCTGTAAATCTTCAGAATTTGACTTGATGGCTCTAAATAAGCAGTTATGGTAACAAAAATTGTGGAATAGTTCTAGGAGCAGCAGGGCTGATAGTCTCTGTCCAAGGTGGAAGCTGCACAGCACCCTCAGCTTCTGCTCCCAGTTTGCAGCAATAGCGGCTTTCTCCCTTCTGTGTTACTCTTGCTAGAACTATTGTTAAACTGATTTGCTTTGTGATCTGAAGAGGAAGTACAGAATAAATGTGCTAGGCAGGTGGGACAAGGAATAGGACATTGTCCTCTTGGGAACTATGAACTGTTCTGCTGGTTCACTGCATCTTTTGGAGCAATGCTTTTAGTAAAAAACTTATCAGGAACTCTCTAGGTAACTGTTTTGTCCTAGAAGGTTGGAGCTGAAATTAAGATGAATGGCTAATCTCCGAGTATTAAAATTCATAGCCTAGAAAGCTTTGTTGCCTCTTAAAATTTAAGACTGTGACTGGATTCTGTTTTCCTTTTGTTGGTGTAAATCTACCTTAATTTCACTGAAAGTCAACCCAGCGTGCAGGTGGAAAGAAAAATTCAGGCTGTGTAATGAGGCACAGTTGAAGAAAACCAGTGAGACAAACTAAGACGAATGAACACATGGGATGCAACTACAGTCAAAGAGAATAATGTGCAGCATTTTGAGAAATGTAAACAAGTAGGACGGTGGTAATAAAGTGCTTGCATAGAGTAAGCCAATTGCCTAGAGCTGGGTACCCAACAATAGTTAATTTGGGAGAGGAAGCTGTTGTCCCACTGCATTGCTCTCTTGAAAGAAACGAGAAGAACTGGTCTGGCACTTTTGAAAGGTGGGGCAGCGGCTGAATCAGTGTCATCACTGACCCTGTTCAGAACTTGATGCTTTTCCTGTAACTGGGGGGAAAAAACCAAACCAGACCAAACCAAACCAAAAACCCCTCAACCAAACAACTAAAAAACCACCCCAAATAAACAAACAAACAAACAAACAAAAAGCCCAACAAAAACTGAAACCAAACCAAAACTAACAAACCCTCAGCATAGTTACTGATTCTCTTTTATGTATGCTTTGGTTTTTTTCTCTTATAATGGAAATTTTTTGGTTGTCTGCATGATTATCTTACAAATATGTATTCCAGAAAAACTTCTGAACTGGTACAGGGCAGTGTAACTTACATTTCTGTCTTCTAAAATGCAAAGTGAGGACGTCATGTAGGTGCATCTGGTCTGTGTTTTTAAAAGTATTTGTTCCTATTTTTGTGCTGACTAGCATGTTACTAATTATAAGACAATGTATTCTGTCAGCATGTTTCATTTGTCACTATTGGCTTCTAAAAAGTTCTTAAGTGTTCTGAGACAATATGGATTTTGAATTTAATTGAGACAAGTCTGGTGCTGGATACTTCTGGAGGAGGACATAGCCCTCCAACCCCCTTCTCCTGTCAAATTAGAGAATTTCTGTTGAGTGGTGGTTTTTTTACATCTTTCTTTTTAAACCTCTATGGTATACCATCTCAGCTGAGACTCTTAATAAAATGTGCTGTAGTAGCATACCAAAGCAATAAGCATCTTATGATAGAGAATAATTGTCTTTATTATCCATAAGGGAGTGGCTGGAGCAACTGATACTTGCAAATGAGATTCCCACTTACCTAAGTGATGAGTGAGATGATGCCACAAGCTCCCATCCCCTCAGCATGCTCACAGCCTGAAGAGAGAGTGCAAAGTTGGGATGTTATTTGTTGCAAGTGAGCAGGTGACAGCTTCTGCACCTCCAAATTGCTTCTCAGGTGGATGTTTAGCATTTTATACAACGAGTAGCCCAATCTATAATCTTCCAATCACCCCCTTTTTGAAGGAGGTCAGTGTGTACATTTCCCATCTCCCTAGACTCTTTCAGCAAACATCAGTTAGAGGCCTCAGTGTTAAGATGTTTTTAAAGATGTCTTTTTGTGTATGTCAGGAGAGCATGGTTAGGTAAATGCCTATCTGTTGTGGTTAAATTTTTTATTTGCCACAATTTTGACTCTGCATCCTTCCCCAACCCTGACTCCTGCACAGTGAATAGCAGGAGAGCATTCACAGTAAAGGAATCTGTATCTGGGGATGTGCTGTGTTTGTCTGTGGAAAATAGATAATTATTTTCTGGCTCATACACTTAGCTTTATACTCAAAGTACTCTTTAAGCTGCTTGTATGCCTGGGTGTCACTATTTTTCATCTATCACCATTCTGTTTCCATTTGTCTATCACCATTCTATTTCCATCCATTTATCACCATCTATCTTCATGATGCATATCATGGATAGATGACAAAAAGATTGAAAATATATCTTGGGCTTATTGAAAGAAGGAATTTTTTTGCAGTGTGATAAAACTACCTCTGACTTACTATGCTTGTACTAACATCTCTGTATATTTCAATTTTTATTTTGGTTTCTTATTTATTAGTTTTGGTGAGAAAATCACTCACAGCTCATCCCATCTGTATCTGGAATTCAAGGACTTATGCACTTTACTTTCCATTAAACTGCATACATGATTTTGACTTATGGATGATAGAAAATGAAAGGTGAAATGAAATGGCTTTGGAGTTTTTAGAACTGAATAATTCCCCGATCAGGTTATGCAGTTACTTCAAGTGAAAAATTAACAACCTACTGTGCTTGGCATTTTAATAACGCACAGTAAGCTGGGCCTGTGTCTGGGGGTTTTGTTTGTTTATTTGCTTTTTATTCTGTTGGGATTTTGGGGGTGGGGGAAGTTGTGTTTTGGCACGTAAAGAATCAAGGACATAAATGGCACAAGGTTTATTTAATGCATATGTAATTGTTCTCTTTTTAATAGCAAGATGTCTGCTTCTGAAACTAATTTTTATGTTCAAGGTGTAGATATTGAGTATTTGATATGCTTTAGGTAGGGCACTTTTGGGATTTGAACATGAATTGAGAAATACTTGTTGAGTAAATCTGCCTCATTATGGAGTATGCAGCAGCTCAACTCCTAACAGCAACATATATTGGCCTGTATATGTATTGCTATGGATGTGCATAGGCAGCGGTGGTGGTAGGGGTTGTAACACTGCAGTGCAGTACAGAAGAGGCTGATTCGTGTTTTAATCAATGCAAATAATATTAATCTATCTTTTGCTTTTCTTTTTTTGTTTTTCTTTATTTTTTCTATCGCTTTTTGCCTGGAAAACGAAAATGCTTAGTTTTGTTTCCTTTACTTCCGCTATATCCATCTCACTCCATTTACACTGCTCTGATAAACCAAATGCTGTGCTGCAGCAATGACACTGGAACTGGAAGGAGAGATGACAGACACTGGTCTGTTAAGTGGCCCTTGCTTACCTGCATCTGTTCTTTTTATCTGCACTTCCCTCTAATTTTTCTTCTCTCTTGCTTTCTTGTAGCATTTAGTTCTGTAGCTCTTCCTCCTGTCAGCCATGGAAGATTAGAGTTTGTGCTTCCAGTTCTTTTGAATTGCGCAGTGATGGTAACTATAGGATGGTAACAGTTACTTCACTATCTTAATTCTGGCCTGCCTGGAGCACTTGTGGGAGCAGTGCCCATGAATGCACACAACAGGCATTCAAACTGAGCAGCTTGACTCAAAGGATGGGCATCCCTTCCCTCCAGGATGCGACTGCACTGCACAGCCAGGTGTTGTCAGTGGCCTTGCTGAGGGAGCACTGGATCCCACTGTCCATGTCACTGACAAAGGTGTTAAACAGCCCCTGCCCCAGCAGCAACCCCATAGGATTGACTGGTGTCACTGGTCTCCCCTGGGATGTTGAACCATTGACTGCAACTCTGAGTCAATTCCTTATCCACCAAGTGATCCATTCATCAGATCCATGTCTCTTCAATTTAGAGGTAAGGGTGTTGTGTGGGACTGTCAAATGGTTGCACAAGTCCAAGCGGATGATGTCAGTCACTCAAAAAAATGGGAGGCTGAAAGGTTACAGCTTTTTAAAATAATTGTAAGTGGTAAAGTCAACTTTACTTTGAAATATGAAATGGCAGCACAAAGCTAATCCTGTTTCAGTCCTGCCCTGGTTCATTCAACTTTTTTTATATTGAAGTTTGTTAGAAAACTGTTTTACTGGAACAAAGAAAGCTGGTAGGAGTTTTGCGCTATGTAAGTACTTATTGTGATAAAATGGTATAGTAAAGTTGATAAAACTGTGTTTAAAATAGCCTTAATCTAATTTTGGAGTGAAGAGAAATCTTGTTTTTGTCTGCCTCCCTGCTTGTAATGCTTATTCCACTCTTGCCTCAGATTAAATAGATGAGGTGAAAGGGAATTGAGGTGAACAGCACAGATTTTAATTTTTTTCTTACAAGCAGAATTAGGAGGTAGTGTCTAGATAAAGGTTATGTTTGTTAGGCAATCTGTTCAGGTCCTCATGGATTTGTCCACCCCATTTCTCCTTGCCTTTGGTGAATCAGAGACGTTATGCTGGTTTTTCTCCTGTTGGTTGACTTCTGTTTTATCAGAACTTGTACAAGGTCTGCACTGATTGAATTAATTGAAGACTTTTGGGTTCATGGGTATCAATCATGATGGGGCCTCTCTTATTTTAGTTGAAAAACTTTGGATAGCTGCTGCCTTTACTTTACTGAGTGTCTGATGTTACCTCATCCTAATGCCCTTGGTGCCAATTCTGACTTCAGTCACGGAACTTGAAAAGTTTGTAGGGTTTGGGGGTATGTGTGTTTGTGTACAGGGAGAAGGGGAAAAAAACCCTGTGATTATTTCTGTCTGATCTGTTTCTTTATTCACTTCTTTTGCTTGTACCAATTTTATTTTCATCATTCACAGAATGCCTCCAGCAATTTGGCAGGTGGTCTGTGGGAGATGTCAAGTCAGCTGACACCAAATGACTGAACAATTAAAACCATTATTCTAGATATGCAGGAATTATTATAAGAAAATTGCCCTGACCTTTGGGCTGGGCTCAGAGTTTTGGTGAGTGGTGTTATATCCAGGTAGTGGCTGGTCACGGATGGGGTTCCACAGGGTTCAGTATTAGGGCCAGCCCTGTTCAATGGCTTTATTGATGATCTGAAAGAGGGAATTGAGTGCACCCTCATTCAGTTTGCAGACAATGTTAAGCTGAGCTGTTAATTTGTGGTTAAGTTGGGGTGTTAATTTGCTGGAGGGTAGGAATTCTCTGCAGAGGGATCTGGACAAACTGAACCCATGGGCTAAGGCCAGTGGTACAAGGTTCAACAAGATCAAGTGCCTGGATCACAGCAACCCTGTGCAGCAGTACAGGCTTGGGAAGAGCGGCTGAAAAGTGACCCAGCAGAAAAGGATCTGGGGTTGCTGGTCAACAGCCATTGAACATGATCCATTAGTGTGTCTAGGTGGCCAAGAGGGCCAGAGATGTCCTTGCTTGGATCAGAAAGCATGTGGCCAGTCAGACAAAGGCAGTGATTCCCCCTGTACTCGATACTGGTGAGGCCACACCTCAAGTACTGTAGCTGGTTTTGGGCTGTCTCACTGCCAGGAAGACATTGAGGTGCTGTAGCGTGTCCAGAGGAAGGCAGCAGAGCTGGTGAAGGGTCTGGAGGGTAAGTCCTATGAGGAGCAGCTCAGGGAGCTGGGATCGATTAGTCTGGAGAAGAGGAGGCTCAGGGGTGACCTTATTGCTCTCTAGAACTACCTGACAGGAGGTTGTAGTGAAGTGGGGGTTGGCCTTTTCTCCCAGGCAGTTAGTGACAGGACAAGAGGAAATGGCCTCAAGCTGCACCAGGGAAGGTTCAGGTTGGACATCAACAGTTTGTTCACTAAAAGGGTTATTAATCTTTGGAACAGGCTGCCCAGGGAGGTGGTGGAGTCACCACCCCTGGGAGTGTTCAAGAAATGACTAGACGTGGCACCTGGTGCTGGGGTTTAGTTGACATGGTGGTGTTCAGTCAAAGATTGGGCTTCATGATTTTGTAGGCTTTTTCCAACCTTAATGATTCTGTGATTGTTATAAGTAACTTTGAAAGTGTGGGAGAAAGGCATAGCTACAAGTAAATCATGGCTTAAAAGATAGGATCTCAGTGATGAGCAGATACATTAATCCTGTTTGTTGAGTCTGGGCTGGAAATTTCTGTCAGAGAACATGGCAGTGATACTTTTTCCTTGTGGAGACAGGAGGGAAGGCAGGAAAGGGGGGGTTGTTTGAGTTGTTGTGTTGTGCTAAGTGGGAAAGACTGTATTCCTTTTAAAGTCCTGAACCTGAGGCAGTACTAAGCTTTACCTCTTCAGTCGTCCTGCTATGTTTAAAAGCTGTTGACAGTGTGAGAGCTAACCCTCACCAAGGGGTCCATTCCCATCCTGGCTGAGAGGGAGAGTAGAATGTGGAAGGAGTCTTTCTGGGTTAGTAAAAACAAAAACAGCTCTCGCTCCCCAGCTATAACTACAGAATCTTTGCTGTGATTGTTTCCCGTAGATTTTGATGAGTCATTTGAACATTTAAGATGTTCTTGCAAGTTTTGTTTAGCCAGATACTGCAACACCTTGAAAACAAACAAAACCTCAGTATCAGCTCTTAACTCTGTTTGGTATGAAGTTATTTGGTTCTTTGGCAAAGTGCTCTGCAGATCTAGGATTTTGGTACCATGCTGGTTTGGGCTCAGGTAGAGTTAGTTTTCTTCAGAAATTAAAATTGGGTATTCATACAAGTTTTTAGCTATGCGGCCTAATTTACCTGTTTGTGAATGTGATAAGTCTGTTTATAATCTGCATGCAAAAGCCTTACAGTGGGTGAGATTTTGTTGTATATGCAGAGTAAAAAAAGATTCTGATTTGACTCATCTTTTATACAATAAAGCATTTTGCTGTAAAGTTATCTTTTAAAGATAAGCAATACTGAAATTTCATACTTTGCATTTCTTATGAACCTGCTTCTCTGTGTACTGAGAGTTCAAGTAGCAGTTGGATTTGGTCACTGGGAAAGCCTAAAAGAAATCTTGTTTATTGTGCAGTAATCTTTATGTTAGATTGTATGATTTCATAATTTATACTGTGTGAAATTTTCATAATCCATGTTGCCCATACATGTGTAATGTCAGCTCACAGTTACATGTTGTCAGATTATCTGAACTGTGAACTAACCATGCTGTAGATCCAAAAGTAGTTCAGATATGTTTGGGAGTTGGCCTGATATGGCACATGAAATTTGTGCGTCTCACTGTAACCCGCAGCAACCCGTTTTGCCTGATAAGAACTGAAATTAAGAAACATACACTGTACTGAAGATGTGTTGCTGGAACGGGAAGCACTGAGAGGCTCAGCAGCACAGAGGTGCCTGTTCTGCCTGAATTCAGCTCAGCTTCACCTGCAGTCCTTATCAGTTCACGTTCTGCTGTGTGTAAGCTGATACCATGTAAAACTTCCCTAACACTGGGTTTTGAGAAGATCTATTATAGCGTAATATGGCACCATGTGGAAACATGGACTTTTTTTTGGGAATGGTAACACATATGATAGGGAGAGGACTTCTGTTGGAGATAAGTAGTTTGTGTTGCTACTACTTGAATTGTTCTGTAGAAGGCAGTTTGGATTCAGTGGTAGTGGTGCTGAGCCAAACCTAATCAAAGTCAGCCAGTATTTCTGTGGACTGTTTTTGCTTTTTGGGTTCCTCTACTCACTGTTGGCTTGAAAACAAAACACAGATTCTGTGTTTAGAATTAATTGTGGCTTATGTAGCAGGGCTGACTTTTCTAGTGCTCTCAGTTATAAGCTTGAAAGATGAAGTTTTGAGGGAAAATTCAGCCTAAGTGGATTTTAAGGATAGTGTTTGGATACCTCTATTATTTGCTTGGTGTATCTTATCTAGAATTGTTGAGGCTTATCTCAGCCACTTTATCTGGGTGCTCAATTGTCATAGAAACATTTCAAGTGTTAGTGCACATTTTAAATTATCCCAATAAACCAAGCAGATATCCCCACTGGCTCCATACAAATGTGCTTTAAGGTGCTGAATATTTGAAGGTGACTTTCTATTTCCAACTTACACTTCATCAAGCAAGGTGATTTGTAACATGTAAATGTAATTGATAGCTCTATCTGGAATCTGGAGGCTTTGCATAATTCTGTTCCTTGCTGCTAATTAGTCCACTAGGCGGTTGCTTCTCATGTGATCCTTTATATATTGAGAGCCCTAAGAGCAGTATTCATCTTGCACAGAGAGTTCTCTAAGAACAGCACACATTCTGTTCAAACACACCATCTCAAGTGGGATACTCAGTGGAGAGTCCATATAGATGTTCACAGTCTAAATACTCTGAGGATGGCCTGACCTTTGTAAACAGTAAACCTTTTGGTTTTCTTCAGCACACCTGTGCTCTCCAGTACCAGTATTTGGGGCACCCTCTCTAGTCTGACTGCTGGATTCTGTGAGGCTTCTTTCTGAAACCGCTTTCAAACCCAGGTTTTTCAAGGATCAAGTCAGTTCTTAAGTAATTCTTCATTAAAATAACTTGCTTAAGAAAAGCAGATTCCTGCTATTTAAGCAGGATTCTCTCTGGAGAACAGCATGGCCCAAACACTTCAATGTTTTCAAAATTATGTCTCTCAAGATCAAATTCCACATGAGTATCTCTTATGGTAATCTCTTATAGTCCCACAATGTGGAATAATATTTTGGCAATATGAGATGCAAATTAAACAAATCTAATGACTATCCAAAAAACATAGTTTAGGAAGCAACTAACATCTCAGTTTGTTCTAGCCACAGTGGATCAGCCTTCTGTCCCATAAGTGAGATTATTGTTTGTTCTGCTTTGCACAGGGGTGTGGATGTGGACATGTATTTTAGATGAAAATTTTCAAGGTATGTTGTTCTTCTGGAGGCTGGAACCTTCCTCTGTGCCTTTTTTTCAGTAGTGGTGCTATTTTTTTTTCCGTGGCAATAAATACAGCTGTCTAACATTCAGTTTTTCAGCAGATACTCTGCTCGTAATGAATGTGATCATTTACACAGTGTCACTGTAGTATTGGCACGCTAAATAATTTAGTGAGCTGTGGCAGGTAGATAGCTCTGTGGTGTCTGTGTTACTATGGCAATACATTTGCTTAATGTAAATATTAGTCATTCTGGCCTTATGAATCTCAGGGCTTCTGACATTATTAGCTGTGTTTGGGAGATGGAAATGTGAGTATCTGAAAGAAAAGTTGTTCTGGAAATATTAATAGTTTAAAGATTACTTTCTTTTTTCATAATTCCTTCTGCTTTCTGACTGCGATACATAATCTATTGATTGTAATGAACAGAGCAGAACATTTCTCCCATTTCTTTATCATGGTTGTAATGCAGCTCCGTTTTAAGGAAATACATAACTGTATTCTGATCCTCTAGAAATTCAGCTGACTGAAATGAAAGGAAATAGGATCTTGAGGTTCATCAGCTTTGCTCTCGGTCAAAGAGTCAGGGCAGTTTTAGAAGCACTAGAAATAAACTCAAACCTGGAAGAAAAATTCCAGGGTTATTAGGCTGAGTTCCATGGGTGGAAAGGGAAGCTAAACGTGAGAGGCTTTTCCATCCCCTTTATGGGTACTAGGAGGTATAGAATTACTTAAGAAACATCTGATTTGTCATAAAATTAATTCACAAGCAATATGTTAGTGGAGTTTTTTTAAATGTTTATTTAGATATTTTCCTACTCCATTTTTATGGACCATTTCCAGGTAAATTGAACTACCTTCTGCAAAGTCTTTTCTCAAACACCAGGTTATTCCTGATTGTATGAACTGTTCTTTGTCTGTTATGATCTGCCAGCAGCACCTTTGAGGCAATAGAATTGGTAAAAGAATTAAATAATTTGCCTTTTCAAAGTATGATACGGCATGCCAGCTGATGGTCTATATAAAGTTCAGTCACTGCAAACACGAATGCTGAATGCACACCGCTACTATTCATAACATTTTATGTACTGTTGGAAACCTTCATGTGCGAAACTGCTACCTGTGAGATCAGTTTTGAAAAGTAGATTTGTCTGTAATGTGCCACCCTTCCCCTGTGTTTAGGATTGTCCCCAGCTTTCCTGCCAGATGTCTGTAATGCGGGAAAAGAAATCATAGTAAGTGGTGAAAAACGTCTTTAATTATTTCTAGGGTAGATTATGCTGGAGGTCTCTGTGTGCTGCAGTCTGACATCAGCGCTCAGCACCGTTCTGTGTTTGGCTCATTAACTGTCAAAGAAGGAAATAGTGGGAAAAAACAGGAGTAGCCAAGCACAGACTTCTGAGTTGTTTGCATTTTACAGAATAGACTTTGCTGGACTTACAGGATAAGTGTTCTTTACTTTTCATACCTCTGAGATGATAAAACTTCTGCTGTCAGTGCTTGCATGTAAGGCAAAGCTCCTTACTGGACAAGAATACAAACTAAAGTTGTTATTGCCTTTCCATGGCACTGATGCTCACAAATGCTAGTCTGGAATTCAAGTTAACCTGGGAAAATTAATTATTTACCACATATCTTTTCCTGGCAAAGCTGCTTGTGGGAATACTGTGCTGCTGGCTGTCTCTTCTTTAAAAATAGAATGCATTTTAGGTGCATCTGTTGATTACAGATGTAGGGAGGTATTGAAACATTTGGATTCAGAATAACCTGCCAAGTATTAGCATAGTTGAAAGAGTAATTCGAGGAGCTTCTCTGATTATGCTTTTAGTAAACAAACCATACTCATAAAATGGCTTGGGAAAAGCCACATCCAGTGCAATGTATTGGAGGAAAAAGACTGCAGAGGCAATTTCTACTCTGTGGGAAGAACCTGTGTGCAGAGTTGCTCCTGTGGCATTGGGCTGGCAGGATTTTCCCTCAGGGGAAGAGGCTTGATGGTTCTGGTTTTCGAAAGTCACAAGTATCCATTTTCAACACAGATTTTTGGGAAGGATACTCGGAGCACTCGAGAAACACTCCTTTCCAGGTGTGGCTGATGTGTGCCATAGGATCCATATGAGGAGCACGGTGGGAGGGATGGTGTGTGTGTGTGTGTGTGTGTGNTGTGTGTGTGTGTGTGTGTTCCTTTGGCATAACTCATGCTCTCAGTAGCTGAAAGGGTCTGGTGGAGGCTGTCTGGCATCCTTCTCTCTCTTTCTTGAATGGATTCTTAAAACCAGAGATGCAGGGGAGTGCTTCATAGTGAGCCATACTCTGAATCCCTTCTGTTTGAACTCCACTGCATTTCTGTGCTTCTGCTGCTGAAATATAGCATGCCTGTATTTTAAAGCTGGGCTGAGGAAACTGGAATGGGTTGCATTACAAGCTGAATGTTTAAATTGAGTGATAAATTGAAAGGAACAAAAGCGTGTGCCAAAAAGCAGTTGCATTTAATATTTCACACATGATTTGCTCAGCTAGTTTCTTTTATTGTCACACTGCAAGTGGCTTTTCGGTTTTGCCCACAGAAGAAAAAAGCCTAACAGTTCTGCAATGCCTTTTTTTGTGTGAGTAATGAATGTCTGCTTTTGAGTATTACCTTAAAAATAAAATGTGGAGTTTTTATCTGCAGTATCTTTATGCTTTTTATTGTCATTCTTTTTGTATGTTCTACTTTTAAAAGGTAGTGATGGCTGTTCAGCAGTCCTGTACCTTTCACGACTCTCCTTGTGGAGGGAGAGCAGGTGCCACTCTCGTGTTGGGATGAGGAGATCCCAGAGGGACTGTGCATCTCAAGCTTGTGCTTATGGGAAATTGGTTTTGGACTGTCAGACGTGAGTCCTCACTCCGGGTGCTCCTGATCCATGGATAGCTGGCATTTAATTATCTCATGTCTTGCCTTCTTTCCGTTGCTGTCCCAGGACAGGTAACATTGCAGAGACTAAAATGGAATGTTATGGCCCATGTCCTCTCATGTTATCCTTAAAAATCATTGTTGTCCATTTGAGTGCTCACGTAGATGTGGCATAAAAATACATAGCATAGTGTAAGTCCTAAGTTGTATTTTCAGTATCCTTTCCAGTAAATGTTGGTGTTTTTACAGTGATAGTTTTACTTTTGACAGAAGATGGTGAAAAAGGAGAGTTAAATCAAACAGATATGGTTTCCAGGCTTTTGTTGTTAATTTTGTCAGTATATTAGTGCTTTTTCTGTTGGGGATTGGGGAGTATATTACAAGTGTAATGTGTCATATTGTAGGTATAAAAAGACTTGTCACTTAATCCTCACTGTTACTGCAATAAGACAGACAGACACTGTTGAAATCATAGTAATGAGTGATATTTACATGCCTGTTGCATTATTAGAAGAACATGGCTTTGGGTTCTCAAAGGGTTAGGAAAAGGCACAGAAGGCTGGTGCTTTCTCACAGCAGGAGCTCAAAAGGTGTTTATTTCCACGTGCAGAACACTTAACTTCAGAACTACAGTAATACTGAAAGATGTGATTCTAACATCCTGCTTGGTTATTATACTTTAATGCCACTCAGCATTATAATTAGCTTTACTAGACATTAATAAGTGGGTTTAATATTCAAACCATGGTGTTGGAGCTAAGTGTGCCAATGAACCTTATCAGTAGAGCAAAATGTAAATTTTAACTCGTTTATCTCATTAGCCTTTAATAAGGTTGTGCTTTGCAAATCATGGCTGCATCATCTGCTGATTATATCCTCTGATCTGCTAAGCAAAATAGCAATCTAATAATAGCCATACATTGCATGAAATCCTCCCACTGGTGTTCTGAAACCCTTCGTGTTTATTTTTTTTCATTTAGAGGGCCTTGATTGTGTCTTTTCTCTCTGTACACTGCCAAAGTATAGAAATGAAGGTAAGATGAGCATTCATTACTTGTAGGCCCTGGGTTCAGAAGTGTTTTGCCAAATGGGAGTTTCTGATGGGGGCTGTAAGTCTAAGTGTGTAGTATGAGTGTGGTGCATAGGGATTCTGAGATTTTTTGGGGGACGTGAACAACCAGTCTGTCTACCAAATAACGATGCCTTGATGCTCTAATAATAAAGAGCTCTCCAGAAGTCTGTGGCTCTTGTATTAAGGGACAAACGGAGCTGAGTGATTTGCCCTAGGCTCGTGTAAAAGGGAAGAGAATTGGAGGAGAATGTTAAGCCTCCTGGCTTGAGCTCTCGCATGCAGGCAGTTACCATTGCGGCTCGTGAGGATCACTTTTTCCCCTGCATGCTATTCAGGGCAAGTAAGAGGAAGTTGAACACATTTGTAGTAATTCTTCTGGTAAGTCCAGTTTGGATACTTTCTCCCAGCAAATTTCTCATACAGTCTTGTCTAAGTCCAAAGGAATTGTTCAATCCATCTAGAAACTTTCACGCTTTGAAAGTTTCTCAGTACATGTTTGTAAGATTCAGTGAGAGGGTGTGAATAGGGTTGGTTCTGGTGTCTAAGGCAACAAAACTCAGTCATTCCACCTGTAAGCTGATTTGGTTCAGGTTTGCTTCCATGTGGTCTTATTTTGAAAAATGTATACTAGCCTTCTCAGGTTGAGTTTTCTAATGATTGCACCTCCTTCTAGAGCAACATTCCTGCCAGGAGTTGGGCTGGATAGTCCTGATGGGTCTCTCCAACTCAGTATATTCTATGATATAACAGTACTTCAGATATTTATGGTCTAGAATGAGAGAGACTATTTAAATGGTTGCTAGAGGTGCAAGGTGACTCTCTTTTGTTATCATACCATGTTATATTGAAATTTAAACCCCATTGTAGCTGAAAGATGTGAGGTGGGACAGCTGCTGTATTTTAATAGCAGTAGCTACCACCCTCACAGGTGCATAGAGTCTGAGTGACTGCTTCTGGCAGTAGATTTACTGTGCTAGTAGTCATCTTTCAAAGTACTGTGTTCTATTTTTTCAAATGATCTTGTTGATGGTTCTGTTGGGAGATACATTGTCACAGGGAAAACTCAGCTTTTCCCTTGTCGGAGGAAATCATGTATCTTGGCTCCCTGTCCTACTGATTTAGAGGATGCAGAGGCACTGCAGCAACCCCATCTGTACACTTGGAGTTTAGTGGGTTTGAATTTTCAAGTGTTGGCAACTTTGAGGACTGATTCTTTCCAAATAGGTTGTTCATTGTGGTATCCATAATTCCAGGCTTATGCACTTTTGGTATCAGCACTCCTGAAGAGAAGTTTTCATAGAATAATTGAATAGCTTGAGTTGGAAGGAACCTTAAAGATTATCCCATTTCAATCCTTCCACCATGGGCAGGACACTTTTCACTAAACCAGGTTGCTCAGGGCGCCATCCAACTTGGCCTTGAACATTTCCAGGGATGGGGAATCCACAGCCTCTCTGGCCAACCTGTTCCAGTGCCTCACCCCGCTCTGAGTAAAGAACTTCTTCGAACATGTAATCTAAACCTCTCCTCTTAGTTTAAAAATGTTCCCACTTGTTCTATCAGTATCTACTCTCCCCTGTTTTGTAAGCCCCATTAAAGTACTGGAAGGTCACAGGTAGGTTTCCCTGGAGCCTTCTTCATGACAGGCTTCTCTGCCTGTCTTTATAGGAGAGGTGCTTCAGCCTTCAGGTCATCTTTGTGGCTCTCCTCCTGACCCTCTCTAACAAGTCCACATCTTTCTTGTGCCGAGGACCACAGAGCTGGACGCAGGACTACAAGTCTCACAAGAGCAGGGTCTTCTTCTATCCTTCATTAGTTTGTCATTAGTCATAGATATTTTGTTTAGTGCTGACTTACTATTTATTTACCATTTGTTTTCAGTTAGTTTTTTATCAGAGGTGCTTGATTGTATGCAAATGCTCTCCTAAAGTCACTGAAGGGCCTCCTGAGCCATTCTGTGACTCTCAGGACTGAGGGTTTGTGTCCTTCAGAGTACAGGTATGCTTGAGAACAGCCGGGATGTGGAACACTGCCTAATGGAGAGATGACATACTCTGAAAAAAGGGTGAAGGGCTTTAATTTTGGAGTTGCCACGGCATGAATTATGGTGCAAGTGTCTGTGGGGCAAGGAGGATTTGAAGATAAAACAGAGAACAGAGATGGCAGTATCTGTGGTGACAGTTTTGTTTCAGCAGAGGGGTAACTGGTAAATGATTAACAGTTTTGCATGTACTTAAGTACTTTCATAACTGGTACATCAAACCAAAAAATTGGTTTGACACATACTTTCTAATTGTCATGGTCTTTTTCACCTTTTAACTGAAAGGTTTAAAAAATAATCATAAATTTGTAATTTAGTGTCAAGAACCATGTCCTCAGGAGTAAAATTGGAGATCTCACTTCCAAATATTCAGTGGTTACAGCTGACTAACATTCAAGGCCTATGCATGCAGACAGACTTTCTCATGCCGCCTTGAACTGCTTTTGTCTTTCGCTTGTGCTCCTTTGGAGCTCTCTGAGGACTCGTCTGTGAGATCTGACTTTGCAGGAGGCTTGGTTAGCAATTTTAGATAGCACGTGTTGCTGATTTGCAAGAAAATTGTTAAGGTGAACTGAAAAATTAAGGAGGGGAGTTGGCAGAGGAGGGGTACTGGATTTCAGGCATAGGGGATAAGAGTACACTCCAACTACTTTAAAACCCCAAACCTTGGTGTACTGCAGCTTCTGCAGCTCTGACAGCTTCAGGTGGAAGGACAGAAGTGGGGGTGGGAAGCAGCAGGGTTCCCAAAGACATACACAGACACTCCCACTTCCGAAGCTGTGCAGGCAGGAATGAGAACAACCTGTTGATGGGTGGAACCTGTGCTTTCCCACGCCTGTCTCCTTAGGTGTTACAAAATTAGGTGGGAGAGGCTGTGGTTTGGCTTTTGGTTATCTACATCAAGAAGCATTCCTGCCAGAGCTGACATCCAACTCCCTCATTTACACTGATCATTCCAAGTGTTAAAAAGTTTAAATAGTAATTAGATTTTATTTTTACTTTATTCTGATATTTGCCCCCCCTTTTAGTAGCTGTATTTCTGAGGTTCTATGTTTTTCAGAGCAGTTGCTTTATAAGATGAATAGTCTTCATTTGCAGTTTGCTGGGTTATTTGCCTTCTTTTAGCCTCAAGGGTTTGAGAGTTACTAGTTTATCTTCATTCCTTCCTGGACTAAAATGACACCTCTATTTCTATTGATGTTTTCGCAGAGGTTCAAAGGCAACACTGGAAAAAATTATGCAGAATTGTTATGGAAGTGTAAGATTACCTCAGTCTTTTTTTCCCTAATTGTTCCTGTGATTGTTTATCAGTTTCTTTTTTTTTTTTTTTGCATGCTGGCAACATGTGTAAGACAGGTGTTGTATAGACTATATATGTTTCTTTTTTTTGCCGGTGCATTCATATGTCTCATTATTGAGGCAAGGGTATTCACAAGCATGGAAGATGCTGTAATGTCATTCAGTTTCCATTTGCAGAAGACGAGGAGGTGTAAGAATGTAAAATATTTTCATAGTAGAGTAGGCTTGTGTTACGAGATCAGAGATGCAGAATTAATTTTTACGCTGCATAATGGACAACTTAACACTGTTTACATGACACAGATAATTTTATTCCTAGGAAAGCTGGAGAAGCTTCAAGGGAAAAACATCTACCACCTGTAGAAAATGCAAGGAAACTAAATAGAAATGGAAATATAAGTAACAGGTAAATTTTTCTTTGATCTGGCTTTTTATGCAGTAAACATCATAAAAATGCCAACAATCCACTTTGGATTTTGTTGTTTGCTATCAAATGTATTAAAAGCAAAAAAATTAACATACATATAGAAAGCCATAATCTAGCCAAGTCCACCCAACTTGCAAATCTGTACTAATATTTTTAAATAAGGGTGTCACTGCAGGAGGAGAGGTTGATTTTTTGTGGATCTATGCTCACAGATGGGGAAGTGTTATTTTATTGAGGTTTTTGCCTTTGCTGTAGGAATTAATGTAAAATGAATTTTCAAGTTCTGCTTGTCTACTGTGAGTTGGAATAGAAAGGGAGAAGAAAACCAGCATTCCTATGCTGTTTCCTATGAGACCATATACCTGGGGTTTCGTGAATTATGGGAATGGGAAACTGGAGGGACAGGATAGGATTTTGTAAGGAATGCTCATTTTGCCATTTTTTCCCTTTTGTTTTCTTCTTCCTCACCCTTGTTGTTTGGGGAACAGTGTGCTATAGTCATTTGTGGGTCTCATCCTGAACACTGATGTTTATTCAGTGGTTTTCCCCAAATTTGGCAATTGATAATCATAAAAAGAATTTCTGCAAGTGCTTTTCTCTTTGCCGAGCCTTGAACATAATTTAGGACAAAGGACGTTCACTACCTTCTGGAGAACTCTCCAGGCTAAATTTCAGATGTCTGAAGCAAACAGTGTTGGTTCACACAGTGTTCTGTTCTTTCTAGTCATTTTGTTAAAGGAAGAAAAAAAGACTACAGAGGTACATTTACATTCAAATGTATCAATCCATTAAATATAACATTTATCACAAAGCCCTGTCTACTGTGAGGCAATACATATGCATAGGGTGAGATATGAAAATGACCTTTCAGATTTTAGTAGCTCATTAAGTTGACTGGGTTTTAAGGAGTAATTTGTGATGAGCTTCTGCCATGCTACAGCACTCTGTAATTA
>VWZD01003528.1:804443-960170 GCA_013396695.1 Sakesphorus luctuosus | reverse complement strand
TATATGCTCCTGCTCATTCACTTCGTTCATTAGTTCATCATGTCACTAACATGTTATCACTTCAGAGTGTAGGAAATAATGTTGACTTGGTGGATAAGTGTCTTGGGGTGGTAATTCTCTCTAAAATGAGTAGTTTCAGTTAACCGTGTAGAGAAAGATAAATGACAGATTCAAGTTATCTAGCCAATTACCACAGTCTGTGTACTATAATGAACATACTGAGAAGTATAAAAGGGTTTTATTGTGTGATAGATAGCTACCTAAATTTAGATAAAAGTTATAAACCCATTTTTTCCAGGAAAAAAAGGACTTTGTACTGTGAATGAGGTTTTGGGAGGAGAAATAAACANACTTCGTTCATTAGTTCATCATGTCACTAACATGTTATCACTTCAGAGTGTAGGAAATAATGTTGACTTGGTGGATAAGTGTCTTGGGGTGGTAATTCTCTCTAAAATGAGTAGTTTCAGTTAACCATGTAGAGAAAGATAAATGACAGATTCAAGTTATCTAGCCAATTACCACAGTCTGTGTACTATAATGAACATACTGAGAAGTATAAAAGGGTTTTATTGTGTGATAGATAGCTACCTAAATTTAGATAAAAGTTATAAACCCATTTTTTCCAGGAAAAAAAGGACTTTGTACTGTGAATGAGGTTTTGGGAGGAGAAATAAACATGCTTCTAGAGTAAGTATTATGTTAACAACTATGCAATATCCATTCTGTATCTAACAATTGCCATTTTATGGCATAGTCCGTCCTTTTCTGGTGCTTTTAGTTTGAAAGAAACAGATAAAGAGAAGTATCATGTGCATGTGAATGAGAGAACAATTCCATCTGCAAAGCAGAAGTTCTTTTCTCAGTGAAAACTTGGTGACAATCTTCTTGGGAAGCTTGTTTGGTTTGTTGGTTTATTGATGAAATAACCAGGATATTCTTCGTGGTGTTTTACTGCTGATTCTTATGCTTGAACTATATTAAGAACCTGCAGAGTCATCGCAGAGTTTGGAAATTTTAAAAAAAAGTTTATGGCTTCTTTATCATGCAACATGGAACATTTGGAATATATGTGTGTTTGCATTTTGTTGTGGATTAGTGCTGAAAGCATACATATCTTCTTTAATGTCACTTTGTAGACTTGAGAACATTATTCTTGGACTCCTTATGTTCATTTTAATGAGTAATTTGACATGTTATACAAATCACTTGAAAAATTGTTTTGCATATTATTGCTGTAGGTGTAAAATATATACCTTAATCTTGTTTTCTGTAATCTAGATATGATAATTACAGGTATATTGATAACATTTCTCTAGACCATCTTTCTCTTGGGAAGGTAGTATTTCCTATCTGTATACTACTGTTCTGATAAGAGCTTTAAATCTTCAGAGTATGGAGTCTTCTACTGCTTTGCTGCTCTCTTTCATCTTCCTGTCAGGCAGATTTTGTAGAAAGGCAACTTAATAATTTCCCGTGAATTTAGCTGATACTTTTAGCTATAGACACTGTTTTACCTTTCTCAAAAAAAATGTAAAAAAGAAAAGACATTCCATTCACTTTAATATCACAATTTCAGAGGAACCATGTGGCTTTCCTAAATTACGAGCAGGTTGGAGCCAGGTTTGTATGTCACACAGATGTCAGAATTATCTTGAAAAGCAAAATTGATGCTGCAGAGTGTATGTGTCATTTTGATTTCTTTCTTCCAGTACCATAGCCAGAACATGAAGTGGGTTTTGTTAAATGTCTGCTTTCTGGAGCATTGCTCCCTCCCACTGCTGACTTGTGATGAATTTTGAAATAAACTGTACAGTTTCTCAGTGGAGATGGAGAAACTGGCAGCAACTATTTTTTTATCAATAATTCACTTCTATTATGGCAAAACAAAATGACTAGTGTAGACACAGCAGCTGATATTTGTAATTCACCTATAAACCAAGGAATGGAAGGTAGCTTTCATTGAGTGCCATGTGCTATGCCCTTTGGGGTTGTTTTTGTTTCTCTTTGAAGCTTGGTATGAAAGCAAACTTGGAGTACAAAGTTTTAAACTAAGGCTTGTAATGCCTCTCTGACACAGTACAACACCAAACATGTTGGTCTGTGAGCCTTGGACATTTTAATTACTTGGTTTTCTGTGGAAACAGGCTTTTCTGGGATCATCAGTTTTGGTAGTAATAGGGGAATGAGCCAGCAAAGTTAAAGCCTTTGAACTGATTTTGATTCGATGACTGCTATTTTTAAGTTGAGTTGTTTGGGTTTTTTTCAAGTTTAGTTTAAGGTTTTAATATCCTTTTTCAGCAGCTGTCTGCTAGTAGCAGGCAAGATACCTCAGTCGTACTGTGCCAGAGTTCTGCTAAGAATAGAGAGATAACTATTTCAAATTTTAAGAACCTTAGCTGCTATTTTATTCTTAAGTTTTTAACCAATGTAATCTGTATTTTGAACCACTAATTGTTACTGAATTGTTGCCTTTCTGTAGTAGGCCGAATGTGAATAGATGAAATACAACAGAGGAACTAAGTCATACCACTTACATAGCAACCTTACTTTGTTCTCATCCTTGCTTCAGATTTATGACCCAGGGATAGGAATATGTAGTTCATTCCTCCTGGGGCTCAGAAAGAGTAACTTCAGTGATTGCATGCTCTCAGGTTCCAGTGAAATTGCCTGTGTGCAAATGCATGTGGTAGATGAACATGCCCTGTGGTGGTGTAACAGGTAAATGAGGCCCTCCCTGAGGAAGTCAAGGTCTCTGTCAAGTATTCTGTGTTGTTTAATTACTGTTTTCTTGAGCAATCGGTGCCATTTCTCTAGCTATGGTAATATGCTCTATGATGAACTGTCTTTGTTGGTCAGTTCTATACCTTTCTAGACCTACTCTGTGTAATTTTAGCTTAACCCATCAACACATTTTGGCCCATACTACCTAGTTGGCATCTCTGTTCTCTCATTTTGGCTGACCCACGCAGTAGGAGCCTCTGAGAGCTTGGGGTTTGGCTTTGCCTGTGTCCCAGGGCATGGGCTGCCAGCAAGAGTTGATCCCCTTGCTTGCCCTGGCAGCAATCCCGTTTGTGCCACTGTGGCACTCCTGAACTGGGGCAGTCAGCTGGGCCTCTTGGCTGTCCCTGCTGTGTGCACTGTGGGGGAACTGCCTGTTCATGTGTCTGGAGAACCATATACTTATTTAGTGCTGTAGCCTGGACCTCCTAATGTATAATACCACAGCATTATATAGATCACATGAAGAGCTTGATGGTACCCCAGTTGAGCTAATGTGAATCCACAATAAACATGTGAGTAGTGTAGTTCCACAGCCATTTGATAAAAGATGAATTGTGTTTTTTAACTTCAGCAGGCCAACTGTAGATGGGACAGTAATATTTTTGTCTCATTATAAAACATACTGTGTGTAGTTTCTCTCATGAGATAGATCGTTAGGCAGTCTCTGTGGGGACAAGTCACAAGACATTCTTACTTTCATGTTGGCAGGTTGGATTAAATTGTGCTTGATGAGAACAGATTGATACTTTGATTAACTACTTTGTTTTACAGCTTGTGGTGACTTGTTCTGTGTTAGGATTTTAAGCAGATAGCTTTATCAGTGTAAAACATATCTTCTCCCACCTACACACAGAAGGCATAGTGTCTTTGCAAATACTGGATAGAAAAGCTAGATTGAAGAAAGCTGACTAAATGTGAAATGTTTGCTTGAGGCAGACGAAGGACAGGACAATTGGTGGATGGCAGCATTAAAGCATGGAAGAACAAATGAAGAAGGGAGATAATTGTTCATATAGTTGAAACTGTTCCTCTAGTAATCTGCTTCGGCTTTCTTGCTAGTGGAGCTTCTGAAGGTAAGTGGGACTTAATGAAAACGAGGATCCTTTAAAGCAATGACTTTTAACCACTGACAGTTACTTGGTTGCATGACACAGTCCTACTGCTCTCCAGTGAGCCACCTGTGATCCTTCTGCACTCTGATGGAGATTGTATAGGATCATTCAAGGTGGGGATGTGACTGTTCTTCATAGGCTTTCTTTTTGCTGCAAAATGAAGCACAAGCACAATGAATCCTTTCCTTTGAAAGGATTAATGTCTTCCTTTGAAACACTATTGTTAATACAATTTAAACTGTCTCCCTAAACACAGTCCCTAAAGAAAAGCTGACAAATTTGTGCAGGCGGCTTTCTTTTCAATCAAAAGTAAACAAACCCTGAACAAGGTCCCTTTTAAGCTGGAACTAAGTTGAGGAATGCTAAAATTTACTCGCTTTACTCCTGCCTTCCCTCATCCACTTAGGCTAGACTGCAGAGGTGTGATTGCATACCTGTGCATAAGACCATATAATTTCCAGCTGCTTCTTTGAAGTGATCTAATTTCAAGCCCCTTTAGTGCTACACCAATCCATGAAAACATTTTGATATGTGCTGTTTCTTTCACTGGCATCAAAGTTGCTCTGGTCTTGTGTACCTGGACTGACGGGGTGCAAAGCTTTGGTAGGTACAGGTAAAAGTGTCTGATTGCAAGGCAGTAATAGTGAACTGTCTTCACACTGGTGTTCGTGAACTATTGGAAAACACAGCATCTTAGCCTCTGAACAGAGGGCAACCTTGGTAACTGAATTGTAATGCCTTGCAGCGTATTTTGTACCTACCTTACTGTATTAGGCTGTGTATCTTTTGTCTTTGTATTAAGCTTTGTTCAGGAAACCCCAATTTTGCAAACTTCTGTGCTGGTTTTTTTTTAATTCGAAGGTGAAACTTCTGAGAAGAGAAACTTCAGTGGGAGGGAACAGACTTTACAAGGGATTCTTGCTATGCTGTTTTTCCAGTGTACTTTCCAGTAAAATAAATGCTTTTGTTGACTGGGGGAGTTCAGCCCTTAATCAGCTGTGTAAAAAGGTTGATGACTTACAGACTTCTGGAGAAAAATCGCAAGCAGATATCCTCCATGAGTCCTATGACTGGACTCAATGCAAACCTGCCCAGTGCAGTTGTGGACTGCTGTTTGTTAGTTTGGGGTTTTTTAATTGGAAATAGGCTCAGTCGTGCTGGAGTTTTCTGCTCCTTCCATCCTCTTCACTTACAAGAGACTGCATAGACATGGTTATAGACCTATGTATGTGACTGTACAACTTTGCTGCTGCTTAAGGAGAGACAGGGGCTTCCTAGTATGTGTGTATATGCAGCACTTGACCTGATTTGCAAGAAGAAACCCCACTAATCAACTAACAGTCTATATTTAACGGTATTTAATAATGAAACCAACAAAGTGTATGTAAGTGGAAACTAGTTGCCTAATTTCAAAAGCTGTTGTCCAGTTACAAAGAGAATGTAGGAAGATTTTAGGAGAAATTGTGACTTGCCTCTTTGAACCTCATTTCCTCATGTGTGCGATGTGTGCACTGGTGCTTCTTATTCCACACGGAGATTGTTAGATATATAAACCCTTGGCGGCAGGGGCAGGTACCTCACGTAGGAGAAGAGGGATTAGAGTGTTATCAGTGTAAGTAATTGAAATGGCTCTGAAAGGCATGTGTAAGTGGACTTGACCTTGCGATACAGTTAAACAACTGATAGATAAGATACGGAAGATTTGCCTGCTAAGAAGGTTCTGTTACTGTGTGGCAGACTAAAGGAATTAACTGAGCAGTGGCTTTTGGAAGTAGAATTTTGAATGGCTTGCATGAGAGGTGTATTCACACTTGGTAGAGTAATAACTTGATCAGGACTTAGCATGAGACAAAAGGCTAAATTATTATAAAGTGTTAACTATGACCTAATTAAAATAAATGGTTAGTGTTGTTCTTAGTGACCCCAGAGTTCAATTCTACCTTTTCCTCCGTGAATTGGTGTCTTATAAATTAGTTTAATTTCTCACCTTTGGACTCACAATGATCACGTTATTTGTCCCATTTAATTTAAGTTAGTTTTATTTCACAGAGAATTATGTGATGATGCAGTTACTGTTGCACATTGTATCTTGCAGAATGATCACGATAGCCTACTAACCTAGTAACAAAATCTGCTTGCAAGGAATGTATTCTGTCTGCTACTGCTATAACTGGAGTGTGGTAACTTTAGATTGATATGTATCTTAAAAGGATCTCTTCCAATTCAATTACTTTCCTTTTTTAAATACAAACTCTGTTTTTAGAATCTACTTTGCGACCACTTAAGTTGTCAAAAGCTTTTTGAAACACTATTACAGAGTTTGAAGTCTTTGAAGCCTACACAATCTATTAGTGTTTTGTATTACTGAGGAAATCCCAGCATCCCAAGATGCTTTTGAAACTGGAAATATTTGCTTCCTTAAGGGAATTGATTTGAACTTAGAAATATTATTGCACATTGCAGTCTGCTTGTTGCTGTCTTGTTACTTTTTGATTAGAGATGATTAAAAAGCCAGAGAATTGGTGGCTGTGAAGGTAATGTCTGTGTTCTTCGACTACTCAGATTTCTGATCCAATGGCTGGGCTAGATGCAAGTGAACCTAGCCCTCATCAGCAATGTCTGCTGCAGGCAAGTTGTTTTCTGCTAATAATTTAAATTTGCTATTTCTGTTCTTATATTTGATGCTTCGTACAGACTGTTTATGATGACTTTGTGCAGTAGGAGTAAATATTCAGAATGAACTGTTAGAGATGTCAACTGTTTGTCACCACAGGACAAATGATCTTTTTGGTGATTATTTGTTATTAAAGAGGTAAGTGGCTTTAATGTTGTGATTGTGTGCATAGTGTTAGGTGCAGGTTGTAGTTCTAGTACATAAATGCTGGAGATGAACGTGCCATTTTACAGTTTGTCAGTCACATACTCAGATCCATACCAAGCAGTGAGACAGTGTTTGTGCCTGCAATAACAAATACAGTAAATGGACCTGGCAGGATGCATGAAACATCAGCTTGAGGAGACCTTCCTGAACAGTTTCAGTGATTGGTAGTGTAGACATTTCTGGAGTTAGCAACACTGAAAGCCCTTGCTGTTCTGTTCCAACTCTCACAAAGCTGTGATTTGAATGCTGGCAGTTGTTAGTGACCTATGTGTCTGAGAACTTCCTGTGTTGTCATTTGAGTGTGCCCAAATTGAGATTTGGAACTAGCAAGAAGCTCTTAATTATTTTGGATAAATAGGACCTTAGAGGGTGTTATGGAGGAGATAAGGAGGCACCTGCTTGTCTTGAAGACTTCTTTCACTGGAGCTGTATCAGTTCTTTCCATAGGATGTCTTGTGTAGGAAAAGATGTTCGTACTACAAGTGCAGACTGTAGCAATCCTCTGCCGAGGCAGTAAGCTGTTAACAGAGGCAGGACTTTGTGGGGGTGACAGTGTGTGTGGATCTCTTAAGGCCTGAGGTGATTGATGAATGCATCCTTAAGGACCAGAAAACTACCTGTAGAATGTGGATGTCTTGTAACCAGTAGAATCTTTCCATGTATGTTAGGTGAACTACTGACCAATAGTGTGCTGGCACATTATATACAGGAGTAGATAGAAGTGAAGCTGTTACTAAAAATAAAGTCCTTTGTCTTTGATGAAGCCTTCTGGTCACACTGTCTCTGCCTCCTCTGACCGCCGCCAAGCTAATCTACATTACCCCAATAGAGTGACCCCAATAGGACTTGAGTGTGCAGTAACATGGTGGTGGTTATAAATTCTTACACAAACATCAATAACTAAATAGTACTATTGTGGAAGGTGAGCTTTCCTAGTGGGCACACAGACATGGCAGTGGCTCTGTCACTGGACCTTGTAACATCTTGGTGTATTTGAATGTGTGGCAAGATATGAACCAATTCTGTTCACTTGAGGTTTTCTCATAGCTGCAGAGAAGTAGGCAAGATTTCAGCAATCTGAAGGACCAATATGGAACCTCTACTCCAAAAAAGTCTGTTTAGAGAGCTACAAGATAGGATAGTTGTTTAAAAGAGCATCTGTCTGATGGTGAGGGACTGAGTACTGTCTTGATGTTTGTGGAGTAGTGTCTGAGGCTGGAATAGGAAAAAGATGCATGAAGAATAAAGAAAGAAGATGAAGAGGAAAGAAAATTGTGAAGGCCAAGGAGGACACAGAAGTAGAACAGATTAGTGGTGAAAAGAGGGTAACAGGTTGAATAGCTCTGGGTTTCTCACCTGTGCTAACATCCTAGAGCTTTGCATGCATCTGGAGAGTCTTGTATCACTGATCTTTGACTTTTATCAGAATTCTTGAAGAAAGCTGTAAACTCCCTTACTTTGATAGTGAAGGCTGATCTCTTGGTATCACGCTGCTGTGCTGCTGACAGAATTGGTCATGTGGTAGCTAGATGTGCAATATCAGTTTCTTTTATTTAAATTCTAACACAACATGTAAAGGCTACATTGAAACAACCCCTAAGTTGTTCAGTCAAGCAACTCATAAATTCCAGAATTGAGCTTGCCTCTGCTTTGTTAATTGAGTTCTCTTGCTGCACTTTCTGATACCATCTTTAATTATACAATCACATTAGTTTTTCCAAAGCTGCTTGCTTCATACACAGGATAGATCTGCCAAAAGGGTGAATCAGGGTTGTGCAGTGAAGGACACTTTTGCCTAGAGGAGTCTGCTGGACTTCTACAGAGGTGGAGAGTTTTCTCTTTGAAGGAGAGTGCTGAAAAAGAGGAAACTGGCAGGAATTGGGCAGCTGATCTGAAGAATAAATTGCATATTCCTTGGATTATTAGGTATGGTATTAGGCAAACTACTGAGAGCAGACTATTTCTAAATGGTGTCTAAGCATGTGTCTTGTTTTCCAAGTGGTTTTTTTTGTAGAAATGTTGATCTCTCATTGCTGCAGGCATGTCGCCAGAAGTTGTGCATTTAGTATATAGGGGTACCTGCTTAAGTCGATAAAAATCCTCAGGTCCTGGGCCTCTGAAGTTACATCCTCAAATCTGCTTGCCACTTTGATCCCTGATTATTTTGGTGTGGGGTTTTTTCGGTCTTATTTGTTTTGTTTGGTTTGTTTTTTTCTCTTGTGGAGGAACAGTAATGTAGGAATAGTACAGTTAAGTTTTACAAGACTATATAAGAAGTAGCAGTATACTGGTAGGTGCCTTCATTTAAATGAGCACATGAAACAAGCTATTGGGAAGGAGAATGCTTGAAAGTGTAAGGCCTGTATCAGCATGGAAGAGATAGGCGGGTGAGAAGTGTGGGTGGAGTAGGGGAACAAGGAGTATAGACTGATGATATTTTGTAAGGGATTCCTTCTGTTTCCAGCATTGACTGACTCTCATGAGCTAATTCTGGTCTTGCACAGGACTCTCCAGTGCATCTAATTCTAGGTGGTTTATTATCTGAAGAGCAGCTTGTATGGAGTGCCAGCTTCATTCTGGAGGCGTTGTTAACCAGACAGATACACTGTGCAGGATTTATGCTGGTTATGCTGGCTTCTCTACACATGGAACGTGTTACCTGGAAAAAGGATGGACTATGTTGTCTTACTGAGAATGCATAGCATTGAAAGAAGCAAGGGTTAGAATGGAGTGCATGATCATGACTGATCATGCAGTTGAATCTTGAACATCCAAATAGAAATGTGTGTGTTTGTGTGTATATACACACTGGGGAACACATAACCATTTTTTCCTTGCCTCAGAAATCTTAAAAGTTGTACCCTGTATATTTTCAGACTCTTTGAAAATGGCAAAAGTTGCTTCTGCTTTTGAGACAGGCTGTATGGTATCCTGCACAAGCAGAGATATCTGCTGTAGAGAAAAGATTTTCATCTTTTAAGATATGCACAGAGAAATCCCTCCTGTACTGGCAAAGAATTGCTGTATGGGCTTTGGCAGCTTACGGTACAAAAAAATTCTGTTTGTTGTTGGGTGCCTTTTTTTTTTCTATGGCCCCAAACTGAAATAAATTAAGTGCCTAGTTAGTTTGCAAAGAGGAAAATAAAAAATACAAACCTTATGGAGGGTAGGAAGGAAAGCAAGGAACTCTGTGGCATAGATACTGGTGCTTGAGGGAATAATATGTTCTCTTAAGCCTCTCAAATATCTGGAAGATACCAGTCTTTGTTTCATTTTAGCTTTCCCCGTAGGTGTGCTACTACTTTGATTCTCAGATATCTAGGATATTAAATAATGGATGAAAGGAATGTTTCAATGTTTGCTCCTTTTCTCATAATCCTGTAATATGACATCTCAATTTATTTGGTTTTGGATACATGGAGGTTTTATCTTTTATGTTGTTTGGTTTTGTTTACTTTGGTATTGATACAGATGCATCCTTTTATGTGAATATGGTGCTCTACAGATGTTTTCAACTGTTTATAACGTGGTTTCTGGCAGAAAACATCTAAGTTTTTGTAATTATATCTATTATTGGAAATTTTGGTAAAAAACCCCTAGAGAAATAGCTTGTACTTTTTTTAACCTGTGTAGTCTATGCAGCATTAGTTACCAAGCAACTCTGAAAAGAGATGTGGTCAGATGGCAAAAGTGTCACAATGAAAAACTAAAAATGTAGTGACATATGTAAAATGTTTACTGCATAAGCTTCTGTTGTGCATGTTTATTTCAGTCACTGACCTCAAAAGTTTGAGTTTTATAAGCTTTTATCATGAGCAAAAGTTTGAGATTAGTCCCATATAACATGCTTTAAAAAATTCTGTCCTCAAACTGAATTAAAGGAAAAAAAGTTTTAGTGTTCTGTGTAAGTTTGTTCTTTTTTGTTATACAACTATAATTTGATGTGCAAAGGTATATGTGTGTTTCTTTTTGGTTTGGTTTTCTTTTTGACAGATTTCGGTGGATACCAAAGCTCAGGACACAGTATCAGTCTCATCATGATGCTTGAACATCTGTAGCTCCCTGGAAGATTTAAAAAAGAAATTTGCCATGGCCTAGTTGACTTGACCTTTGGAAAACTTATAATGTCCTCTGGAACCAGTGTCAGCAAAAATTGGCAGGCTCCCAGCCTGCAGGGTGTTGACCCAGAAACATGCATGATAGTGTTTAGAACACACTGGGCACAGGTAATGTTAATTAGTTTTATTGATTTGAAGTAAGCTGCATTAATAGGAATTTGCTTCATTCCTTCTTTTGGGATAATCCTGAGTTGCTCAGGCACAAACGTCTTTCATACAGAATGTAGTAGATGACACTAAACTATTTTTAAAATGCAAAGAAATTGACCTTTCAAGGTCTGGTTAGCCTTTAAGGACTAATCACACTTTGAACTGCAGATTTGCATCTAAATGGGAAGTGATAGGAGATTGTAATATTTTACTGGAGGCCTGGATCTTCCTACTGGCTTTCCCGTTGATTCACTGTGACTTGTACCCTGCTGCAAACTTCTGTGCTTCCTTTCCTTGGGCTGGGTAGGGCTTGCCTGTCTTTGGTGAAGTGTATGAGGTGCATAGTGCAAAGCTGTATGCACTGTTGTTTATTATGGATAGATGCAGATTATACACTTCAGCATATTCTAAACATTGTTTGCATGTCATCAGGATTACAATTGCTTTTAGGCAAAAATGTTTTGCTCTGAGCACCATATTTTGAGGTCTTACTTGCTGCAGTAATATGAATAACTACTAACAGTTTGTGTAAAATTTATTTCTGTGCTGTTGCTTTTGTTGTTCTTTGGCTATCCCAAGAAGCAAACCAGAAAAATGGTGGTGTTTCTGAAATGTTCCCACAGTCAGTCTCACTTACCTCTAGTAATGTTGTCATGTTAGGGGAGCCACTGTTTCTTTCTGGTTTTGTGGCAATTATTCTCCACTAAAAGGCTAAAGACAGTGGTTGTTTCACAGACAATGAGCTTCATTGTTTCTGTGAACAACAGAATTTAATCCAGGGTTATAAATTGAGGGATGACAATTGTTACTCAATCCTAAAATTATATTGAATGTTGCACGAGTGTGTGGGCACCAGTGGCCATCATATCAGTGTGATATGAGATGTGTCAAGGAAGGAGCAGTGCTGTGGGCTTGCTGCTACTCTTACCACAGCAAATCATCCTGTGATATCGATACTCCTGAGCACAGTTACTCTGCCTGAAGAGCAGGTCCTTTCATTTCAGTCCTCTGTGACAAAGAAACTTACTTCAAACATCATTGAAACTCAGTTTCTGAACACTAAGGAAACCTAGTTTATCCCTATTTCAGAGAACACTTTGCTTTCAGCATTAGGTCAATTGGCAAATTTAGGTGCTTATTAGAAAAAGAAAGTGAACAAAAGTATTAGGTTTTGGCCTCACACATTCTAGATGTGAAACTTTTAGTTTTTGTCTGTCAGATTTCCTATATTTGAAAGCATAAAAAGATTCTACACTTTTTCCATTAAGAATTTTGGTTAACTTTTTCCTTATAGTGGTAAGGGTATATTTTTTAAAATGTGCTGAAACTGATCTGCCTTTGTTTCTCTTTAGGTTCTGAAAATCTTAGAGAAGCATGATCCTTTGAAAAACACTCAGGCAAGGTATGGGGCAATCTCACCTGATGAGGCCAGCACTGTTCAGAATTATGTGGAGCACATGCTCTTCTTACTAATTGAGGAGCAAGCAAAGGATGCCTCAATGGGGCCTATTCTGGAGTTTGTGGTCTCAGAAAACATCATGGAGAAGCTTTTCCTTTGGAGCCTACGTCGAGAGTTCACCGATGAGACAAAAATTGAGCAACTCAAAATGTATGAAATGCTAGTAACCCAGTCTCATCAGCCTTTGCTGCATCACAAGCCCATTTTGAAGCCTTTGATGATGTTGCTGAGTTCCTGCTCAGGAACAGCCACTCCAGCAGTGGAAACAGAGTTGGTCGTCATCTTGAACCAGCTCTGCTCTATTATAGCCAAAGATCCCTCCATTTTAGAACTGTTTTTCCACACTAGCGAGGACCAAGGAGCTGCCAATTTCCTCATATTTTCCCTGCTGATTCCCTTCATCCATCGAGAGGGAACAGTAGGCCAACAGGCCCGTGATGCACTGCTCTTCATAATGTCTTTGTCTGCAGAGAACAGCCTTGTTGCAAACCACATAGTGGAAAACACCTATTTTTGCCCAGTAAGTTCTTACTTTGCATGATTTTCAGTGCTAACCTAACTGTATTTCTGTCTCTCTTGTGTTCTTTTCATCCTTTTCTGTCATTTTTGATAAAGCTGTGTTGTAACACATTTGTTTCTGCTAACAGCTGTGTCACAAATGGTAATGCTGTTCAAACCAGCCCTAATGGCAAAGGCAGTCTTGCTTCTTGTTTCCATACCAGTGTCTGGTGCTTTTGGGCCAGCACATGTGCTTTTGCAGTCACACAGTGAATTGCACTGGGAAACTGATAGAAGTTGTAACAACTTGATCAGAGGGAAACCTGTTCTGTCTCACTGTGGGGCTGAAGGGAGTGAGAAATGGGAATAAGGTTCTGAGGTGATTGTTTCTGGTGGCAATGCTGGCTCAAGTGGGCTGTGCTTGCCGCACTGACATCAGTTCAACAGTTCAAAAACAAGTGTGAAAATAATGAGTGTTACAGAAATGTAATTTTTCTTGCAAGATAAAAGTAAGATTTCCTCCTTGTCACAGAATTAGATGTTTCTATGGCAGTTCCAGGCAAAGAACCATCTTGCTATATTGTACTCTGTTACGAAATGTAGTAGTACTGCTCCATTGTTACATCTGGCAAATTCATCTTGCTACATGAATAGAAAGCCTTTACTATTAAGTAATTAATCTAATTTAACTAACAAAACTGCCCTACTGCAGTTTTACAGCTAATGCAGAATGGAATAACAACACCTGCTTCTTCATGCGTTATCACAGTTCGAGATGTGCAATGGATTTGTTCAAGTCTTAATATCCTGTACAAAAGTTACTCTTGTGTGTCAGTTTTTGGACTGATTCTTTTATCATCTTCATGGCTTGCATTTTAATTTAGTAAATGCCAGAAAAAAAGTGGAGGAGAGCCTCACATAGCTACTAAAGCAGAGAGCTGTAGAACAGAGAAAACTGGAATCCCAGACTTAAACACTTCCTGACAGCTGCTCCAGCTGTAGGTTTCCATTTGTTCTGCAATTGCTTTGAGCCACAGGGCAGAGCCAGAGTTGCAGGCTAGGGGAGGCCCACAAGTTGCAAAACAAAACTTCTGAATGGTTTCTTTTGGTCAGTTGTAAATATTGTATCAATTCTTTTTTGCTGATTAGAGATTCCAATTGACCTTATTTAATAGATGCTGCTAAAGGATACGATCCTGGTTCTCAAACTGTCCCAGAGACAGATAGCATTATTGGATCCATGCTGTAACTTCCAAAATTGCATCTTCCAATTAATGAAAAAAGAAGGAAAAAAAGCCTTATTACACTGAAGATAAAAGCCAGCTTCCAACAGCAGTAAGCCATGATTGATGATCATTCTAATTAGGAAAGCTTCTTGTCAAAATGTGCTAAAATCAGACTTTTCTGAACAGTAATGAGCCTGGGCTAAGTTTATAATAAGACTTTAATGTAATGCCATAGATTCAGCTTACTAGCTCACTATCTTTCTCAAATTTCAGTTGTGATGAGCTGAAGAACAGATTTTGTTCTGGTGAAAGAATCTGTAGGTGTCAGTGTGTATGTCACTCACATCAGTAAAATGTTGTCTCAGGTGCTCTGCAGGGCAGTTAGCGCAGTCCTGTGCTGGTAGGAGCGTTTGGGGGGCACTGTGATCTCTGGTTCTGGGGCCACATTGACATACAGGGTTTTCTTTACTATGCCTTATTGCATAGTCTAGGAATCCTCTGAGATGTGGGGTCTGGCCATAAATCTGTGCTGCCTCATACACCCAGATCAGTGTTAGATCTGTTCCAAAATGAACCTGAAAGCTTTCTCGATACTTTGTTTGGGCATACGTTTGGTTAGCAGCTTTTTAAAAACTGAATTGTCCATAGTTCCATAGTATTCAAAACTGTAGGTGAATAAACTATGAAGGAGGAAGGAGAGAGGTACAGTAAGATACATCACTAACAAATGTGTAGGCAAAGTATTGGATGAAGTTTTCTGATTTTGCACAGCATAATTTTGATCATGTTTTGACCTGAGAGTTTTCTGAATCTGACTGAGGACATTGTCTATTTAGCATTATAGGAAGAAAACAATATTTCTTCAAAATTTTGAACAGGATATCATCTCAAAGTCTGTCCATAAAAACTTGTATTTTTAAATATCCTGGGGCTTAGGAAAGCAAGTATTAAAGCAGGAGGAGGGATGGCTCGGCAATGTCTTGAAAAGTTAAGACTGCATAGAGATAGAAAGACTAGGGATGTGGTAAGAAAGGGATTTAATAAAGGATAGGAATTGTCCAGATAGTAATTGATTATGCATTAACAACACATTATAATCACATAATGTGTCTGAGATTACAAATCATATAGTCAGTCAGTGTCTTCTGTGAGTCAGGAGAAAGTAAATAAGAAACTGGTTTGCAGGCAGACTCGTGACTTGATGGTGAGACAGAAACTGCTGGAGCTGCTTCTAAAAGTAGATGAGCATGTAGGGTTGACATGACAAATGTTGGGACAAGCCTAAAAGGACATTGTTCTGTATGAAACAAAAAGTGAAACCAATCTTGCCCTTTCAGAATGTGAACTCATTAATTTCCTTACTTCTCAGATTTTTTTTTCATTGATGTTGCGTTACTGAGTAAAACTCTGTAATGTAGTCTCTATATGTGCAATGTTTTATAGGCCTGCTTATAGAATGTTCTATGGGTAATTTCAAATGGTAATCCTGTTTACACCATACACTTCCGTGAATGTTTTAAAATGTTTTTTATTTAAAGAGGTGAAATTGCTTCCAGTGGCTACTCTCTATCTTAGTGCTTAAGAAACATAATTTTGTAAAGCCATTTGTGCTGTACTTCTTAGCAAAACTAAGAGCTTTCTAAGCTTTACAGATTTTAGCAGCTGCATCTGGCACTTCTAATTTGTGCTGGCTTAAAGGTAAACCTGCAGGAGAAATGAACCTGACTCAAGAGAGATTGCAAGTCAGAATTATAATTTACTAGAAAGGTTACAATAAATACAATTGTACAGAGAAAAAAATGGTTTTAACCCCTAACAACTGGATGCGTAACCCAGCACCCTGGAACACAAACAGAATTGTGTTCATTAGCCCCTGTGCTGAGCCCCACGTGATCCTCCTGAGTGCAAAGTAAAAGGACAGGAGAAAACCTGCTGGTGAGGATGATGGTCGCAATCTGGTCAAGAGTGGCAGTTGCAGTCCTGTCGAGGTTGGTCCCCCTCTGGATCCAGTGAGTGGCCCCCCAACTCCCCAGACTCCAAGATTATATATGGTCACGTTCGGGTGGGAATGCCCAGTACCTCCCCCATGGCAGGGAGTCTCACAATTAGTGATTTACTTTGTTAATCATGGGATATTTTTGGAATTGTTGATGACCCATCAGCAGAGATGACCCCTCAGGCTGGGTGTTAAGGTGCCGGTGCCTCCCCAGAGGGGAGTTACCACAGCTGAGTCCTTGGTATGAAAAAAGAAACACTTCCCTGTCTCGAAGGATTCTTTAACACCCAGCTTGTAGCTGGAGGTGTCAAGTGTGCCCTGGGCAGCTGCTGCAAATGGTCCATTATTAACAGTTCATCAGAAATGATATAGAGAGTGTAGAATACACAGTTTCGGTTACACCCACGCGGTGATAAACTGGTCCCGACCACTGTAACTAGGACATAACTTGAGTAAGTCTGATGAACCAAAGAATTCAAGACATTGACTGACTGTGAGTTCACTGCTCCTTTTAGTGGAGAGTGGTATGTTTTGTTCAAGGTCAGATTCTTGTGCTTAAGGACTAATATCCATATGAAGGAGAAATGTGGATAGTACACAGCTTTGAAAATCAGACTGGTTACTGAGAGGGTAAGTATGTGTTTATGAATGGCAATTAAATTTTAAGCAGACAATAGAAAATCAAGTGTGGATTAATTAACAGTTTGCAACACAAACGAATCTGAAGTTCTCTCATTGTCTGAAGCCTGGGTTTGTGCGTGGAAGTGTTTGTGTGGGTTACATACAGGTGGTTCTACAGGCTGAGTAAGATTTCTGTAACTTTTTTCTTAGCTTTTTACTGTGATGAAGAGGGAAAAAAGCAAAAAATATTCTAGTTATAAAGAATGTGTTTGTACAAATAAAGCTTTTCTCAATAACTTTAGCTTCTTGGTTTTTAAAAGTATCTCCAGCATTGTCCTTTATCTATCTACATATATATATGTATAAAACTGTGTGTATGTCACTGTGCTAGAGCAGTGAATTTTCCAGTATTCCCCTCTCCCCTTTAATGTTTGTTTTAATTATATATGCCAGAATAAATACATCGTGAAAATTCTGTGAATTTGGAATGGAAAGTATACAGAAGGACAACCTCTGTCTGATTGGATAGGTTAACAATTACAATTGCTTGTGCTTGCATATCATCAAAACCTGAATCCCCTTCTGTGAACCCTTGGTCTTTGACCTGCCCACTGTCAACTGTTTGTTTTCTAATAGATAAAAGAATTGTACTTCCTCTGAGTTTCGACAGTCTAGCCCTGTAGATGCCAAGTAGCCCTTTGTAAGAGGAGGAATTCTTAGAGGAGTCTGTTGAATGAAAATTAAAAGGATTTCCATCAGTCTGAGTTTTAATGTTCCCATAAAAATGAGAATCATCATTATCCTGAAGTTGTATAAAATCATGTGAAAAGGATAAGAGTACTAAATAATATTTAGAAAGTTTCCAGCTTCAAATAACTTTAATAATTAAAACTTCATCTGAAACTACCCTACTCTAAATATATTCAGCAAAAATTAAAAAAACCATTTGGAAATATGCTCTATAAATTGTAACTGAAAATGGAATCTTATGCTTCAGTGATATATTCTAGATAAATCACCTGTAAGCATTAATATTACCGGAAACAATGTTTAAATAGTAACTTACTTCAGCCATTTTTATTTCTTCTCCCCTCTTCCAAATAAATACGAAGGGAAAAAGAAATTATGAACAGTTACATGGGTTTTTTTAAGGTGAATTGAGCTGAGTTCAAGTGCCTGGTAATGAAAAGTCAATATATAACTTGTGGTCCAAGTGAGGCTGAACTTCATTTTTGTTAATGGGGCGCTTTCCCCTCCATTTCTAATGTTTTGTGTTTCCAAGTGAAATTACGTCCTATAGGCATGTTTAAGCAGTGACATTTGAATCACCAACAAAAGACAAGCTGTAGATACATGGCAGTGATGGCTGTTTCTAAACAGGACTGAAGGAAAATGCAAAATGGGTTTAGAAGAATTTAAAAAGAATTATATCTTTGAATTAAAAATGAAAGAAAAAAAAAAGACAAAGCCTTATTTTCTCCATCACCTTCACCTAAATACTAGGTCTTTAAAGAAGGATATTATATGGAAGGGTCTTTAAAATATTCATATCTTTCTGCCACAGGAATTTTTGGAAAGGAAGTGAGATTAATCTTAATGCTTAAAACTAATAGGAGAAACCACTTGTGACATTGCCATTCAAGCAGATGGACGCTTAACTTCCTTCCTCTCCTGTTTCTGAAATGCAGGTGCTGGCAACAGGACTGAGTGGCCTCTATTCATCTTTGCCTACAAAGCTGGAAGAAAGAGGAGAAGAATGGCACTGTCTGCTGAAAGATGATTGGCTTTTGTCACCAGCCCTTGTACAGTTCATGAATTCCCTTGAATTTTGCAATGCTGTGATACAGGTAACTGAAGTAGTAGTATGTTTTATCTTCTGCAGAATTACAGAATTTATTTGCTTTTTTAATGGCATGGACTTTTAAAGTTACAAATAATTGCTTATAAATAAGTTACTTATAAAATGAATATAAAACGAAAGCTTTGTGCTGTCTGTCCTGGTTATAGGGATGAATTAATATGTTTTTGGTTTTCAAGCAATAAGTGTTGAAAGCTTGATATTTCACTATGTAATTGTGAGGATTTTCTGTTAAAAGAAAAAAGAAATGTTTATTGTGTTTTAATACTACCATTGATACTAAAAGTAAATTGATTGCCTTTACTTGTGGGAAAGTGTTTTTATATCTGTGTTTGTCTAAGCTCTCACAGTAGCGTACAGGGGGAAATAGTGAAAATAGTCTGTTTTTCCTGTTGGTGAGTACAACATAAAGAAAGCCTTCCAAGCAGAATTTAGGTATTTTCCTAGAAATATAAAATCATTTTAGATTGGCCTGTTTTGAATCCACTCTCATCTTAATATTTCTTGTTAACCTTTTTTTTTTACTTTGCCTCCTTACTATTTTTTTCTGATTTAAATCTAAAATGAGATTTTTGTCTTTACATACTGTTTTTAAGGCAAGAAACTCCTATAGAACCCTAGCCCAGTCTTTCATTAAAACATGGTATAAATTCTACAATAACTGTGGATTCATGTGTTACTTGAAGAAATGTGCTGGATAGAATTGAAGGTTTAGTCACATTTATTGTTAAATAAAGGATGTGTTTTAATGCAACACATGCAAAGTGGAGTAAAGAAACTGCTTGACTATTAAAGCATTGAACAAGCAAAAATAATGGTAGGTGTCATTGTTCAAATGCAGTATACAAGATTTTTAACATGCATGTTTAGACGTGAAGAGGAGACAATATTCATTTTGGTTCTAACCAGGGTTGTTGTAAGATCTGCATTTGCGAGGGATCATATTTGATACATGTGTTTTAAGAATTAATGTAAAGATTGCCACACAAAAACTAAAGAGGAACAAATTATTTTAAAATCACTGTTCAAATCTGAAATCATTAAGGATCTCCAGCTGACATGGAGAAGGAGCAGTTTCTGACTGCTGGTTGATTGTGTCTGTACAATCTTTCTTCAGCTGAATTGAAAGCTCATTTACCACAGGAATTTTTGTCCCGTACATGGAATGATCTTTGTGGTGTGGGGTCAGAAATTGCCCCAACAGCAAGGAAACTGACTGGAATGTCTGCCAAGCATGGCTTTCTCTGTGTTGACCCAAAAACTTTGGCCAGAGATTAAAAAGGGACAGTGTAGCCAAGACTCTTGCCATGTAGTACTTTTTCGCTGGATCACAGCAAGGGAAGGGCCATCTTTTTTCTTCCCCATTCCAAATTAAAGAAAGTCTGTTAAGAATTGCAAGTGGGAGAATGTATTTGTGGCCACATGTAGGTTGTGACAGTCCAGTCTCTTTGTAAAGTTCAAACAGAATATATTAACTTGTAAAGCTTCTGAATGGAATTTTGCTTTGCTTTTATATACATGAATTGATACTATGTTTTCATTGCAAAAACAAAATTTCATTATAAAAGTGAATTTTTGTCATCTAATAGCAGTTCTTTTTTTTGTTTGTTTGTTTTTTAAGCTCCTAACCATCCTATTGAATGAATAATGTAGGTTTTGCTGTATTTCTGTTTGTTGTACAGTGACTGGGAGAAGGGCATGTGAACTGTACATTTTTACCCTATAGCTAGTGAGGGTGTTGGTTTACCTGCTCTTGGAGCGTAGGAAAGCAGCTCTGCTTTTTCTTCTTGTAGGAGGACAAGTTAACAATGGCAAATCCACCTTGAAGTGATCCTGACGATATTGTGAGCTAAATTTAGAATCTCAAATCTTCCTGTGATACATGGGTATACACAATTTTCTGTCCATCCATTCATCCTTGTCAGCATGTAGGAAGATTGAAAAGCCCTTTCTCTAAATTTGGCAGACTTACTGTAATTAAACAGTTTCTTTGTAGAAGGAACAATGTCTAAGAGCCTGAATCACAGCAAATGCTGGTGAGAAGGAGAAATGAACATGTTTCATTATATGAGAAAGGGTTTTGATAGTAAATAACAGTAATCTATGCCCTGTCTTGTTTGAAATCTCACTGGAACTGTTCTATGTCTTTCTCTGCCTCACCCTTTTAGGTGGCACATCCCTTGATACGTAACCAGCTTGTGAATTACATTTACAATGGATTTTTGGTGCCAGTGATGGCTCCTGCACTCCATAAGGTCAGTGGTGTATGCAAGCATGACACAAGATAATGACGGGTATTATGGAACATCTCCGTGTAAAGATACTATTAAATGTTCTGTCAGCAGTGTCTGCCCTACAATTCAGTAAGTTTCTAAACTAACTTCCATCTTTTCATTCTGAGCTTTATTAAGCACTATATAGGTATTTCTGAAAATGTTTTAAGCCCCTAAGTGCAGGTCAGAACCAAAATATTTTTGTTGTCCTAGCCTCACATATTGTCCAAAATCAATGACATTTTAGACATTTCATCACGGCAGACAGGTTTCCACAAGCATTTTTTTCCCAAGTATTTCCCAAAAGGAAAATGCCCACAAGGAATATGTTCAGTCAATAAATATTAAGCTAATTTTAGGAAAGTTGCTATTGTTTTGCAGTTCCTTACCAAAGTTGGTAGTGATATTTTACTAAAGTGGAGTCTGCTATCAGTTTTCTTATATATTAGTGTGAAATTTATGTTATATTGAAGAATTTTTTTCCATTTTCTTTGAATTATAGGGGTTATCATCTGCAAAATATGTCATTAATGTTAGTGAATTGCTTAATTTTTTTCTTTTGTTAGACTGCAAGAAGTTACATTTTTCCAGCTGTTGCAGAATGTGTCAACTATGTCAATTCAACTTCCCTGGAAATATTCCAGGCCAGGTGGGATGGGGCTCTGAGCAACCTGGTCTAGTGGAAAGTGTCCCTGCCCTCAACAGGGGCGTTGGAACTTTTTTTTTCATAGAATCGACTGGGTTGGAAAAGACCTCCGAGATCATCAAGTCCAACCCTTGGTCCAACTCCAGTCCCTTTACCAGATCATGGCACTCAGTGCCATGTCCAATCTCAGTTTAAAAACCTCCAGGGATGGTGAATCCACCACCTCTCTGGGCAGCCCATTCCAATGCCTGATTACTCTGTAAAGAACTTTTTTCTGATCTCCAACTTAAATTTCCCCTGGCAGAGCTTGAGCCCGTGCCCCCTTGTCCTATTGCTGAGTGCCTGGGAGAAGAGACCAACCCCCACCTGGCTAGAACTTCCCTTCAGGTAGTTATAGACAGTGATGATTTTCAAGGTCCCTTCCAACCCAACCCATACTGTGGTTCTATGATTCTTTGAATTAACAGTTTTCACTGCCCTGTAAAAGAACGCCTTGTTTGAGGAGAAAAAGAACTGCTGAAAGTAGAAATCCATGAAAAACTGCCAGAAAGCAACGAATAAATTGCTTTTTCAAGGTCTCCGACTTTTCACTGAGCCTGCCAAGAAGAAAGCACTGCAGCTGTTCCATTTTCTGAGAGGACAGTGAAACACCATACCCTGCTTTCTCGGCCACAGCTTGTTTCAGTGACGCACACAATTCTTCATGATGAATGGTCACCAAGAAAGTCATAAGCAGTGTAAAGTCTTCTCCAGTGATTCAGCAGACCTAAATATTTTGAAACTTGGTGAGAGTTCAAGTACAATTTGGCTGTGATCCAGATAAAGGCTGTAGCCTGTCACTGAGATAGTTCACCTCCTTACCTGGCACTAATTTTTTCTATTTCTGTATCTGGACTTAATCTCTTCCCAAGACTGGGAATTAGAAGTGAAAAGCCTAACCAGTTTTAGGTCAAGGTTATGGATAACAAGGGAGATACCAGAATGGATTCTAGTCTTAGTGAGTTCTGTTTTTCTCTCTGAAGTATTCAACACTAATCGTAGATTGTTTTGAGTACTACCATGCTGGTAAAAGCCATTCTTAACAGTCAGTAAATCTGCTAGCCCTCTTTTGGTTAATTACTTCCCTGTTGATGTTACTTAAATCATTTAAAGATGGCTGTTCTGATTACTTTTTTTCATGTGATGAAAATTTTCATGAACCTCATTTATATACTCTGAAATTGGGTGAAATCGTAGTTCTCTTGAAAATACGGATGTTGGCTGCTAACATATGCAAGTTTTAAGCCTAGATATTTCCTGAACCCCAACATTCTGTTTGGTGCCTTGTTGTTCCAGTAATGAAACTTTCCTTGATTAGCATTGACTTTTTTCTTGTTAAAAATTAACTACTTGTGTATAAACTTCAAATGCATTTAATGGAGAAGATGGATTGCACCATCTAGTGGATCTGATATAAGGCTCTCACATCTGTGAGACCAAAACTCCATAGCAAAAGGAACCTACTAAAGAGAGGCACATTTGGCCTCTTTAGTCTTTCCTTGCTGTGCTCCATGTTAATCTAACAGACAATAAATATTTTATGTACTTAATTTTGGGACAGATGTCTGTGTGCTAAGACATAATTATGCTGTAACATCTCTTTCATATATTAAAATAATTTCTAGTTGCCGTTAAACATTCATGCTGAGTTGGGGAGTGGGCTTTGAAAACTGTATCACCCATCTGGGGACTTAAGTGTTGTAAGTAGCCTTTAGGTAAATAAAACATTGGAAAGGGCCAAAATGAAAGAAAGGCCAGAGGTACCATGATGGTTTTTAAAACAGAAGTTCTTTCATTTAACACAATACTAAATGGATCTTGATTTTTCTTTTAAACTCACTTGAAGCTGGTTTGGTATTGTAAAGTCTACTTGTGGCTGAAGGTTTTAGTTTTTATTCAGTCATTCAGTTTGGGTTGTTCTGACTCATTCTGGCTTGTGAGTTCAAGTACAGTGTGTAATGGAATGTGGTATAAATACCTGATTAGGAAGACAGATCTGTGAAAGGTTAAAGGGTGATAAGAAGAGATGATGATAATTATTGGTGCATCTTCCTAAAGTGTTTCTATAAATCTTATTTCTAGGGTTTAACTGGGGTGGAACAGCTGTTTATGATAATTCTTGATGATCGAGACGGGAGGGAGGGAGGGAGGAAGGAAAGAAAGGAAGGAAGGAAGGAAGTCTAGACCTCCTGTGGCATCCAGGCCTTAACAACCCATATCCAATCTGGCACCCATGGTTCAATCATAATGTAAAAATTGGGAGGGAGATGAGCTTCTGGCTCTGCTCTTGAAAAACTGTTGGGGAGGCAGAATACTACAAACCTGATCTTTCTGTACTATGTTCTAGTTTTGTTTCAAGAAGTAATGTTTTGAGGAAAAAAGTTGCACTGGAGCAAGACACAGACTTCCATTTGTTTTTGCTAAGACAGTTCCAGTCAGGACTGGATGATCTCCATAGGTTTCTTCCAACCGTAACTATTCTGCTATTCTGTGATTGAGTACTGTGACTTTTTCAATGTATTTTGTCACCAGGTCCCCATCCCCGTTCAGCAGTGACCATGCATTTTTCATGAGTTTTTTCTTTTGCAGTTGAAGTTCTTCTTCAACTCCATCTGGGCTTTGGCTTTCTTAATCCTTTCCCTGCACACTCAGGCACTGTTTCCATATTTCTCCTGGCTCACCTTTCCCAGCTCCCGTCTCTTCATGTTTCAGATTCGTTAGGAGCTCCTAACACATCCATGCAAACCTCTTGTCTCCTTTTCTTGACTTCCTTCTCTTCTTCCAACTTAAAACATCTGACTATTAAACAAGACTTTTGGTAAAAGTAGCCTAAGAAATTCAGTAAGTAGAATTTCATTAAAAGTATTTCAGAATTTTTGTATGTGGTCCAAAACTGAGATATGCGTATGTGTGATCTTGAAATGCTTGTAATGTGTATGGAACTGTGTAGTAAGCTCTGCCTTTTTAAAATTTTTGCACATTGTCTGCCTATAAATACTCGCTATGTACACAGTTCACTGTGTGAATGAAACAGTACAAGACTGTTGAGGATGGGATGTGTTTCTATGAAAAGTCAGAGGGTGGGGAGACCGTTATGTTTAGCTTGGTGTGATTTTTCTGGTTTTATCTCAGGAAACTAGTATGGAGTTGAAAAAGAGTTCTCTAGTTCAGGTTTTTTCCCATTAAGGAAATCTCAAATTGATTGGGCAAGCTGGCTAGCTGGAAATAACCCGTTTTTCACAGTGAGCTCTGTGAAGGTTATTTCTGTAGAAGATTAACTCTGATGTGCTTAAATAACCCAAACATTCTCAAGCTTATGACTCCCTAACTTCATTTCTCAAAGATAAGTATCCTAAATATAGCATGTTCTTGTAGCCTAATTTATACCTTGCCTGCACTAGTCGTGTCACTTTGTGTGGGTTATCCCACCTACACGTGTAAGGAGCAGTTGACAAGTGTATTTGTATCTCCTAAGCTGCACGTTGCTGAATATGCAGTCACAGCCCAGGCTTGTGGTTTGTAGCTGAGGATGTGCATTAACTGTCTGTAATGGGTAGCCCTGCCTTGTCCTCTGGTTGTCTGGGTGTTATTGTACTTGTTACAGACGAGTTAACTCCCTTAATTCTGACATACGAGTTTCTTGAGACATCAAAAAAAGTGGTTCAATGAAATTGTTGAGGGCGGTGTGTGTGTCTTTTTGCAAGGTCACAACTTCATTTAAAAACAGAAGGAATAAAATGTTTTGTCTGTAAAGATACATAGCTGAAGAAATGTTAATTTGGTAGTTTTCTTTTTGTAGTAACAATCCATTATTTTTTTCCCCAAACTATCTCTTACTCTTACTGGTGTAAGTGTCTGTGATGTAAGAAAATTAAGACTGGTCTGACAGACTCAGTTCTTAAATTAAGACTGGTAATTGTTGATGGCATATCAGTTACAGTTTGAAATTACGCAGTTCTGTATGTTCCTCCCTACCTTTTGGTACTTAATTAAAAAATAATGGGGAGAAGGTGTAATTCTGCTCAAGTACAGAACTGTACCATTAAATTCTGAGACGTATTTCACTAGCTACTTCTTGCCACACTTTCAAAACTAACATCTTTGAGCTCTATCAGTAAAATACAAACAAGGTCTTCTGGGGACAAATTATACAAGGGTCTAAGTATTCAAATAAGACTAATTTTGTCCTCAGTTGAAACCTAACTGAAATCCCATAGTGAATCCAGAATAACCCCACTGAAATAATTTTTACTGGTTCTGCTAGAGGCCTATTGCTTTATTTTACTATTTTTATACTTGTCGTTAGACTGTGCTTATTTATCTTATTCTTTTAGGTAGTTACAGCACTTTTATTGAAATGTAAGTGAAGTTCTTTTTAGAAGGTCTTTAATATGGATATATATTTTGTAGTCAAACCCACATGCTAGATAATTAGGAGCCACACTGTAGTATATATAAATATTACGTTATCTTTTATAGAGTTCAGATTGGTTATACACATTCTCCTACTGCAAGCGCACAGGGTTTAATTTTGCTTTGGCATTCGGAGAATTTGGGTGACAAAGACAGCTATTTAGAACATCTTGAATGTTTATGTAATTTGTGGTACTTCAATTTATTAAAGAAAGCACTGAAAATTTGACAAATTATATGATAAAAGCAAATTTTTAATGTCAGCATTTACTGTTTTACTATGTGGCATGTAATTGCTAACTAGGATATAATTATTTTTCTACTTGGAAGGCTTGTTTTAATCTGAATAGGCTTGGTTTAGTCTGAATAATGGAAAATTGTACCAGTTTTTTAGTGTAAAACGTTGCTGTTGGCCAAGTGAACAGAATTACTCTGTGGAAGTGCTGGCATGATCCTGTCAAATAAGCTCTGTCAAGTGGACCTCAAATCTACTGCACATTAACCGAGCTAAAAGAAAGCCTCTAACATGGCATGCTATTGTGATAATTCAACAATACTTGCTGGATGATTACACAGCTCAGCTAGGGGGAAACGACCTGTAAATTATGCTGTACAGATTAGAAGGAGCATCTTTATATATTTCCTACAAGACTGTCAGTTCCCATTTAGAAATAATACCATCTTTCACCTTACGGAAAAGCCTTTGGACAGCTGCTGTAAAAACGTGTAAACCACGTGGCACTGGAAAACTTTGAATAGTCTTGTGCTCTGCAGAAGCCCTGTAATAGCACAACATTTTACTGGCTGTGGTGTGGGTGTATGTAAAGGCACCTTTCACTTGTTGCATCCAACGGTGCAGTGCAGTTGGATTTTAACCTGGTATAAGCTGAAGCGGTTTATAAATGTAAGCTGAGGAAAGCCGAGGTAGTTTGCATTTTCTGGTTCTCCCAATGCACAGACTTCCTCTGTCCCTGACCCTGCTTGTCACTCTCTTTTGCCAGGACAACTGTTCATATTTGAAACAGATTGAGGTTAAAACTCACCTTTACTTCTGGATAGTTTTAGTCTGAATCAATTCCCTGACTCAATTCACCGTGCAGCAAAGTGAAGCATGAACCCTTTTGCTTTTATAAACAGGGGGTAAGAAATTGAAAATTAATAGAAGGGAGTGGAAATGGTTGGAATTTCTTTCTCAGTGAGTTGGGCTTATTCAGGTTAAAACTGCTCCTGGTTCCACAGAGTAAGCTCTAATAACATTTGTGGTCTTTTCATGGGCGATGTGAAGTCTTTGTAAGAAGGGAAATGTGATGGAAATGAGGAATCATGTAGCCATATTCCTGTAAATGGGCATGTAACTGTAAATTAGAAAACATATTGTGTGATTCCCAAAGGAAAATAGCCAGTAATAAAGAATCAGTGGAAGTGGTCTAACACAGTGAGTGTAATATATTAAACTGAACTCACAATGACAGTAATTTCTAGCTCTTTGCTGTTACTTGGCACAGTAGCCTGTAAAAGCTGGATCTCTTTACAGTGTTCTGCCTCACTATCTAATCAGTCATCAGAGAAGGCTAGGAAAGATTTACTAAAAATTATTACATAATTAGAGAAGGGTATTACATGGCTAAAAGTAGCTTTCTCTTTTTAATAATCTTCAGTCAAGTATCCCTCTGGCTAAGAAGACTTGTCAGGTTGTCCCTTTTGCTGCAGTTTACATCTTAAACAGATCTGTGACAACTGATTGTTGTATAGAAAAACGTGAATGAAGCTTTTTTAATGGTATCTTATGATGGACACTTTATATGTATATTGAAAAAAAATCTAGCAACTTTTAATTATTACAACTGTGGATAATGAAATGAAATAAAAATGGTAGAGTGCTGATCTGAGTAATGCAATGGATATGCAGATTTTTTTCCTTGTTTTTCATTTTCAGTCCTCTAATTTTATCTCAGGAGCAGTAATATCCCTGATCTCTACTGTTAGCAGAAGGGATCTAATGCAAGGAATGCTACTAGTAGGTTTCTGGTTTTGCTGTTGAGGAAGGTGTGGATTTTAACATTGCTGAAATACCTTCATCAAAAACGTAGCTTGAAATTTACTTAGAGGGCTTTTATAGGAAACCGCCATGTCTTGATTTCATTGGTTTCCCTTTGTTATGGTGTTTTTCCTGACATTTGAATTATCAGAGGTGAAAATTTTCAAATGAAGTATTAGGTTTGTGAAAGTTTTGACTTGCTTTTTATCATCTTTTCAAAGACATTCAATTCTGAGGGCTAGCTAAAAGCTTACTTGGGCAAATGATACCGTTATCAATGTTTACAATAGCAGTTTTTGTAAAGCTGACTCAGGATTTGACTGTAATGGATACTTGACATGGGTAGTGCCTGTTTAGTTCTCTGGGAACATTTATGGTTTTGTTGTTTACCTAAGTACTGATTTGAATTTATAAGAAATCATTTCCCTCTTTCCCCAAATCTGTCTCACGAGACATTTGTTTAAGAAGAGACAACCAGCAGGTAGTCTCAATGAAGCTTAATAGCATGGCTTTGGTGTCTTAGAAAACAGAGATCTTGAATAATAACTGCACAAATTGAACTAGTCTCACTTTCAACGCTCCATGTATTATGTATGATGTGATCTGTAGAGAAGGTGTGCAGAGTTAAAAGGATTTTTGCTGGGGCTGGGTTTTGCCTGGTGTAACTGATTTCTCCGATGTCCTTCTCTAGTTAATTGCAAAAAGAGTGAGTTCTCTAGAGGCTCCATCAGAGCAGACTAATGTATCCCATAGAGTACAAGGAAAATTAGCCTCATGGAGTTAAAATTGGCTTTCTTGAATACTTCTCTAGGTGCCTCACATCCTCAGAAGTTACACTTACTGTCAGATATGTTAAAAGGGAGAAGCAAACCCGCAATGCAAGGTGGCAAAATAAGATACAACTGTAAAAGCACAAGGCATCTGCTTGCCAGGTTAAACAAGCTTTTTCTTAAGCTGCAAACATGGCTTTCCTTTAAATGCCCCAAAGCAATATATTTGTTTGATTTGCTCCTGTGAGCAGAAGGCTGGTCTCCTTGCTGGTTTGTATGGGTAAGTTGCACAAAAGGCATGCTGAGAGAGACTGGAGCTGGAACTTCTAGAATGTGATAGCATTAGAATTGCTTGCACAGCTATAACTTGGCTGTTTGAGTGTTGCACAGTGAGCTGCAAAATATACCCTAGCTGCTTTTATTGAGAAAGTTTGGAGGAGTGTTGTGGGTAAGACAGTGTGCTTTCATTGAAAAATTAAAAAGATGCTTACAAATCCATGTAAATCTTGACAAAACTTAGTCATCATCTCTGTTGGAAAATGGGTAAGCAGATTCAGTAACTTTTATCCCAAGAAGAACTAAGAATTAAGTGTAACTAAAATGTAGCTGCACAAACCCCCCCTCAATTCAAAAATTATGATTTAACAAGATTTTAAGTAATTCCTTTGTGAACTATTAGGGCTTTATTAATCTTTAGTTGGTTCTTCTAGCTGTGCTTAGTGATGTTGGCTATTAAACATGGTTTCTTTTTTTGTCTAGTCCCCAAGCTGTTAGGAGCACTGACCTAATCTCCAGCTGGCTTTCTTCTGCTCTGTGTTTCATTCATGATATGCACTTTGAAAAGCATATGGGTTTATCTCACTGCTAGAAATGTAGGATGAGTTGTCCTAAGAGTATTGGTTTCAGAGAGAAAGGTCACTGCCCTTGTGAATCTACTGGCTTTTCTTGCTTTCATTTACACCCTCAGTATTTTATACGTGTACGTTCTGTCAGCAAACATCTGTGAAACCTACAGGCCAAGAATGTGCTTCCTTTTCCCCATAAAGGATGAAAAAGTGACGTGGAGACATAAGGATGTATTACCTCTGTCTGGCCTTTCCTTGGCAGAGGGTTTCAACTCGTCAATGAACTCTATGCTGTCATAATGATGTCACATGATGGATTTCTTGGACTTTGTTCAGAAAGAAAAAAGAAAGAAGAGAAAGAAAAGAAAAACAACCCAGTTCTTAGTGCACCAGTCACTAACTTTAACCAGAAAGCTCACCATAGGTCCCACACCTTTTGGCTATTGGGGAAAAAAAAGCTTTTAGTTGGAGCTGAACTGCTTCTATTTCCTGATGAAAACTTCAACTGTTTCTACTGCACTGGTGCTTTTTCCCTAATGCCAAAATGAGCTAGTAGCCCACTGTATTAAGGATGGTATAGCTGAGCACTGGAATAAAGCCTGAGACTGAGAGCGATTCAGTAACCTTCGCTTTAGAACGTCTCTCTCGTAAGGTCTGCAGGCTGCATACCCCATTCCTATGTTCTGTGTAACCAGCCAGAAGCAGCCTGTGATCTGAAATGCTTTAAAGAGAGCGTTTGCATCATAACATTACTGTGTACATGGCTAACATGCAGCATAATGGAACAGGGGTTTTAATATTTACAGCATGTTACGTAAGTGTTGCCCTTCTGAATATTTTCTAAATCCTCTTAGCTCTTAAGTGACAGCTTAGATATTTTTTTCTTTTAATAAAATCAGTCTTTTCATTTATCCAACTAAGTTTGGTAAACAAAAGACGTTTAATACTTCCTTTCATATAGGCAGATTCTTGTATTTAAGGGTTTATCTTTGTGCACTTAAGCTTATTAGGTTCCTGGGTAACTATTTTTAAAAAGCTGACTTTGCAAGAGCAGTACATGGTGCAGAGGTGGGCTTTGGAATTTTCTGTGCTTTGCCAGTGTATACTGTGAATAGATAATCTCCAAAGGATTGCAGTAAGCAGAGCAGCGTGGGTTATGGTATGCAAATGTCACATGGATATTTGAATTCGATTTTCATCTACTAATAGTCAGGAGTGAAGATTTTGGGTTTGGTTTTATGTGTGTATGTACATGTATACATACCCCTTTTAAAAATTGAGTAAGATGAGGAATTGTGCTGTGGCAAAATAAAAGGAAGGGAAATTATGACAAAATCCTGAGCATCCATAGAGATTTTCTCTTTAAAGCTCTAGGAGCATGACTTTGTACTGTGGTTTGATTGTGCTCTGACATTTATTTTTATTTGTGTTAGATGCAGGTTATTACAAAACCTGAAAATGTTTATGAGGGGTGACAGAAGTATGATGCAAAAGAGGTGACATGGGCAGAAAGGTGGTGGGGATCTTCTAACATGATTTGGTTCTTTGAGCTTCTGTATGTGTGAGATTTGGGGTGTCAGTTTGAGGGAGTGTTCCTTTTCTCCTGGTTAAGCAAGACAGATAAGAAATGGGGTTTAACTGCTTGTAAGGCATTCAGAAGCATGCTTTTTGCAAATGTAGGAGAGGAGACCTGAGTGTTTTTGTGGGAGTGTTGTGGATGGAGAACTTGGAGTGATTGCCAGGTATAGAGTCGTGGAGGATGGATTGATATTTTGTGTGTGCAGTACATTGCAATTATGTTCCTTTTGCTCGTAGGTGACCGTGGAGGAAGTGATGACTACTACTGCTTATCTGGATCTCTTCCTGCGCAGTGTTTCAGAGCCAGCCCTCCTCAAGATTTTCCTGCGCTTCATTTTGCTGCACCGACATGAGAATGTGCATATCCTGGATACACTTACTAGCAGAATCAACACGCCCTTTCGGGTAAGACAAGCAGCTGATGTCTCCCAGCTGATCACAGTTGTTAACTACCGTATCACTGATGTGTTTCACAGGAATCTGGTCTGTTTTACTGTAGCATGTTTACTTAACTACAGCATTGCCATCTTTCTTTGATTAAAGAGGGCACTTTCTTGCTCAAGTGATCAGGCTGCTGCTTCCTTTTCTTTGCTGTCGCTCCCCTCTGCAGTAAGGTTTATCTCAGCCTTGCGCTGAGTCCCTTCTGAGCATAGGCACAGGGTGCCACAGTGGTTTGAGAGAAAGCTGACAGAGAGAGCAGTTACCTTTGCTAATAGTTGCACCTTCTGGCTGAGAAAATGGCTACTTGTTGCACTGGACTACCCTTCTGAGCCTTGCTTGGTTGGCAGCCTTGGCTGACTCTTCCGTGACGTACAGCTTCATAGATGAAATTAAGAATAATGTTTCAGTGCAAGTGAATGTATAGAGTGTGCAATAATGTTTTAGAGAAGCCAGGACACCAGCACATGCATTAAATTTGTGCATTAGGGACAGTAGCTTCATCTGAAATTGTTTTGAAATGTGAGTGCATGCAAATATCAATATATGCTGCTGTTAGTGCATCTCTAAGATGGATTAACTATGAAAACTGAAACAGCTTCTGTCAACAAAAATGCAAATGCTGTTGTCTCTGCTAATCATTAATACTGTTCCGTAGGCAAAGAAGAAGGGAATTGTAAAGAATTCTGCAGCCCTGAGCAACTCAGGATCTCAGCCAAAATGGTTCTGTGATGCTAAAGGAGTTTTCTGCAGTACAGACTGGCCAAGTGCAAAAGCCAGAACTGCAGCCTTCTGTGTGTTTCCATAGCACAAAAGGTGCATATGTTATTATTGATGAAAATACTGATTAATTATTCACAGGGTTAAACTTACATACAGACAGACAACTGTAAAAAGGACTGTCCTTCTTAGAGGACTTGTAAAAATACTATCCTCTTTGTCTCCTGAGCATATTTTAAATCTTACCTTTTTAAAAATTCAAAAATAGACTGTTTTATTTATTCAGAAGATTCTCAATTTGCTATATGATTGCAATGACAAATGATTAATACTTTCCTGTAAACTGAAATTCCTTAAATATAGGATAATTTAAGGCAGCAGCAAGTTTTTTTGAACTTCATGGCATGAAGAAAAGTTATGCTTGGATCCCTCTAAATTTCACAGAGGAAATGGGGTCTCCTGTTTTTCTTCCGTGACCCTGTCCTGGCTAAAACACACCTTTCTTGCAAGAATCTGACATCTTCCAGAGGCTTGTTGTAAAGCTCTTCAATTCTGTCCCCATGTTCCTGTTAAGAGCTCCAGTTGTGGGTATTTCTTTCTCTCTTGTCCTTCTACTTTATCCATCTATTTCTGTAGACATGAAGTCTTGGATTATCTGTTGACTCATAGTACAGGCAGTGGAGAGTGGGGGCAGGTCAATAAGTTTGAGCTCTGCTTTGCCTCTCAGCAAGCTAGTTCATGAGCATTTTTCCCTCTCTGGTTCTTCTGTCGATGCTCAGGGACCAAACCAGGAAAGGCAGTCAAAGAAGGTTTTACTTTTCAGAGGCTATCAAATGAGGTTCACTTAAACTTTGCTATTTAACTGTTTCACAGGGATACCTACAGAGTTAGGGCAAATACATATATGTGTGCATATATTTAAAGAAATCTCTGTGTTCTTCTGGTCTTGGTCACCAGGACAATTGATCACATTGTCACTCATCGGAAAGAGAGAACCAGAAATGGTGACCCAAAGAGTCCTTAAGCTGACATTCTTGAGAAGGCATGGGCTGAAGAGAGGAAGAAAGCAATGTGCTGTTGCAGAGCTAGAACAGAGCATTTTAACAGTGGGAGTAAGGGGAGGGGCTGCAGGAAAGAGGAGCCATGTGGAAGAGAAGCCATGCCCAGGCATGATGATGGATTTAATCCTGAATAAGTTACAAATTATGTTGAGTGACTGAAAAAATGAGGTAGAAATATCTGTAGCTTTTTCCTTATTTTGTCCTAATCTGTTTCTTTTGTTAGCTACTGGAAAGTGCTAATAGTGTCATTTATTATTATTTCAAGTATTTACCTAATTAATAGAGGGAGAGACAAGATTTAAACATGACTTAGAATATCAGGAAAAGGTTAGTTTATGCTAGATAATTCTCACACTAGTCAGCCTGGTCAGGGAACCTAAGGTAGCTGTAAGATGCTGTTTCCATGAGGGAGAGGCACAGGAGAAATACCCCTGAAGAGGCAGGAATACTAGGTCAGTGTGGTCTGTGAAAGTGTACAGCTCATGCTTCTGCCATTTGGGGCACAGCTGCAGTCTAGCAAGTGTCTGGTGGGTCGAAATGTACTGTATGATAGCTTTGAAAGTGCTGTATGTCTAATGAATGAACACAAAAGCCTGTAGAAGGCCATGTTTCTAGTCTGTCCTACAGTCAGTGTACAAGGGGGGTACCTATCACAGAAGGAGTATGATTTTTGTCTCTGCTGAGTGTGACTACTCAATTACGTAGTTACAGATATATTTAATCAGACCTTTGCCAAAAAGGCAAACGTGCAATTCCAGTGAGGAATCCTGTCCTTTCTCCTGGTCTCACAGAAAAGATCTTTGTGCCTTGCCATAGCTCCCAGCTCTTCAACTGACTTGTAAGAGAGAGGTTATGAACACTCCATATGTAGTAGATTCTGACAAAAAAATGACTTTTTTGTCCTGGTCTGTGGCCAGTACCTTAAGCTGTATTTTTAGAACCATTCAGCTTCTTAATGTGCAAAGCACTTATCATTCCTTATACTTAGAGCAACAGAAACTTAAGGTGATAATAACTCTTCTTTCAGAAAAGACCTTTAGTTGGTTCAAATTCCATGTCAGAGATGAAAATGAACACACTCTATTGGAAGTTAGAGGGTTCAGTTCACGCTAAATTCAATGAATAAATTCAAATAATAGTTAAGACTGGTAAATTACTGCTTTTTTTTCTTATTTGAAGGAAAGCTCTGGATTGTATTTTGTTAAAATGAAATGTATCATGTGTATAGCTCTAGATAACTTAAAAAAAAAATCCATGGGGTGCTGACAAAATGAAGTATCATGCTAAGAGTATCTTACAAAGCATGATGTTCTGGCAGAGCCATTTTGTAATGTAGTATGCAGGTAAGATTGAAGATAAAATTTCCAGATCAAAAACTGACAATGTTTATTATTTTCCAGCTCTGTGTGGTCTCCTTGGCATTGTTCAGAACACTCATTGGCTTGCATTGTGAAGATGTGATGTTACAGCTTGTTTTAAGGTAAAGCCCAAGCTCCTTTTTCCATTTTTCATCCTGACTCTGGGACATATGGTCTCTGCCTATGGATGCAGAACTGGGTGGGAGCTCTCTAAGAGAGCAGAAATCCAAGCAACTACAGAGATAAGAATATTTATGATCCTGACAAAAGTCTACCAGACCTGACATAGTGTGATTTACGTCCTGAGATCTTCAGAGCAAGAGATTTTTCTTGTGATTTATTTGTATAGAAGTGAAAGAAGCTAAGAATGTATTTATCACCTCCTTATTCCCTGCTTCTAAATGTATAATTCTTCTCTTGTGCATGTTTTCTCTAGTGTATTATGCACTGTGATACAGAGCTATATACTTGTTTGCAGCTTCCACTTTCTTTCTTGTTGTTTTTCACCACTTTCATTCCTCTCTCCATGAGAATACTTCAGGTTCCTGAACTATTGTAGGTAGATTGTTATGTAGTGTAGTAAGTGCATTGGTTATTTTTAAGTGGTGATTCTGTGCATTGCTTCAAGCTACTTAATTATAATATTGGTGTGTGAATTAGATGAGACATATTGGTGCAGCTAACTCAGACTTTTAGTGTTGTAGATCACACAAATGTTTCAGATCCTGTCTGTCCCTCCACACACAGGCATTAAGGTGAAATTTCCTGTAGCTCTGGCTGTTGTACTTGGGAACGTTCTTAGGACCTCTGTGAATACCACTCTAGCAATAAAGTGGTGTGGTTAATTTTTTTTGTTTATTTAGGAAATCTTTTAGAATTTGTTTGCATTTTAAATGACAGTACATCAGTCCAGTTAACATTGAGGCTCTTACTAAAGTGATTTTGAAAAGTAAAACAAAAGTGCTCTAAAACATGAGACTGCCCTTCCTCTATTCCTTGTACTCCCCATAGCTTCCTGCCACCTTTGCCTGAGAACTACTGCAGTAAAACACTGTGATGACACTTCCCTCCTTTTTTTCTGGCTGCTTGCCTGGCAAACATAAACTGCCTCCCTCTGGATTTCCCAGGAAAACAAATAAACTGAGGATTCTGAGACAGAACTCATTGATGGTCGGACCAACCCATTCTTCTGGCCTTTGACATCTGCTCATCCCACACTTACACCATACTTTCTTGCAACAGGTTTGCTCTAACCTGCAAAAGATTTTTTGCTTCCCTATTCTGATGCAACTGGTCTCCTGTCTCTACTTGTCTTGGCAGTTCATCATCAAACCAAGCATCACAATACAAAGTCGGGATTCCATGCTCTTGAGAGGTATAGAAAATGGATGACTGTAAATATTATTACTGTTTCTTTTAATTTGGAGAAGGCAGGAAGGTAGAAAGGGGATTTTGTATGTTGTTGATTTCTCTAACATGAAAGGATCTTAGTAATGCTGGACACTGCTGTTTCAGGTATCTGATCCCGTGCAACCACATGATGTTGAGCCAGCGGGGCTCTGTGAAAGAGAGGGACTGTTACTCTGTATCTGCTGCAAAACTGCTGGCCCTGACACCAGTCTGCTGCTCCACTGGAATAACTCTGACTCATGAAAACCAAGGAAAAGATTATATTCTATGGACAAAAGGAGCACAAACTAAAGGTAATTGGTGCTCGTGGAAGCCCAGATCATTGTATGTATGTATGGCCAGACTTCGCAAATGCAGATTTGGGCAGGGCTCTCCTCACGGGGGTGTGCCCTTCCAGCCTGCACAGTGGATTTTTTAGGTGAGGCTCAGCGTGCGCAGAACTGGCCCCACTGTTTAAGTCCTGAGGTCCATTTGCCACGGCCGAGCGAGCTTGGACAGTGACAGGGAAGTCCTCAGGACTGTCACAGCACCCGGTACTAACCGGGGCTGACCCTGCTGAGCATCCGAGATGTGACGGGATGGGATGGCAGGGAGGCATTTAACTGCCAGGGGATGGTCCTTAACTGAGACTTGAACTCGGGACCTTAACCAGATCATTAAATGCATTTGATTTGGGAGCAGCTCATGGGAGGAAGTGGGAAAGAATCAGAGGGGGAGGAAATGTGGTGGGCAACAATTAACTGGGCAAGCCTAGACTAGAAAGCTTATTTAATTCCTTCAGTGTGTCCAGGTCTATTGAAACCTTATTTTAACAGCTATCCACCTTGAATATGCATTCATGAAAATAATGTACAGATACATGACAGCAACTCTTGCTGCTTCAGAGTGGTTGCTGCTTTAAGGTTTGAGTGCAGGCTGCTCTCTCAGAAATCTTGAATTACAAGTTCTGTCTTTGGAATAGGAACAAGTCAGGTGTGTTTATGAGCAAATCTGGTAATTGTTATGCTTTTGTCTTCCTGCCTTATTGGATGGTTGGGGTTAAACACTCTGCAGTGTCTTAGTGAACACCTTGCTAGATATACTACTCATGGTGTGAGTCTCTTTACTTCTAGATTCTGGTACACGCTCTTGTGAATCTACTTGCATTGTGGAATATGGGAGAGCTGTGGACATCAGCTACTTGCAGTACCTGGGGGAAGCTCAAGAAGCCATCATCCAGTGCTTGAAAGATTGTAAGGTTTGGTCTGCCTTGTATGATGGAGTAAACCCTGACCCAGACACCTTTATCCAAACGCTTGCAGAGGAGAACAGTGGAGATGTGGAACACCCCATGTTTCAGCTCCAGCAAAGGACACCTAGCACGTGCAGCTCCTCTCGAGTAACTCCATTCAGTGAGAAGATGCAGCTGGAGCTCGAATGGGATGATAGCTATGACACAGGGATTTCCCCTGGTTCTAATGTGAGCTCACCACAACCATATGATGATCTGGGAAGAACAGAAATGCAGCCACCTGCAGAGCCACCAAAACACATTCAAGAAATGAAAAAAAATGCCATTATGCTCATCAAAGGTTCTTACATAGAGGAATCAGACTTTCAGGATGATGTTATGGTTTACAGGTTATGTGCCCAGAAGGATACTCAAGACGATGACAGCTCCAAGGAGAAAACTTTAAATGCAGCTAGAGATCGTGAGGTCCAAAACCAGACAGTAGTGAATGGGCCTCTTGCAAAGACCCAGCTGGAAATGGGCTTGGATGAGCACAGTAAGAGAAATTCAAGCTCAACTCAAGGTGTAATGAAAGAACAAATAAACCAGAAAATGACTGAGATTGATCCACAGCCAGACTTAGAATTGAAGATTTCTTCTCAAGAGGCAGATTGTAACTTAAGTATAAGACTGTTCAGCACAGATGGTGAGGATTTCATCACGCAGTATGACAAAATTATTAAGGAACTGGATCCAAACAGTGCAAGCTTGAAGGAGCAGAAGTTGGATACTCCTGACCCTGTCTCTCCAGCAGAAGAGGAGGAGGACTTTGAGAATTTCTCAACAGACACCCCTTCTGCAGAGAGCATATCATCTCCCTTTGGACTAAAGGAGGATGTTTCTCCTAAGCACACTTCGAGGAGCCAGAGTGCTCCATTTACAGGTAGAATGTCCTGTTAATTACATACATAACAAATACAGGAAGGCATGGTGGTTAAGGGGGCAAATGAGATCATACTGTGCAGCACAAACACAGAGCAAGGAACAGTCCTGAGACCAGCACAAGGAGAGTGAGAGATCCAGTGTGAAAGTACAGCAGAGTGATCAGTGTGGCGACAGCCAGTGATGGTTTATCAGGGGGTTTTCTTTGGCTGCTTTTTTTTTTTTGTAATTGTTTAAAGCGTTGTTTGTATGTGAGAGCTCCATCACTCTAGAGGAAGCTTTTCCAGCTGAAAGGGAATTGGAGTATCTATTCTAATATACAGAGCTTAGGTAAATAATTTGCCTTTTTAAGGTTACTTTCATCTCTAATGCAGTGGATGCAGTATCATGGTGCCATTTTCCCCCTCTGCTATTCCACATTGTAGCACGAGGTGTCAGCACTGGTGCCATGTCTGTACGTGCCTGACTTCATGCTCTGCCCTGGCATCCTGTTCCTCCAGTGTCATCCTGCCCTCACTGTTGGCATGCTTTTCTGTCTGGTGCCATGCAGCTATTTAAGCTTGGTCTCTGCTGACTGGCCAAGCTATTCAAGAATGACAGTACTTCCAGGGGTCAGAGTGGGCTTTTGATCTGTATTTGTACAGTTCCTTGCATTGCAGGCTCCTGTTATTTAATTAGGTCTCCTAGATACCAGAGTAATGCAAATAATAAAAAATAATAATGTATCTAGGTTTTCTCACTCAAAACAAAACCTCTATAAGATGGCTTCTTGTACATTTGGAGGGGGAAGCATGTATGTTCGTTGAAAACCAGCCCTTTCTGGTCAGCTCTGGCCAGAATGCTTGGCACTGTTTCATAATTGAAAAATTCAACCTGAGTTTTCAAACAATTTGCTACTTTTGCTGTCATGACAATTTTCTTGTACCAGAAGCTAGTCACATCCAAATATCTCTGCTCAGAAATGTTGTGTCTTTCTCTCATTTTTTGTCTAGTCCCTCCCTCCATTTGTTCCTTTCCAAAAACCCACATCAAAACCACTCCCAGCCCAAACCCATTAAAAACCCAAAACTGAGGAAAGTGAAGATAAAAAGCTAAACACAATAAGCCTCACTGTTTGCACCCATTCACAATTTGTTTTACTCTTAGGCTGTTTACCTTGCTTTAATGAAAATCTTGGTGATTTCACATATAGAAGGTGCTCAGAAACACAAAATATGCTGAGTTGGAAGGAACCCACAAGGATCATCACCTTTGCCCTGCACAGGACCCTCCCCAAGAGTCACATCATGTGCCTGAGAGTATCATCCAAATGCTTCTTGAACTCTGTCAGGCATGGGGCTGTGACCACTTCCCTGGGGAGCCTGTTCACTGCCCAACCACCCTCTGGGTGAAGAATCTCTTTCTAATATCCACCCTAAACCTTCCCTGACACAACTTCAGGCAATTCCCTCAGGTCCTGTCACTGGTCACCACAGAGAAGAGATCAGTGCCTGCCCCTCCTCTTCCCCTCACAAGGAAACTGTAACTGCAGTGAGGTCTCCCCTCAGTCTCCTTCAGGCTGAACAGACCAAGTGCCCTCAGCTGCTCCTCATTCAACTTCCCCTCAAGGCGCTTCACCATCTTTGTTGCCCTTATTTGGACACTCTCTAACAGCTTAATATCTTTCCTATATTGTGGCACCCAAAACTGCACACAATATTCAAGGTGAGGCTGCCCCAGTGCAGAGCAGAGCGGGACAATCCCCTCCCTTGCCCGGCTGGCGATGCTGTGCCTGATGTCCCCCAGGACATGGTTGGCCCTCCTGGCTGCCAGGGCACTGCTGACTCACATTCATCTTGAATCGACCAGGACCCCCAGGTCCCTTTCCGTGGCGCTGCTTTCCAGCATCTCATTGCCCAGCCTGTCCATACATCCAGGGTTCCCCATCCCAGGTGCAGAATCCGGCACTTGCCCTTGTTAAACTTCATGGTTGGTGATTGCCCATCTCTCTAATTTGTTGAGTTCTCTGCAGGGCCTTCCTCCCTTCGAGGGAGTCAGCAGCTCCTCTCAGCTTTGTGTCATCTGCAAACTTGCTCAGTATCCCTTCCAGTCCTGTGTCCAAGTCATTTACAAAAGTGATGAAGAGCACAAGGTCTGAGATGGAACGCTATCGAACCCCATTATTGACAGGGCACCACATTCACCATTACCCTCTATGCTGACCTGTGAGCCAATTGCTCATCCACCAGCTGTGTGCTGGCTATTTTGTCCAGAAGGATGCTGTGAGAGACAGTATCAAAAGCTTTACTGAAATCCTAAAAGATTACATCAACTGGCTTCCTTTGATCAACTAAGTGGGTTACCTTGCCATAAAAGGAAATCAGGTTTGATAAGCAGGACTTTCCTCTCATGAGGCAGTGCTGGCTGTGACCAGTGACTGTGTTGTCTTTCAGGTGTTTTTCAGTACCTCCCAGAATAATCTACATAACTTTACCATATACTGAATTGAGAGTAACAGGCCTGTAGTGCTTGTAGCATCGCTTTCAAAGATAGCAACCTGGTCTAGTGGAAGGTGTTCCTGCACATGGCAGAGGGCTTGGAACTAGATGATCTTTAAGGTCCCTGTCACCCCACACAATTCTGTGATTCGGTATTGTATTTGGAATGCTGTATTATGTTTGTAGATGTGTTTGATAAAGTTTTTGGATTGCATTTACTGTTTTGGGATGCTGTCATGGGATGGGGCTTCTCTCAGCAGAATCAAATAACCTGACAGAGGTTTTCCACACCCACTAAGTGTCAGCAGTGCAGAGACACCTTTCTTCAGGCCTATGGATCTTGAAGAAAATTTCCTATTGGTGTCTTATATCCAGTGTAAAAAAGCATTCAACACTATCATCTCTGTTTTCACAGGAGCAAGAAAGAATGTGATGTTCAGGAACAGGAATATATATTTTGCTCCCTCCCTCTCCACATATCAGTGCTTGACTTCATGGCCATGAAAGGAATAATTTTTACTTCTCATCTAGTTACTCCATTTCTTTCAAGGCTCTCAAACGCTACTTACTTCCTCTGATTCTCGTTCTAAAAAATTACTAGGGGTGGAAGTCGCACTATCACAGAGAAATTTTTTAATGTATTTGGTAACCTCTCTTGCAGTGGCAAGCAGCAGTTTTTGCAAGTATCTAGCTTCAGCTTTACCTGCTCAGCTTTGAAGTGTTACCTGGAGGAGAGAAACAGTTACACATCTCAACTCCTTCTCCCATCCTTTTGGGTACAGTAGAGCTTCTACTGCACTGTAGTCCTCAGGAGCTCTGTGAAAATGTCACCATGAGTGTGATAGGGGGAGCAGGAGGTTATGCTGGGGCAGAAGAAACTCTGTCTCAGCAAAAGGGTTTGGGGCTGCTCCATTGGGTACCTGGGCAGGGGTTATTCCTGAAGGGCATGATACCATGCTTAGCTCTGATGGCTGACATGGTGGTTGAGAGGCAGCAGCCATATAAAGGCTTGTCAACACTGACCCTCCCATCTTTCCCCTTGTGAGCGGAGCTGTGCCAGCATTAGGCCTGAGAGGTGAGTCTTGAGGCAGTGCTTGCTTTGTACTCACAGTTGCTGTAAAGTATGATGGCCTCCAGACTGTAGTAGGGCTCTCATAGGTGGAGTGGCAACGGGTCTACTCCTGATTTGATCCATCCCTTTCCCCTGGCCCAGGATTGCCTTAGCCTCTGCCATAGTTTACAGCAGGCACGTTAAGGTGGGCTACGCTGTGCCCAGCCGGCTCAGGTGGTAACTGTGTGCAAGCTGAGGGGAGCTGGAATGGGGTTGGTTCATGGCCACCTGCTTGACCCGAGAAATGCCCATGGCATGCATCTTGTATCAGGGTCGAGGGTGGGATATTCAAAGTTAGCAGTGACTTAATTGCATCAACCGGGGATTCTTCTGCATTATTTTCCTAGCTTTTAGGCAGCCAGAATAGTGTGGTGGGACTGGGGGTGGGACACGGGAAGGGGATGTTTCTAAGACTTGACCTGTGATTAGGTCACTCATAGAGGCTGCCTTGAGCAGCTCAGCAGCTGTGTAGTCTAACAACATGTAGTGAAGTCATGGGTGAAGTCATTCTCAGCTTTGAAAAGGTTTCTTAAGCTTGAGGGTTTATGCACTTTCATGGTAAATGCTTTTCTATTTCAGTGGTTGTCCTGCAACATGAATACACAAGCGAAAGCTATTATTTATTGGTGACATTTATATGCTAAAGCCTACATCTACCAATAATTTTGCTTATAAATCTATTTTAATGTCTTCCCTGCTTTGTGTGACTGTCTCCAGTACTGCAAATACCTTTTCTTGTGATGTGAAGTATCATGGCTCTTGATTTTTATGTTTAGAGTAGCGTGTACATGTTCTTTAGAACACCAGTTTTTCAATCACAAGAAAGCTCCCTATAATTTACTTTACCCAGTCCTTACTTGGAAATAAGGCACAGCATAAGTAAAATGAGCAGATTCTGTTTGCATTGAAACTAGTAGCACCATTCCAATTAATTTCAAGGGGAATAGAATGGCAGACCATAATGTACCAGGCTAAATCCTTACTGGCACATGTAAAGTAGAATAGTTATGCATGTTAAACATGCCATTAATGTAAACTGATTGCCTAGCTAGCAAATGTGATTTTAATCACAAAAGCTTTTAGCACCTCTGTTAAGTCTGTTTTGTCTGTTCACCTACAGTTTGGTTTTCTACCTGCTGTATTTAATTAGTGTGTGGGAAGTCTAATTTGGTTGGTTATGATGATCAAAATTCCTTTTAAATGCCTATTTCCTGGATCTTGGGATTTTTCTTCCATCAAAACAAAAGCATTGGTTTCCTCTTATTTTCTTGCAGGACCATTCATCAGTGTAGTGTTGTCGAAGCTGGAGAACATGCTGGAGAACTCCTTGCATGTAAATTTGCTGCTTATTGGGATTATTACTCAGCTGGCAAGTTACCCACAGCCACTTCTTCGCTCCTTTCTGCTCAACACAAACATGGTGTTTCAGCCTAGCGTGCGGTCACTCTATCAGGTACTTGGCCACAGGTGTCAGCCATGCCCACTGGAACAGTGTTTTTGGTGTTTCCTTGAAATTTATGTTAGCTCCTTTCAGTTTCACCTGTAGCTTTCCCACCTGTCTGAGAGCCTCTTACTGAATTTCCATGTTTTAATTCCATTTATACAAAGAACTGGTCCCTCTGTATGACCATAGATTTGTCAGAATTTATTTTAACACAAGTAGAGAAAGCTCAGGTATTCAGTCTGTCGCTGCCCTGGGAGCAAAGGAGGAAGAAGTAATTGTTTAATTATTACTGTTGTTTTGGCAGGTGCTGGCATCTGTGAAAAATAAGATTGAACATTTTGCTTCTGTTGAAAAGGACTTTCCAGGTCTTCTCCTGGAGGCACAACAGTACTTGCTTTTTCGTGTGGACATGTCTGATGCTGCAGAAGAACTGCTAACCAAAGGTAAATGTTAACCGTGGTCAAGGAGTGGTGGGTGGAATGACTTACCAGTTACCCTTCTTCTTTTCTACAGGTGATTAAAAGAAGGTGTGGTGTATTGTGAATATCATTAACCAGGTGTATCCTTCAGACTTTAAACTGATGATGCTCAGTAGACCACAGTGTATGGGTCCAGTTGGATGTTTTTTGCACTTCAGAAACTTTTATTTGTTACATAAAATGTCTGTTTAAACAAGTAACAAAATCAGTTCTTGGCTCTCTGTCAGTTTGGACATAAACTTGAGGCATGAGGTGAGGTGGCATATCTGCATGATTTCATTTTAGTTTTAGCTTGACCTTCAGCTAGTCACTGGTTCATTTTTGGTGTTACAGAGGACAGAAGTCCAGGGAGAATTGGTTTCTGTGACCATTGAACAGGACTTTGTATCTGCTACTGAAGGAGATGGGTACTAGCCAGAAGATTTTCAGTGCGCTTTCTTGAATGACAAGCAAAGCAAAACAAGCAGAAAAAAGAAGGGCTGTGTGTAAAACCCAGGGCCCTTTGAGAGCAGTGGGGAGTTCAACAGGTACAATGCCACAAAGCCAGGTTTAGAGGGATTTCTGTAACATCTCCTGCTTAAGCACAGTGCACACTGCACCTGTCTTTACAGTTACCAGTATTTATTTATACTGCTGTAAGCTAGTGAAAATAAGCAAAGTGAAGAGTGTTACATACTAACTAAGGTAACCTTTCAGACACAGCCAGGCAACAGATGGAGTTGGGGCCCTACCCTGTGGATGTGCTTGTTCTCAGCTTGCTGCTGAGTGGGCAGTGTTAGGTGTAGGTTTCCCCTAAAAACCAGCTTCTAATGTGATGGGAATGTGTCAGACTTGGTTAAGAGCTGCCTCTGCAAAAGGGTTCAGCAGAGGCTGCATTTACAGGTGTGTGCTTACTCATCACTGGAAGTCATTAATAATCACCTACTCTGCCTATACCTCTGTGAAGATGTTGATACTTCCCTTGGATTTCCAGAGGTGTGGAAAGCAGGACTCTTTATGTGCCATTTTAATTGTGTTTTCATTTTTCAAGGCTCTGAATAATAATCCACCTAGTTTCTAGTCAGCATAGTGTGTGTTTCTAAGGTTTTAGTGCATCTAGTCTGTAAAATTATGATCTTGCTGAGGCTGCTTCTTGAAGAGTTGGTCTGTGGAAGGTGCCTGCTCTAAAGAAGCTGCATACTGCAAAAGTCAGTAGTGTTTTAGGCTCTGCATTATGGTGCCATAGATTAGAAAGCTTTACAATTAGATGGCGTTGTAGCTAGCATGTGGGAAATGAGATTAGGAGGCAACATTTAGAGTCCTTTTTACAGGTGCTCTCAATAAGAACTTTTATATAATGCATTCCCAATGGCATTTATTTATACTTCCTGTTTTACGTCAGTTTTCTTCTGTGTTCTTCAGCATTTGCCAGATTGACTCATGCTGATCATTATTTAGGAATTTGAAACAAGACTGCTTAGTCACCCTGTTGGTACATTTTCTTCTGTATAGTGGCAACTCCTGAAAAGAAGGCTTCTCTTGATAAATAGATGCAGAGTAAATAAATATCTGGATAACTGCAGGTTGGTTCCCAACAGGATTGGTGATGCAAGTCATCAAACTGTAATCCCGGGGGAAAGCTGGCTCAGTAGTCCATCAACCAGTAGTACATTATATTGATTAAGAAGTGCAAGATAGGAATTGCTAGGTAAATTAAAAAAAAAAGCAAATCCTAACCCAACAAGAAATTAGGAGTTCCTGTAGGACTTCCTTGGATTTGCTTGAATGATGTCACCTCTGAGCATCATGCAAATTGGCTGCTCTCTGAGGGTTTTCTTTCCCTTGAACAGGAGTGGTGAGTGACCCCAATGTTCTCTAGAGCTCTGAGCATAACTGGCCTCCTGCAGAATTTACATCAGAAAACCAGAGGCCAGACTTTGTGGGGAGCACAAATGTAAAGCCAGGAGCATTTCCTTTCTCTTGACTGGGGTGGTCTCTGAAGTTGTTCAAGCACAAATTGGCAGTTTATTATTTTCTGCTTGCATTAGGGTGTGGTTTCCTTACACAGTAGCTTGAGTTCTGGTCACATACATACAGTGCTGTGGTGATGTAGATCCTGTGTGAAAAGCTGCCTTGCTTTTAGGGTGACAATATTTCAGGTAATGGTCTTCAGAGTACTGATTTTCTCAGGTTTTGGCTGTAGGATTTAGTTTGCCTTCTGACACTAGAAAGGAGTGAACAATCCCGGTCAAAGTAAAGAACCCAAATCTCTGATTCCTAGATCAGCTTTCTGTGCTCTCCTGGTGTTTTGGGTTTCCCCCCACCCCAACTAAGCAATTAAATACAAATCAAAGTTATTTTTAGGGAAACATCAATTTCAGTGCTTTTTAAAGGGAAGAATAACAACAAAAGCAAAGCCTTGACAGTATACTAGCATTCTGTTTTTATTGGCTAAACTATTTTAAAAACTTAAAATATTAATTATGAAATGTTTTGACATTAGAAAATCTGAAAAAAATATCTTCAGGGGAAGCTCAAAACTTCATCTTTTCATTATAATTCATAATTTAAGTTGTTTTCCCTCCCACAGTCAGATTTTTCCGCAGAATTGAAATTCCTATACTCTGTCTCTAGTAGATAGAAATTTGTAGAATAACAACATGAATGATTGATAAATCTGGGATTGGAAAGGTGTTTTAAACTCAAGAGAAGTATGAGTCTATTAAATGATTAAGGTAAAAATGTCTTTTGAGTGTTTGGATGTGTACAGTAATTCCACAGTGCCTTTGGAGAAGCACAGGCAAGGAACAAAAGTGCAGAGCTGTTGAGCAGAGGGATTGCTGTGCTGCATCAAGTGAGGCATCATTTATGGCTCCTCGCATTCGTGTCTTGGAGGGGTTTCAGAACAAGGCTGGTGTCACTTGAGACTGAGCTGTTTTAACATAAACTGCCTGCACTTTTAGGGAGACCTCTTCTTAATGCAGTGTTCGGCTTATCTGCAGTATGTGAGCTAATACTTCTTTTTTTCTTTTTAAATGATTTGCTTACACAGCTCATGAGAACATCCACTTGTAAGTTAAACAGGATTTCATCTGTCTGTGCTTTTGGCCTCAATGACATGTTGTAGCAGTGAGTTCTACAGGTTAATTTTTCCTTGTAAAGTACTTATTTCCATCAGCATTAAATTTTGCCACCTTTTTAGTTTGACTAAATTAACTATCATCTAATTAAAGGGCAGTTCTGCTTCAGGTTGAAACAAAGAGCAATTGATTGAAATTTAGGTGCTGCTGTCACTGTAATTCCATGCATTCTCATGCTTGAGCTCTGATCCTCTGGCAGCAGAGATCATATAGCAGAGCAGACAGTGGTTTTCACTTGCTCTGTTTTTAATGTTTAGTTACTTTACAGGGAGTTAAAGGTAAGTGTAGGTAGTGGGACCTATAGCTGCAGAAAAGTCAAATTTCTAAGCGATTTTCCCCCTTAGTTTGTAGCTTGCTTCAAACTCATGCGATGATGTTATAACTCAGCTCCAAGCCATTTATGTGTTGATTCCCAGGGAGAGGAAAGAGAAGTAAAGTCAAAAGGATAGTTTGATCTGGGGGAGGGATAGAGCACAGTATCACTGAAATGGAGACAACCATGCTGGGTCTAGATGGGTGGATATTATCTGCTATTTCGGAAGGTAAATCCATATTGCTCTTTCCCTTGGCTCATCTTCTGCCCACATATTTCTCTCATTGGAGCTGCAACTGAATAATATATAACCTGGGGAAAGATAGGTAATAAAAAATGCAATAGAATCAGGCCATGTATAACTTGAAAATGTTGGATTAGTGGAGTATCTCCCTGCATGATCTGGGTACTGCAAATTGCAGCTCTGAACACAATCTTTGTTAAACTGACTTTGGACTCTGTACAAATACTGTGCATACTTAATATACACGGTCTTTTTCTTTTCTCCCTCTCCCCCTTCTCCTGGCTTTAGGTAACATCCAGCACAGCAGCAATGCAGGGAAAGGAAGAAATGTCTCTGAAGCTTACCCAGCTGTACTGCAGCCTTTCCTGGGACAGAAAGGAAGGAAAGGCCTGGCTCATCCCAGCCTTCCTGCACACGTGAGGAATGCGGTACTTGCAGCTGCCCTTTTTCCCGAGTTCCTGAAGGAGTTGGCAGCTCTAGCCCAAGAACATTCCATTTTATGTTACAAAATACTGGGGGATTTTGAAGATTATTATTAGTGGGTTTTTTAAACATGTTTTAAAAAAGCTTTTGGAGTTTAAACAGATTTTTAATGCAAAGCTGCTTAAAAAAGAAGGTTGTACTTCAATATTTCCTGAAAATACTTGATTTAGGGGGGAAGAAGGAGGCGAAATATTATTCCAGTTAGGCCTTAAAATTTCCCTTTGTGCTACATAACTTATTGGAGAGATTTCTGATAATGCTCTTACTGCAACTTCCTTCTTCATCCCTTGCTCTTTACACAGCGACCCTCTAGTGTTACTAATTCCAGTTGAGTTTCTGCAATAGGCACTTGTAGGCTCCCTAAGAGAGGCAAACATGTTAGCTTTTTCTGTTCCAGATACACTCTTCTGGATAACTTGTTACGAGACAGTTTGTTTGAAGAAACATTGCCCCATAGGGAAAGTTCACAGATTAAAAGACAGGCAAAGTCTGCACAAAACCTCTTTCTGTGGAGGGTTGTGCTTTTTGCTGTCATTGTCCTCTTCCCTTCCTTTTCCCTGAAACAGGGTTCTTACCAATCCACATTTTAAACTGAGGGGTCAGGTTTTTTGAATTCAAGTGATATTATGTGTGTTAAACCCGTGAGTAGCTGAAAGCAGGTGCTGGACCCCACACATACCACATTGCCTTATGTCTCAGACAGATCTGCAGCTATCAGCTGTTGGGCTTTGAAGTCAAGTGAACTGTGTAAGTGGATGTGGATTGCAGACTGCCTGGAATTTTCCTTGCAGTTTCTCAGCATTCTTGGATAACTACTGCATTGCTACCTAAATTCAAGCATGCCTTATTTAGTAAGATTTGCACAAGGTACAAAACAAAACGTTTCTATGCAAGCTGTTATTAGTGTGTAGTTTATTTTTATGCTTATTTTAATAAGCTAAAGAAAGATATTCTTATCTTTCTGTAGTGTTAAATGGACAGCAGGCTGTTTTTGTCTTTTTTTATTAAATGAAAAAGGTTTGCTTGCTCTTGAAAGGTGTTCTGTTTTATTGTTAATTTGTTTGTGTTAAGGGAAAGTTAAATACTGTTTGTTTACTTTTAATTTAGGTGTTGACTTTTCCTAATATTGCACTTTTGGGATGGTGAGGGGAGGACCAGCCTATTCACCAGCTGCAGAAAAGGAAGGAGTAATGGGGAAAGCTGTCTGCTGGTGACTAACTGCTGGAGAAATTTCTCTTCTGTGAGTAATGGGCTTCATTAGAAGAACCCAAACATGATGAATTGGTGCATCCCCACTGAATTTCGTCTTATCTTAGTCGCATAATTGTGCTTCCAGAGTGCTGTAGTTGGCTACATAAAGAGGGCCTTAGTTCAAGAAAGCCTTAAACCCCTATCTCCAGGATAGAAACTAACAATGACTCCAAAAATGTGAAGAAACAGAAATCAGAAATAAGACTTTCATACTTTAGTTCTCCTGCTCATTGTAATTCCATAATGTGGGGTGCTCAGGTTAATCGCATCCTGATCTTGGAACACACTTTCTCAGCAATTGCCAGGAAAAACCCCACTTTTAATACAAGAAACAAAGACACTCTAAAAGAGTCTAATTAATTACAGGTCAAATTCTTATGGAATTTGCAGTGCAATTTCAGCTTCTAAATCCTTTAGATGGTTCAGAGAAGTTCTGTCTTTAATCTACAAGCTATAGATTAAAGCATCTGCGTTCACTGTGTCAGACTGCTGAAAAAAAAATCCCAAAGTCTACCTCTAATGAAATCACCTCAAGAACTTCTCTGGGTCCATCTTCACTTGTTTGCTGCACAGTCTTCACTTCCATGATGGTTGGGGTTCATGTTGCTTCCCGACTCTCTCTGGTTTGCTTTTATTTCTAACTTGTTTATTTTTTTTAGGTGCCATTGCATCACCATCCTGTAAATCACCTACTGACCTCCACATGGCCCTGTTTCACCTCACAAGCTTTCTTGGCAGCTGAAGCCAAGGCTGTGGTTTTTTTCTTAGATCTTAGTTGTCCTGGATGAAGAGAGCTCTTTCTTCCCCTCCATCTTTTTTGTAAATTGATAATACGATTGGTTGATGATTTTTTTTTTCTTTTAAACTTGTCCTAGGGCATGATGGGTTCTTTCCCCACTCCTCCATTCCTGCTCCCACTGTTACCAGTGGTGTTGCCTCTTATGCTGTACTCATGGGCATGGCCTGAGAGGGTTCAGTAATGTGTGTTAAAAGTGTTTTAGTATTATGGATGTCGCGTCAGTGCTTGCTCTGCTTCTCACCTCCTCTGCTAGGAACTCCATGTGAGTGAAAGAAACATAGCATCTGCTGACTTTTAGTGGCTCAGAAACAAGTGCTACATTACAGAAGCAATCTAATCCTTTTTCTGAAGGACTTTTTAAAAAGGAATTGTCAAGAATTATTTTGCTTCTTTTAAAATATAGAACTCTGCAGACCAGTGCTCAAGGCAGTAAGGTTACTACGTGAACTTTGTTTGTATTCTCTTTTGAGGTTGTTAATTTTAACTGGTGTTTTTCAACAAATGTACGATGCCATGGCGGTTGCATCCCAGCAAGTCTTATTAAGCCACATGGGGATTTCAAAATGTAGACTGCTCAAAAAAGCATCTGTAAATTTGAGAAAGGAGAAACTTTGCCTCATAAGCTATAGTAGAGCTTATGCCCTACATCCAGTAGGATAAAGTCGGCTTTTGAAATCTGGAGTCTTGTGGAAGAGTTCTTGCTGAGAGGTCATAACTGTGTTTGTGCACAGCGTCCCCTCGCAGATGGGAAATCTGCGTGTCAGCTCCCCAAAATGAAGAGGTGCAGTGACCCTGGCTCAGGGCTGTGACAATGGAGATCATGCATGTACATTTGCATTACTTGCTTTCTCGGTGGGGTCAGACTTGCAGCTATGTCTTAGTTGTGATAGCAGCATAATGTCTGGCACCCAGCACAAAAACTATTGCCAGGAATTACCTCTTCCTGTCCTCCAAATGCAGAACCTGTGATTTAGCTTGAAAACGTCGATCTTTTGAGATTAATCACAACTGTGTGCGTAAATGCTTCAGCCAAATGCTTGTTTAATGAGCTCCTTCCCTCCAGTTAGATAAGGTGTTATCCTGTCTCTCATCGATAACACATCCTTTTCCAAAAAAATCCCGTGCCTGTGATCCAAGCTGTGGTCCAGCCTGTAGGTCCCTCGAGGACAACATCGCTGTGCTACCCTTTCCAAGAGTCAGGAAGTGCTCCGTGGTCTGGTTTTCCCCATGCTCAGGTGGATGTGTGACTAGAGCAGTCCCTCTTTGGCCCATTGGCTCAGCATCAGCCACGAATGAAGTGTCTTTGCATTGTCAGATCTATTCCAAAGACTGCAGGTGGTGGCTTAGTTATACCAGAGTTAATTTCCAATCTCCTGCTAGATGTTTCAAACTGTGGATGCCACATTTCAAATGATGTAGCCTTGGAGTGTGTTTTTAAGCTGTTCTGCTGTAGCAGGGAATCTTTCCAGCAACCTACCTAAAAAGTGAACACTTTGTCCTAAAACAGTTGCAGTCATTCTCTTTTGCCTTTGGCCACTTTTGGATGCCCTGTGGGTTAGTCTCAGGACACATACACATGGTTTGTGTTAATTGGACTAAGCACTCAGCAACTTCCATTCCGAGCAGCATCCCCTTTGCATGTGCTGATCTTTGGACAGTTGCAATTCATGTGTTGTACTTCCTGCCTTTATTGTTGTATTCTAGGGATTTTTCTTAAATTTGATTTTCTCCATGTGTGCCCTATAGAATATTATGGTATTTCAAATGAGGAGTTGCAGTTCTGGGTGTGAAAGATGCACTCTTTTTCATTCTGGTAACTTCTGACCTTGGTTTGTAAAAACAGAAATGAGAACTTCTGTTTTCAGCTGTATCCTGTGGTGAGGAGAAGACTCTCAATAGCGGGCATGGGCTGTCCCTCCCACCAGCACAGCCAGACACATCCTTGCAAGTATCCAGTTCATAAATTACTTGTTTCCTCTTTCGTTAGGGTTTGTCCCTTTGTAAAAGGTGTGATGAATTCAGTGGTGTTCTGCTGCAGTACCCACTTAGTGCATTCGCCTTTCTGGTGCCATTTGATATTTTTAGTAAGATGGGTAAATTTCCTAGAATGTGAGGAAACAGAGTGTGATTGGAGTGGACCTTGGACATCAGGAGGGGTTGTGCTTTGGAATGGGAGCAGGGCTGGATAAACAGTGAGCCTGAACAGCATTTCTGCCACCAGTGCCTTTCTAATTGCTCTTTGGCCCATGCACAATGCCCAAGTGGTCTGTTCAGTCCTTCAGAGAAAAACATTTGTAAACAAACTTGCAGCATCCCGCAGAGTCCAAGGGTTTAAGTTCAGGAGGTTAAGTTCTATTTACCAAGAGAAGTTCACCACCCAGCACAGAGCATACGCACTCGCTACCCTTTTGTGCACTCTGCTTAAGCCTCACAGAAGGTTTTGTGCTTCAGGAAGCTTTTTTAGCTCCACGAAGATGCTCTAAGATCTCAGGGTTGGAAAGAAAGGGATGGGAGTGGTGTGATTTGTTGCAGTTAAATTATGTCATTGTATCGTTTGAATTTGTAGCCACAGCTCTTGTTTGAGGATGACTTGATTTAATAAGCAATTTACTGTGCTGTGTTTACTGAAATTGCTATGTCATGCCTGCGATTTTTGTGATGGCTCCTATTACATTTGTAACATTTAAATTGCATCTGTGGTTATGAGTAGAATAGTGGGATTTTCCTTTATTTTCTTTTAACTCGGGTAGCTCTGGCCCTCTACGGTAATGATTCTGCTGTGTCCAGATCTGATTCAGATAATTACAGTATATTCTTCTGTGCACCTTGTTAGCAATCTCAGCAGAAACGGAGTGTACTTGTCACTTGGGCCGCTTACATTAATGAGCAAACCAAAGGTAAAACACTGGAGATTAGCAGGGGGCACCTGCCTCTGTGTGATGGGCAGGAAGAATTTACATTTGTGTTGCTCAGATTTATCAGGGACCAGAAAGAAAGGGCTCATAGTAAACTTGGAAAATGAACATGACCATGTCCTATGGAACCTGTCCAAGTGGAGAGCACTGCTGTGTGATGTTTTGGGGCAGAACTGTGCAAAGAGGGTAAAAATTGCTCCTTGTGAAGGTGGTGTGAGACTTGCATAAATAAGTATTTGGGTAATGTGAGGGTGGTGCCAGCTGTCTGACTGCAGACAGCCACAGAATGCAATGCTATTTCGGTGACTTTGTTGGCGGTGGAAGCCCAGCTCTGACTAAATGCACTTTATTTTTCAGGGACCCCCAGCTTTTCTAAACATGTTGTGGCCCAGCATCAATGTACTTAATTTGTTACATGCTCAGTTGGAAGCCTCTTATTTATGAAAAGGAGCGTTACTTGGATTCTCAAATATGTAGGTGCTTAAAGTGGTGTTTTGTTGCTGACTGTGCAAATCTTCTTTTTGTTCATTGATTATAATGGTTCTTGTGTGGCAGCTGGCTTAAATTAAGACTGAAGTCTCTGGGCTGAAAGCCCTGATGGAACTTTTGTGCAAAGGCTGCATTTCTCAACCAAATAACTTTGGCACTTCAGCGGACTTCATGCATACAATTAAATTACGTATTGTGGACTAAATACCTGCAAACTTACATTTCTGATGAAGCCAGATTCACAGCAGCTGTGCTTTATTGCAGTCTACTTTAAAAATAACTAGCTTGGATTTAAATCAAAACCCAGCATGGATGAGTCAAATCCAAGACAACCAAACTGTCTCCAGCTCAGTGCTGCTGTGTCAGTTTGGCCAGAGCTCAGACGAAATGCCATCCCAACCTCAAAGAGAGGGAGCGGCTCTGGGTCTCAGTGTCCCTTGCTGCAGCCTGAGCCAACAGCTCGTGTCCCTTGGGGGCCAAGTGTAGCTCAGTGTAAGAAACTAACCAATGTCTGTTGTAAACTCCAGGATCATAACATTGGGGTTTGAGCTTCAGTGTGAAAAAAAATCTAGCAGCCTCTCAGATCAGCCTAAATATATGGCCTCTTAAGCTTTAGAAATGAGAAGGTAAAATGTAACTTACTGATGTCTGTGCCTGCTTAGTGGGTGTAAATGCTTTCGGTAATTAAGGCTGTGGATAATGTGACCGTATGTCAGGAGAACCTTTGCTTTGCTTACATGAAATCGCTGTGCATGGAGTGAGCATTCCCTACAGATAAGCTGTTGGCCTTCAAGCACTCTTGTGAGGATCATGGTAGTACAGTCTCAGCAGCTCCCAGTGCTGAACTCAGATGTAGGCCTTTCTTCAATGGCTGTGATGACAAGGCAGTGGATGTTGCATGGATTAATTTGCTGCCTCTGTACGTGCTGGGGTAATGTGGGGTCTGGCACAGCTGTCACATCTTTTTCTGGGTCAGAGCCAGCAGGTGAGATGGAGTCATTTGCAGGGTCATGAGCTGGACCTCCCAGACACAGATAAAGGGCAGGTCAGGGTGCCTCACAGTACAGCTGGTCAGCAAGTGCTGCAGACAGTTGTGAAATGCCTGTACACCCTATGGGAGATCTTAGGGATCCGGGACTAGGATGGTCCTAGAGGGAAGGCTCAGTTCTCACTGGGATGATGACACAGCTGCCTTGCTCACTAAACTCTGTCTTCTTTTTGCCACTTTGTTGCCTCATGGCAGCACCTGAGTGTTCCTGTAGTTTGCTTTCTTGCAGTTCAGACTGCATGACCGGACGTGGGATGTGTGTAGCAGTACAGTCAGAAGAGAAGGAGCATTCCTGGTGGTTTTGTGTTCCCACTGCAGTCATCCCTAACCACAGATCTGCCGTGGCCCAGGGGCTCTTCAAGACAGAGTTTTAATTTGCCGTCACAATGGGCAGAGAAAAGCACAGCAAATTCCAGGTCATGACAATTTAGGATTTTGTATCTTACCGCATTCGTCACTCTGTTTAGCAATAGAATTCTTTCTGTATATATCCTACCTGAAAGTCTGTGGCTTCTGAATGGGCAGGGATGACATGCACTCAACTGCCAAACCAGTGCAGGTAAGCTCCTAAACATTTGGGTCGATAAATCTTGACCTCCTCTCTGCTGTAACTTGGTTTTATGTGGCCGTTACCTGAAGCAGAATTCAATGAACTTTGGAGTATTTGTAAACAGCATTGCAAGGACAATGCAGGCAACAAGGGCTAAAAGACCAGCAGTGTGCTGTTCCCTCTTCTCCCTCACATGCTTTGGGAAAAGAGACTTGATTGAAAACCCAATTTGGTTTTCTTTGTGTGTAAAAAAACAGACGCTCTCCGTTTTTGAGCATGCACACAAGGCCATAAATCACTGGGAAGGTGCTGCTGAGGTCAGTGGTTGTGAAAGCATGTAGGTAGAGGGGTACTCAGGGCAGAAATGAGAACATCACGGAATACTGACACCATGCTGCACAAGTGCAGAAAGAAGGGGCCACAGTGAAATCACAGTGTGAATGCACTAGCTGTAAATTTTTTAGTTAAGGTTCCTATCATATGCTTCTATTTTTAACACAGATAAAATTACACTCTGCAGCCAAGGCTGAGCGCTAGAAATTCTTTCTTCACCACTTAACAGCATTGCCAGCATCTTTTTAGACAACTTTCTTCTCCTCTTCTGCAACCTCAGATACAGGATACTTCATCTGCATGGGAGAGTATCAGTTCTCCACCCTCAGGACTGACCTCCTAAAAGACTTCCAGCAATGAGTAGATGAGATTGTCGTGACAGTGTCTGGTGTCAGCATCTAATTCGTGTGCATTTTCCTTGGCCCTCTCTTCGTGGATGGTTACTGCTGAAAATCTGCATGAAACTGTCCTTAATTCACCCTGCCTAATGCTATTGCACAGATGGCATCTGCAATCATTAGACCAGAGAGCACTGGAGTAGCTAAATGAGACTTGCAGGTTGGGGTCAAAGCCTCAGTCTTAATTCTTGAGTTCCCAGCCTCGATGCAACCACACCAACAACAGCCTCCTGGTCTGCAAAGTGCTCTGACATCCAACACTTTACAGTCGGGCACTGCCTTCTACCCTGCAGACCCGCCTGCCCTATGGGATTGTGTCTTTACAACAGCAGATACTAAATTCCTTGAGGCTGCTGCTTCTGTCTTGTTACGTGCTATGTCAGCTACTGCTATGCAGATATAAACCAAAGCTGTTTTGCTCAGTAGAGAGTTCACTTGTTGAGTATTTAGAATTTGCCTTTAGCTCCATTTAGGAGAATGGGAAGAAGGCAGTGTCTGTATTTAGGCTGCTGTATCAGGCCCTTGGCAGGCAAAAAGGATCCCATGTTTTGGTTTTATTAGTTCGATCAAAAGGGTGTGAGGTGACTGATGAGCCCCTTAATTCAGGCTGGCAGAGTGGGAGCAGTGTTGGCTGCCCCTGCTGAGCCTTCCCATCGCCAAGTCCAAGCACTGCCAGCTACCACTGCTTTGAAGTTGGTAGCTGATATCTCCACAAATGTTAAAAAGCTTCATCATCTTGATGTCAGTCGACTCAAACCACTTTTTTCTTCTCTCAGAAAGAAAGTTACATTTTGTGTGTGTCTGCAAAAGAGTTCCTTAAAAATTTTAGAAGTGACTTTCATAATATAGTGCAAAATTTATAGACTATGGCTGCTCTTTCCCTTCCCTGGAAGGGAAGAATATTACAATTATCCCCTTTTAATCTCTCTTGTTACCCATTGTGTCTAGCAGGTGGAGGTGAAAATAGGTTGAGACGGTAAATCACAGAATGGTTGGGGTTGGGAGGGACCTTAATCTAGTTCTAACTCACCTGCTGTGGGCAGGGACACCTCCCTCCAGACCAAGTTTCTCAAAGCCCCATCCAGCCAGGCCTTGAACACTTGCAGGGATGGGGCATCTACAGCTTCTATGGGCAACTTCTATGGGCAACCTGTTCTAGTGCTTCACAGTAGGGTCTTTTTTTCCTAATAGCTAATCTAAACGTACTGTCTCTTAGTTTAAAGCCATTCCCCCTTGTCCTATCCCTATAAGCCCTTGTAAAATGTCCTTCTCCAGCTTTCTTGTCTGCCCCCTTTAAGCAGTGGAAGGTGTTATAATGTCTCCCTGGAGTCTTCTGTTCTCCACGCTGAACAGCCCCAACTCTCTGCCTGTGCTCATAGCATTGCTGCTCCAGCCCTCTGATCATCTTTATGGCCCTTCCCTGGACTCGCTCTAACAGGTCCATGTCCTTTCTACGCTGGGGCCCCCAGACCTGGATGCAGTACTGCAGGTGAGGCCTCACCAGAGCAGAGGTGCAGAATCACCTCCCCTGACCTGCTGGCCGTTCCTCTCTCGGTGCAGGCCAGGATGTGGTTGGCTTTCTGGGCTGCAGGGACACACAACGGGTGATGTTAAGTTTGTCATCCACAGCACTCACAAGTCCCACTTCTTTGCACAGCCCCACCTCTCAAGCCTCTCCAGGCCCCTCTGGGTTCTATCCCATCCCTTCCCTGCAGCCTGTCAACCACACCTTACAGCTTGGTGTCATCAGTGAACTTGCTGCCGAGGGAGTGCTCAATCCCACTGTTCATGTTGCCAACAAAGATATTAAACAGGATCACTCCCAATACCAACCCTGGAACACCATTCATCACTGGTCTCCACTGGGACATCCAGCCATTGAATGCAACTCCTTGAGTGTGACCATCCAGCCAATTCCTTATCCACCCAGGGATCCATCCATCAAACCCGCATCTCTCCAGTTCAGACAAGGATGCCATGCAGGACAGTGTTACATGCTTTGCAGAGGCCTGGGTGGATGATGTACTCATACAGACTCTACTCACAGAGAACTTGGTTCACGATTTTTAACAGGTTTTGCAGCGTATTAGCAAAGTACAATTCCACAGTAAAAGAGTGGCTAAGAAGAAGCAGCTAATAGAAACAATTATCAGCAGTAACCTTGCTACACTGAGATCGTTCCTTCTTTTAGAACAGTGTAATTATTACTCTTCCAAATACATTCTCATTTTGATTTCTCTAAGAGGCAGCCACTACAGCAGTGGGAACCTCAGCACAGCAGCATCCAGCTGTGCAACAAGAACCATTAACCCTGGAGGAGCACCTTTGGGAACTCCTAACTAAACTGAGGGAGTACCTTTAAACTAAGATTGAAGGTTTCATGCAGAAGCCCTTGTGCCTTGTTTCTTGCTGCTATGGCAAGAGTTGGAACAGAATTCCAATATTTAAAGTTGGTTGTATAATCTAAACCTTTATTGACTGAACACGTACCTGAAAACTCACACCACTGTGAGTACCTTAAAAATGGTACTATCTGCTCATGATGTGAAAAGTGATAGTAAAAGCCTTAGTGGGAAGGTCAGTTACATGAAAATCCTGGGAGAGGTGTGCTTTGGGGAGTTTTCAGAGGTTTATGCTGTTTTGTTTGGTTGATTGGTTTTTGAAGGGTCACAGTTTTTGGACTTGCAACCACGTTACTGCTTTTTGTCAGCTGTATGACTTCTGAATTGTAAAGGTATTTTTTGTGAATAACGGGTATACATTTTATTCATTAAAGGTATTGAAAACCTTCTAATTAAAGAGTTCACACTTGAACCACGAGCCAGTTTGTACAGCAATGTCCTCCTCCAGACATACATTAGCGCTGCGACTCAGGAGAAGGAAATGCCATCAACCTACTTTGAGCTAGCACATCATTTGCAAAAGGTGACTGAAGTCCCAGGGCCACACCTGCTGCTCTCCTGTGACAATGTCTGCCCTGCAGGCACATCTTAAAGAAAATTCTGTAGAAGTAGCTCTGAGGCCTGAGGTAAATGTCATCTTTAAAAAGTACAGCTTAGCAGTCTCCAGGAGGGATTTAAGGACTTCAAACCCCTGATATTAAATGGGATTTCTCTCCCTACTACATGTAGTTTGACAGGCTTCCTCTAGTTGCTTTTCCTGTTAATGGTTTGGTCAGCTAAAGCAGGTTGGGATGGGGAAGTTCATTCTGAGTCCCTGCTTTTCAGTGGGTAGTTAAAGCTAGCAAATGAAAAACAGAAGGTGCAAAACCCACCAGCATTAAACACCCCTTAGGATTAAGCAGTGGAGCAGGCCTTGGACGTCAGCTGAATTCTGCTCAGTTTTGGAAAGCCAACTGCAGGGTGCATTCCTTCCCCAAAGCAGTGCAGTTCCAGGGTACAGCAGAAAGCCACATGCCGGAGAAGCAGCAGCCCTGGGCGCTGGGCCTTTGGAACACAGGGTCAAGTTCCTGCCTGCAGAGGGAAAACTGAAACTGGAGCAAGTGGTCATTTTACTGAGCTACTGCATCAGAGAAAGGCACCATTTTCTCAGGCACAAGGTGTGATTCTTGGAGCTGTGCAGGGCCGGGAGCTGGTGATCCTTGTGGGTCCCTTTCAGCTCAGGATATTCTATGATTCTACTTGTTCCTCCGTAGCTTGTGCAGGCCTGGTAGAAGCACATCTGCTGTTCTGAACCCCTGAGGCACAACTGGGATTTGACCCTCAGAAGGGCTCAGGTACACATCCCTCAGGCAGTCCTCAGAACTGAGATCTGTGAGCAGGCAAAGCAGATGTTTGGGTACATAGCTGGGAGAAGGAGAGCAAACAATCAGACACACTGGGATGCAGGCACTTCTATCTGTGGCACTAGCCTCAGGCACACACTTAAGCAGGTAGTGATTTCATGCTTTCCCCATCCCTCAGTACCCAGGAGAAATGATAGCAGGGAGCTTTTTTCCTGTTCTGCTAGGCATTGAGGCAGATGTGGTCTTCTTTGTGTTTTAATCATTGTTACTAGTGTGCTCACACTAATTTACAGTGAGTCAGTAGTGCGCACCAGAGCTGTGAATTTCCCTTCTCACAAACAGGCAGCCAGAAAAGCTGAGTTTGCACATGCTTTATTAGAGGACTAACCCATAGAGCTTCAGCTTTCCCCACACTCACAGACACCCCTGGGAGCTGGTTTCCCAGGGCTGTGTAGCAATCACATGTCCAAATGCCACTTCAAAGTGAGAGAGATGCAAATGACAGTTCCATCTCTTGCTTTTCTTTGGCCCGTCTGCCTTTGGCTGATGCATCCAGGGAAGGCTGGGGCTTTGAGCTGCTTGAAGTACAACCAACAAGCCCAATGCTACACAAGGAGACACCAAAGTGCGCTTGCAGACAGAACGAAGCACAAGTTTCTGTAGTCACTTGTGTGGTTTTTCTCCTGTGGCTACTCTGATAGCTTTTTCTCTAGTAATTGCTTCACCAGAACAGGACTGGACCGTCCTTGTGTTTCTCTTTGTACCAGGCCAATTAACTTATTCAGAACTTTTCGATTTCCTGCCTTTATCGCCATAACCTTTAAAGAGAAAAGAAGCAACAGACATCAGTGTTACAGGAATACTGAACATCTTCACTCATTCCCAGACAGGGCATGAATATTTTTGTCCTTTGGACCATTGTGATAGAAGACTGTATTTGGGGCTAAGGTGTTATTTATAAAAACTGCCTTCAGCTTTGCAATAAGCTCCTGCTCTGCTCCCATGAGAGAACAGCAAGTCCCTACAGCAGCAGAGCCTTAGAACTAATAGAAACAGCTCCTCTTATTGAAAGACTCAGAAAACACTTTTGGATTTTAACAGTGTCTGCAACTTGAACAGCAGCTTCCTGGAAAAGAGCCAGAGAAGTGAGATGGACTATTCTTGCTAATAGGATCTACTTTTTAACTGAATATAATATTCTATTATAACAAGAAATTTTCCTCAAATCATAGTCTTATTTGATAATCTTTGTGAGATCCTTCAAGAACAGATTTGTGGTTTTGTAACAGCACGTTGCTTCCCTTAAGCACAGAATCCTTTGTAACATAACAATTAATTAACTGGTCAGAAATACAACCTCCTATCAGACAGCAAGTGACTGATGCACAATCACCTTCAAAATTGCAAGGGCCATATTTAAAAGCTAAAAGGATCAGAAATTTCATCTCTGGGCATTCCCAAAGGAGATGCTACTGCTGAAAGACAAGCATCTGGCCTTCATACTGCTTGTATGCAGGGAAGGCATTCTCTACATTGTCAGAGTTACTGGGCAGAACACCATAGCTGCAACTAAGCAGGATGTCGTATTTGCAGGTATTAAAGGAAGGGTTATGAACACAGGAGCCACCAACTGTGCCAACACCAAACTCAAATGCAAATAGTGCCACTCATTACAGTATCTGAATTATTGTCAGTCTAAAACCTCTAATGTCACACTATGGAAAGGACTCATTACTCTCGATCTGCTAGAAATTACCTATGTGGGGCAAAGTGCACTACAATCCAGATACTGTACTATCACAAAGTGCTCAGTGTTGGCTTGAACAGCTGTTTTTAGATTAGTTCATTCTGAAAAAAGTTACTCTCAAAACACATGGAAGTGGGAGTGTAGTTATAGACCTCTGGCTCCTGCACTTCCCAGTCAGTTCTAATGTTCTTTCTGTCCACGCTTGTGCTCTCCTACCAGTCTGAAAATACAGCAGCCCTTTTATCAGGCTCTGCAAATGAGTCAGTCTGATGGAGGTCACACCGACCTACTGCAAGCTCATTTTCTTTATCAAAAGCTCTTGCAGAGCTGTTAGCATCCCCCAATGAGATCTGGAGTGGGTGGTACTGTTCTCAAAAGATGTTAATGTTTTTTTCCAAATGGTAAATGTAGCTAGACATTGTTTATGTATTAGAAGTAAGCTATTCACTTCTGCTTTTACATTTTTGCTCCAGAGAACGTATAAGTGCCTGTTCTCATTTTGTTTTTTATAAAGCAGATTATGTAGACTCTGTCAACATCCATTGTGACTCCTCCCCTTCAAGAGAAACAAGGGTTTTTCTCCTTTTTTCCAGCTCAGACCTTGTTAGTCTGATGAGCCAGACTGGCTGCTGTGTCTTTCCAAGGAGATGGGGAAGAGCCAACCTTCCCCTCCCCACCATCCTTCCTACTGCGGCATTTGTGTTGCTGCCAGAGCCCAGCAGAACAGCAGAGTGAGCAGCAACTCTGGAGCCACCACTGCTGCTGCCACAGGGGTCTGGCTCCTCCCCACTCACAGCCACTGTCAGGCAGGACAGCCAGCTAGACTTGTCTTTTTGGCAGTGCGTGAAGACAGGGACGTGGCGAAGAATCAGATACAAATAAAATGTTTGCCTGGCCAGCTCTGATACATTCTCTAATTCCATAAGTAATATATGCCTTGCTGGCAGGTAACTTCAGCCTCCAGCTTCAGAACAGTTTAACAGTGTTGCCCCAATATCACAACAGGTGACATAAAAATCAGAGTCATGTGGCCGGGTGGCAGGGTCAGTTTAATGGCAGTACAGCCAGAGAGGGACAGGGCCCTGCAGTTTTGCTTTCCTGCATTAAAGTTTCATGGTCTTTCAGAGTGACTTAGCACATTAGCCAGACTGGTAATTTCTTCTGCTGATCATTTTGTGCAAGCTTGAATTTCAAAAAAACCCACTTAGTTAAATAAGAAAGGAGAAGAAAAGCCTGATAATATCTTGGCAGCAGCTTTACTGCTCTGGCTGTAGAGCTCAAATGCCATCAAAAGGGAAAAAACAGAGAGGCCATTTTAAGCCCCCTTTCAGTGCCACAGACTGACACAGTGCAGAAGGTTCCCAGCAACAGCATAATCACCTCATTTTCTTGTCTATCAATCACTGCCTGGCAGATCTGTTCGAGCTCTTTTTGATCCTGTAAGAGCTGAAGTTTCTGTTCTTTAACAATTTCAAGAGGAGTCTTCCCTTCTCCCTTCCACAATTCTGCAAGCACCTGAAAATCACAATAAAAGCAGCAAAGGTCAGTGCCTTGACTTTCCAACATTGTTTACATGCAGTTATTTCAGCTACCAATCCAATAAGCCAGGTTTTAGTTAAAGCAAGAGCAGACTGTCTGAATGTGAACAAACCCAAGATTTAATCCTGTGCCTTTCTGAAAGTGGCTTTGCACCCTCCCTCCTCTTCTGCACCCTGTAAAAAGACAAAGAATTGTCACTTACTGCCTGAGTACAGGTGAATGGTTCACACCTGGTGCCTGCCACAGTCCCAGGAGCTGCCTGCTCCCACGGGGGATGTTTGCTGAGCACAGCCCCAGGTCCCTCACTGGCAGAGGGGCACTGCAGCAGAGAGTGGCACAGACTGCAAGGCTGTGCCTCCAGCAGCGCTCGTGCTCATCTCACATTATTCACACGAACTGCCTGAGCCGTAAGGAAATGCATCTCCATGAGCAATGGCTCTGCCCGGGAACTGACGATTAGCTGACTGTTGTACCAAGTCCAGTCCCAGGTAACTCATCCCATTACCAGTCCTCACCAGCAAGCTGTAATGAGGATACATATGACAAAGCAGAAGAAAAATGGTGCCAAGCAGAATGAATGCAGCAGTTCCAGCCCACCTATGCATCATCTCCAAGCACTGGACTGCTGGGCAAATCCAGGCCTGCAGAATAATCACTTGTTAATGCTAGTGTGTTTTCCTACACTGCAGCAGGGCCATTGCTCTGGAATACACTTGAGAGGAGAGAACATTTATAAAAAACCAATTTCCTTGGGCAGTCATTTTCTGTATTCCCTTTGCTCTTATTTCAGGGCTGTGGGAGGAGAGTAAGAAAACCCTTATTAAAACAGCTCCTTGTGCTCCATCCTGAGCTGAAGATACAATTGTGTGTTTGGGCCATTGCTGAGTCCCAATTTGGAAATGGATGCCATGTCAAAATTTCAGCATTAAATATTCACTGTAGGATGAAGAGGCCATGATGGGGAGATGAGGAGGAGCATTCAAACTGCATGTTAAATAATTTGCAGGGTAGCAAGATAACTTGGGGAAAAATGAACCATGAGGGATGGTATCCTAACTACCCCAGTAATTTTCTTCAGCATGACAGATTTTTTGGTACAGAAGACTCAGTTAAAGAATTCCATAGCCACAGGTATTTAAAAACCATGCATTGATAAAATTCCTGCAAGAGATTTGTTTGCCAGTGGTACCCCAAAGCTTTCTGTAGGATCTTATCACTGTTCTGGAGACCTTGAGAGAGGGCATACAATCATAGAATCGACTGGGTTGGAAAGACCTCCGAGATCATCAAGTCCAACCCGTGGTCCAGCTCCAATCCATTTACTAGATCATGGCACTCAGTGCCACGTCCAGTGACACATAGCTGTATTGTGGCAGGTACATCTTAATTTTTCCCTGTAAAAGGGATAAAGGCAGATCACAATACTTAAGTTACTGAGAAGCAGCCAGAGTTCCAACCACTGTAAGTAAAACTTTCAGATGTTTATACTGAATAAATCAGTGGTGTATATGATGTCTTCTACAAGATCTTTCTTCTAGTGTGGTACTTCAAAGTCATCATGCCAGCACTGCTTGGAATACTCTTGGGAAGAAATACTTTATATCCAACAGAGATGCAGTGTCTGCAGCCTCTTGGGTTTTTTTTAGTTGTTGCTCTCCACTGCTACCCCAGGCAGCCCTCCTGCTTCTTCCCTGAAGGACCAGCAGGAAGCTTTCTGTCCCCAAGGTGTCCCAATGCACCTGTGCTGTACGCCACCCCTCAGAGTGAGCCCTGTCCCCATCGACAGCACAGGCCCAGCAAAACACCCTGGGGAGTCTGGAGTGCTGCACAAATCAGGGCTGGACAATGAGTAAAACCTTTCAATCTCCTGGAAAAAAGCAAAAGGAATTTTCAGGACTGGTATGTATTCAAGCAGGATGCCATGGGCTGCAAGAGGGGGAAATCTGCAATAAACAAAAATCTATGCAGCTGAGCATGGCAGAGTTACCATGAGGAACTCAAACATCAGGTTGACTTAGATCAGGGGCAGGACAGCTTGATAGTCAGAAATCCAGGTCTGATTCCTTGTTATGCCTATGCCAAAATTTCCTGGCACCAAGAAAAGCTTGCCCATTAGAGACCTTGAAGGCACCAGATTTTCTCTGTGTGACAGCTGCATCATGTGTACTTCTCCATTTGGTAACAAGCATCTCCACTTAGCTAGTAGAGCAACAATGTTATCAAGGCCTTTGCTTGTTTACAGGTATGGAGGAAAGCAGAAAGAGATGTGGCCAAGACCTGTCAAAGATGCACTTTTTAAAAATGTGTTTCTCGACTTGGCAAGGAGTACAAATCTAAAGAAAGCAGTTTAAAAAAATTATTTCAACTCATTTCCACAAACTGCCTGCACCAGCACAGAAGGATCAAATTATGAAGTCTCCAGAGCCAAAACGTGAATCTCAGGCCTCATTTTCATTACTGAAATCCCTGTACTTTCTACTATTGATTCTTGCCTGAGCGTGATTAGATTTTAATAATGTTCTGCAGTCTTTACCTATGCGGGCATAGCAGCATTGGTCAAGATGAATTAATCAAGACTTCAGGTCTGGCTGCCATGGGTATCATATCAAACATTCTGCAACTGGTGAACATGCCAGCTGACTGCTGTGCCTAGGAACACTCCAACTGGAAACCCTATCTGCACTGATCTGCTGCCAAGGGTAGGAGGAAAGCAGCAGGCAGCAGCACTCGAGTCAGTCCTGTGGGCACCTCTCCTTTCCAGTGACGGAAGCCTTGATGTCTGGCAGTTGTCCCTCAGCCTCTCACAGAAGCGAGGGGCAGGCTGGGCCCAGCCCTCCAGATGGTATAGCCCTAATTGTTAAAGCAGATGGTTCAGTTTAGGTCTGTGTACTCATTTCCCTGCTCTCTGCTTTAAAGTAGGGGTGCCCAGCAGGTCTGTTGAAGTTATTCCTAGGTGGGTGACCTATGCAACTGGAGAAGCCAGCAACACCCAGGGTCTGCTCTGCTCCTTGGCCTGCTGGGGCATGGATCCCCCCTCCATAAACTTGGGACAAGAGTGTCCACATGGAGTTGCTCCAGCATGGCTCTCGGCAGCAGGGGCAAGTTTCTGCTTCCCTGGCCCAGGAACCAGCCTCCTCCTACAATGCTGCAACTCAGAGACAGGTCTGTCATGTCAGAGATGCACTCACTGCCATCCTGGCAAATGAAGAGCACAGCCCCACCTCAGGCACCCTCCCCATGGACTGGTTCTGGCCCTGGGTGAGCAGTACTGACACCTCCCACTGTGGGCTTCAAAGCAGTGCCTCTGGGGTGGGCCACAGCATGTGCCTGTGCAGCTCCCTGATCAGGACACGCTCACCCCACAGCCCTGCATGCTGCATTGCTGGAAGCTGCTCCTGCCCTGCACAGGCACGCCAGCCTGGAACTGCCTGGGAGACCTCTGGAGCTGGATGCTGTATCTGATGGCAAGTTGGGAGTGAGCTCTGTAATTACCTACATGGTAATTATGTGAGCATACAGTGCCCTTTGCTTGGCATGTGTGTCCCACCATACAATGCTCTGTGTCAGTGCTCACAGCTTCTGTCTGCCTGTGTTTTACTGCCTTACACAGCAGAGACTGAACACAAAGCCTTTTAAAACATTTAAACCATTCGCAGCTCCCTACAGGGAGCAGGTATGTGTGCACACGTCTGCACTCACTCCATCCAACCCTTCCATCCTCTCCTTTTGCATCTGTATCTGCCACTGCACATCACGCTCCCCCCACCCAAGTGCTGCAATTCATCTGGTGGTGTGTATATATAGACCTTTCTGCCCTCGGGCCAAACAGCATCTCTGCCTACTGCTGAGAACTGTTATAAGCGTTTGTTTCTCTTCTGACATCCAGGAAACCCAAATACCTTTGTAAATGTGGCAGGGTTTCTGCAGTTTGATAGCATCATCACTGGCTGATGGCAAACAGTACTGTGACTTCTCTGTGTCCAATTGCAGAGCACTGAGGACAACATGGACATTATTGCAAGGAGTTGGTAATTAAAAAGAAATGAATCTCTGAAATTCTTGACATTTTATAACCTGTCAGAAGTGCTGGCACACAAATATACAACAAGGCAGAAAACTCTAGAAGAGCTTTAGTAGCCTGTCCCTACCTCCACAAGGAAAAGACTAAAGACTGGAGTTCTGAAGCTTCCCTTTCAAATGCAGACACCAAACTGATGGGTGGGCCACAACCCCTCAGGCACAGAGCTGCTCTGCATTCCAATGCTTTTCCTATTAATACTTTATCTCCTTTTTGAAGCTTTTACTTTACCAATACAAAATTTCCAAATACACATGCGTGAAGCCAGGCACTTGAATCCCTATTTATGACACCTGTCTTAAGCAGCTGGCTATCCACAGAAACAGACCAACAAGGAGGCCAACCACAAGCATCTCCAAAAAAAGAAAACAAACCCAAAGAAACCCAAAAGAAAACAAAGTCCAAATGTCTCCAAGTAGGGTAAAGAGCCATGCTTGCAACAGTTACATTTGGTTTATAATCAGGCAAAACCCCCCTGAAACTGACTTCAATACGATTCCAAAGTTGTACTTGGATTTAATGGATAGTTGCTAGATAGATGGAAACCTGCCCTGTATATTTCAAGTTTGAAAGCAGACAAGGCAAGTTAAATGTCTTCATTAACAGTTTCACTGATAAACACAGAAACAGGTACCTCTTGCACTTATCTAGAGTATAATAATTAATCTGAAAAGACAACACATTCCACATCAATGAGCCAGCAACAATTCAAGTTGAATGATCAATTATTCCTCATCCCAAAAACCTCCATATTTTGACTACAGGCACAGCAGTCACCATATCCATCGTAACCAGTTCTCAATTGTAGATGTAAATCATCAAGAGCTGATTTTTCAGACTGTCCTAAGCAACATGCTATTTTAAAAAAACAGGTTTACCATCTTTATTTGCATGGAAGGTCCATAACAGCACTTGCTCAAAGAAGCAAGGATAAAAGAAAGGCCAGACCTCTCCCACTTCTCACTCAGGGATACACCAAAGCAGAACTTTTTCTGTGACTACACTCAGGTGAATTAGATCCTTTTCCACATGGTAATGCTTGGGAATGTAGATCTTACTGTCCCTTCGTACCTAGTAATGGATACTCTCAACTGCAAGCCATGGGCAAGCTCCCACTGACCTTTACCCAGGTCTAACTTGAACTATGAAATTGTGATTTAGTGTCTTTTCTGTTCAGAAGCAGGATCTATTTAATTGACTTCAGTTCACGTTGTTTAAGTCTACTATTTGGCTTCTGCCCCCTTCTAATACTGAATATGCAGATGTATCTGAGATTATATACACAGACAAGCCATTTGCTTCTCAGATACAAAATTTATCCTTCATCAACACTAAAAATAATGTTCTTCTAAAACAACCATTGTACACATCGATTATAAAATTGCTACACAACTGGAGTAAGCAGCCACAGATTCAGAGTACAGTAAAATCAAAAAGGTACTTACCTGCTTTGCTGCTGTAGAAGAAATTTCTTTTTTTTCTAGGAGGTTCAAAAGGTCAGCCAGGAGATAAGAACTGACTGGGCTAGGGAGAAAGGGGGCAGAAGTTACCTCAGAGAATAAGGGCATGTAATACATCTATGCTACTGTTGCTTGCCTAAAGATCACACAAGCTGGTATTTTTCCTCATGTTACACTCCGTTCAGGTTTGGTATTGATGGCCTACTATGCCTTACCACCATTGTATTCTAAACACTGAAGACTGATTACTGCCCTTAGCTACCTGGTCCTCTTCTCTCCAACAAATTTTCCTGACTCCATTCTGCAGGACAGTGCCAAGGCCAGCGCAGCATTGCCTGGTATGACAAACTTCACAGGTAACAACTAAAGCAGGAGCGAGCTGACACAGTACTACTCATGGCACGTGAGAAAAGCATCACTTTTGTTTCACCACTGTAGCAATCACAACGACTGACCTTTCCTTGACTGTAAGGGAATGTTCTTTCAAATAACCGAGCAGGTCTTTTAAAATCCAGCCGATCACTTTCTTTGGCTTCATTTGGGTCTGTTTTACCACATTTTCAAAGAATTCTGCTAATCCGTCTTCATTCTGTTTAAGAAAAGTTAAATGCATCAGAGAGATACCGGAGTGCAAACTTGATGACAGAATCAGAAAACCACAGAATTGTGAGGGTTGGAATGGACCTCTGGAGATCATCCAGTCCAACCCCCCCCAAGGCATGGTCACCCAGAGCAGGGGACACAGGTTACAACCAATTACAAAATTACTCTTGGCATGTAAATGCTCAATCCTAAAGTAAACTTCAGTTGTGAATTCACTGCAAATTCACCAGGCTTTAGAGTCATTTTATTAATGTAACAGCAAACTATCTTATACCTAGAACCAATACATAGAGCTTATGTGTCAGCCTATATGTATCAGTGGAACTTCCAACAAATGAGTGATCACTTTTCTCTTAACACCTCCCTAAAAGCAGCATTTGGAGAGAACCTTTCTCGTCCTCTCACGTGTTCTAAGTATGTATAATGCTAGAAAATACAATGCTGCCATCTCACAGGCTGTTGTGCTACCTTTTACCAAGAACAGATTTTTTTCCTGAAATTGTCTACAGATACTTCACTCTTTGTCTTGCAATTGCCTCTGTTTATTTTGGACAGAAGGAACAAGTTTAGCTTGCATTTACCCTTCAATGATATGGAAAGGTCATACTACAAGAAGCAAGGTTTTATTTTTCCATTTTTTTCAGAGAAGCTATGTAAGCTTTTCCACAGCACCCTTAAATGCTCAGAAGATATGACAGTAGGGGATTCAATTTATAGCCTAAGTGAAACCTGAGATTGTTTTTGGAAGAACATATACTGCACAGTCTGTTGAATGCTGTGGTGTTTGTCATCAAGGCATTGGTGGATCTTATAACTGCAGGATAGAACTCATTAGGTTTACTGAGGGCTGCAGACGTATGAAGTGGCAGCTTTACCTTTTCAAGGAGGTATCCAAATCCACCATGCCACTGGATTTCTGCAGAGTGGCATAAATGCACAGGAGGACAAGCCAGCTCTCAGAAGCTGAGAGGTAACAGTTTAGAGACAGCCAAGCAGCTGTTCTAAGTACACAGTCATCACAGGAAAAACGTTTCCCAAGCACATACTGACTGCAGCCAGATCTCTGAACAGTTATGAGCAAAAAGAGTGCAGGGTACACACTAAGCCAAAGCCTGAGTTCTCCATTCAAACACATCCCATCAAACAGTCTCATATGCCCTTGTTTTAAAGGCCATTTATTGCCATAGCAATACAGAATTTTGGACTTTCCTTCTCCAAACTTTCAAAACACAAACTTCCAACAGCTCTGGGTACCACATTTTTCTTTGGTTATGATGTATGGCTTTTGAGAAGACTGCAAATTACTGTTCTCTGTTCTGTGAAACAGAACAAAATGTGCTTAGATTAATGTCTGATGTGATGTAAAACTCGTGTGAAAAAGATCAGACCCATGCCCTTTACCTTGAGACCATGAGCAAAGAAACCAAGTTCTCAGCCTAGGAAACCACTGAGGTCTTCTGTGAACCAAGGGAAACCTTGTTACTCCCACTAGTTATCTATAGAATATACGGAGACATAATTCTCTTCTCCAGTGTTCTTACTAATTTAACTAGCAGTTATGCTGTAATCAAATTATGCAAAACTAAGGCTAAATAGACTAGAGGAACAAACTGGCTTAAGAAAAACAACAGTAAAGGAATGACATGATTACCAAAGTACAGTAAACTTGATTAAAAACTGTGTGTGTGTGTTAAGTGGAATTCCTAGAACGATGCATTGCCAAGTACTGTACTCTTTCTAATCCACCTCAGGATTCAATAGCACTGATTATTTAAACAGTGGGTTCCCCTACACAAATACACCTGTCCAATTTAGGTAGGAAAAACTTGGCACATGTTAATGCTGGTTTCTTTGCACATGCTGCAGAAGGTTTTACAAACACTGCAGGCAGAGCAGCTCTATTATGCACAGGCAAACAATGTCTGTGGCTGCCACACGTCTGAATGCAGCTGCAGAGCTCAGGCGCAGCGTGTCCAACACTTCCATCACAGACAGGCTACAGAATCTATCCCTCTCTGTACCTGGGCGCATTCAGATTTCTGGATACCTACAGCCTGGCTGTAGTTATAGCTCTGACCCTGCTGCCAGACCTTTGGAAATCGAGGACAAACACACCCAGCTCTCGCATTTTAATCAGCTCATTTCCAGGCAGCGAGCACAGAAAAGCCCAGGAAAATTCAGGGAGACAGACTGACATATGCTACCAGGTCTAGGAACCCCAGACTCACTGCTTGCACACACAAAACCAGACATATTTCCCCAAATTCCCTTGCATTTCATTTTAGGTTTTCTAAAGTGACTGTCATTTTCTGTAGCCAAAGAGTAGGAAAACCCAGCAATGTTACACTAAAATGAATAAGGCAGAATGTCAAAACATCAGAGTGACTGACAGAAATGAAACATTTTCCTTATTTTCTTGTCATATTAGAAAAAATGTAAGCATAACTTGATTAGCTTAAATTTCTAGATACTGTACTATGTGAACTTGACTTCAATTTGTTTTATATTTTGGTCAACTTTCTTCATGCCAAATTCACACCAACTACCAACACCTGTCCCTTGCAGCATATCTGGGCTAAATCCACTGCATGCTCTAACATGCTGGATTACAGGAATGCTAATTTTCTGTTATCTCTTAATTCTGAATACTCTATTCTAATCTTCATAGAAAGAAAACCAGAAATCTGGAATAGCACCACCAAGTTTCTGATCCAGGCCCACTCAATACTCCCCACAGATACCAAAAAACTTACTCAATAAAGTCTCACTGGAATGAAATCTAACATACCAATATTTCAACCAGATGCAAATTTCCTTCTTAAACATGGTTTAAAATGGTCATTTCATAGCACTGAGGTGTCAAAAACCCTAGTGGTGGAGTGATTTCAGATAACTTTTAAACAGCTAAAACAACAGAATACCATGGGTACAATCTTTGGGGACATTGGGACTGTAATGCAAACTTATGCTTTTAAAGATCAGTAATGTTTCCCAAAGAACTGAAGAAGAAAAGTACTTCAATGTTCACAAATAAAATGTCATTTGCTGCTTTGTTATTCCCATTTTACCATCATAGATCCCACAATAACCAACAACTGCTGCAAAAATGTGCAAGATTGTCATGGGAAAGAAAACAACCCAGAACATCTAGCAGACAAGCAGAACAGTTAAAGAAAGTTCAAACTTCTTCTTAAAGCTTCTTACAAAATGATTTAAATTCTAAAAATGAGCATAATTTCACTTGCACACCAACGTGTATGAGAATGACATGCCATAAAACAAAATGGTCAAAACCAACTTCTACAGCATCCCACTTCTGACTATTTGAAGGAGTCACCAGTGTAATTGTCCAACAATGCAATTAGCCCAAACAGAACTGTCACTTTTGTGTGAGTAAGCAGAGAAACAGCAAATGCTCAGGAAGATTTGGAATTCACATGAGAAAGGAAGGGATCACATTGTTTTGTCTCATGCTGTACTGTGACAACTGATCTATAATCAGTTTGGACTTCCCTTGCCCCCAGCATGCATTTTGAAAACAAAACATGACATTAATACATTAATGTCTATGCCAATATATCTATTTTTTTTACTCAATAGGAAGCAAGACAAAAATATTTTAATACCATTAACTGGCAAAGTTGTCAGAGATCCTTCTTGACTGATGTGTTTGCCAGCCTACCACTTCACTCAGCAAAGTAGAAACTGCATGCAGAAATTGAGTTCACAAATACCATGGAGTGTACATAGCTCAAAGAATTGTATGCTTGTGAATAAGAACAGTGCTGCATGAAATAAAATCAGAAACATCATTTATTCTTGCAATTTATATAAAACTGTCAAAAATTTAGCAGTATCCACTAAAAACATTTCAGATATAAAGATACTAATAGGCTACTCCTTCCATTTCAGTATATCCTGTAATTAGGCAGAGGAGCCTCAGTTTCTCAACACCACAGTGTGTACAGGCAACTACAGTGGATGAGAACAAAGCTCAGGAAGCAAGCCTGGAAGCTCACCTGCATGCTGGAGCATGGTGCTGTTTTCCTGTAACTTTGGCGCATAACACTTTCTGTAACAAGTTGGTGCAGAACAGAGTTTGCATTTTAGAGCCATCCCTCTACAACAGCCATTTATTTAATGAGCACTCCTGGGCACTCTAACCTGAATGGATGCTCATTAGATTTGTGCATCTGGCCCTATCAGCAATCTTCTGCAACTTGTGCTGCAAGCTGAATGCAGCAACACACACACTGCTTTCCAAGGAATTAAGGTTAACTAGTCTCCCAGTGAACAGGCAAGCAACTTTTATGGAGAGTATACATGCTGACACTCCAATGCACAGTAAAAGGAGACCCGCAATGAAGAACGTGTTCACTTCATACATTCAAATGGATGCATTATCTTATTACGAGCTGAATCCCAAATTTCAGCTTGGAGCTCATTAATTATCTTACACATTGCAAAATGGAAAAAAAGGTAAAAGGAAAAAAGCAAAGGCAATAATGGATTTCAGAGAACAGCCAAAAGAAAGGACAGGTTGAGGCAAATATATAAGGCTCATTGGCATAGATGACAGAAGTCACACAGCAGAAGCCATCCATACTAGCAAACTGAAACAAACAAAATGTGGGTTGATGCGAAATGAAAGGAGTGGCTATACTGGGTCCATCTGGGATGGAGTTTATTTTCTGAAGAGGGTGCTGCATTTTGGACTTGTGACTAATGTAGTGCTGACAACACACCAGTGTTTTGGCTAGTGCTGAGCAGTACTTTCTCCTTCCACTTTGTCCCCCGCAGTGCGTAGGCCAAGGATGGGCACAAAGTTAGGTGGGGACACAGCCCAGGCAGCTAACCCAGAATGACCGAGGTTTTATTCCCTGCTCAACAAGGAAAACTGAGAGAAGGGGATTCTGGGGGAGGCAGTCAGTGTTATTGGCTGCAGACTGGCTGTGCATGGGTCTACCTGTGGGACATGGTGATTGACTGCATTTGCATCACTTCTGGGTTTCTCCCTTACCTGTTCCCTCACATAAGGTCTTTACCTCAAACCATGTGTCTTCTCACTTTTGCTTTTGCTGCTCTCTTCACTGTCCCACGGGCAGGGAAAACAAGCAAGCAGTTGTGGTACTTAACAGCTGGCATAGGTCAACTCACCACGGAGGGGAAAAAGAAGAAATCAGAAAAAAAGGGTGCAGGACCTATCTACCCTTTCTACTCCTATGTTTATTTTAATATGTGAGAAATATGCATAATGTGAGAAAAATGCATAAATGAACAGGAATACTGGCTGTAAAATCACATTTTGCAGCCTATACAATGAAACGGAAAGGTAAGAACTACTGGTACATCTTGATACTATCACTGCAGTCTCATGACTTTGATAAGACTTATGACTCACCTGCCCACCAAACACTGAAACATCTGCAAGTCACTAAATGGCAGAGCACCACAAAAGCAGTTTTCCTAACAGCTTTCTTCAGAACAAAGAACCATTTTCTTTCTGTAGAATCGGCTTCTGTACAAGTATTAAATTACAGACACACAAAGAAGGGATATGAGGTAGTTACGTGCACTGCTCTCCCTCCAATTGTAGTCAAAGAAAAGGAACTCCTCCAGAGACAATTTAAAGTACTTACAGTTCTGCTCTGAATGTCACTCTGAAAAAGTATTTTTCCTTCTGTCTCCACCTATCACAGAGGTACCCAGAGCAGGACACTCTCCTAGCTTAGCTGGCTATGTGAAATGTCTAATCTTGGGTGGGTATACTAACCACCCCCCCTCACCAGAGTTACCACTGGCAAAGAGACATGACACAGTTTCTATTTAAGAAGCCTGAAGTCCTTTAGAATAATTTTGGAAGTCGTGAGATTTTGCTGTCACATCCTTTTCTTTCTCATTCCCTCTTCTGAACCTACCCCTGGAAAACTGCACTGTGAGGTCAAAGTTGATGTTGTGCAACTATTTGGTGTATTTCTCAAAGAATAAATCTGGGATATTTTTTCCCAAATAATCTGCAAGGTAGATCAATGAGCACAGGAAGCTGAAAGATTTAGACTCTGGATTTTGACTCAGATTTGTTAAACACAGTCAATGTGCCCAGCCTTGTACCAGGCCCAAAGATGAAGAGTAGGCACTTGCAGACAAGGGTCTGTAACCAGAAGTTGTACATTTGTTGCAGTCAATCATGGGTGCATTGATGTGTAGAGAGACAAGATCAATATTAAATAATAGTTATTTGACTGTACTTGGCGTGAGAAACACTTCTAGGTGCACAGTGCCTCATTTGTTTTCTCCACCATTCTATGTACATGGCTCCTTGGTACAAAGTATGCAGTGGATGTACTTCCAAATAAAAACACCCACGAGGACTGACAGCTGGTTAGTACAACATTTGTAAATCTTTTCAAGAACTTTGAAGTTTCTAGGCTTATTTTAGCACTTGATCAATAGGCCTACCATTAAGGTAAAGCTGTGTTCAGGAAGAATCCCATACTGTTCAACAAGCTTTTCTCTCTTCACACTGGGAAGGTCAGGAAGTCTCTCATGAATCCAATCAATATTTATCACTTGCTGATGGTTCATATTAGCTGGCAAAGATTTTGCATCATACAGAATCAATGGAGGAAGGTTTGGCTCTGGCATGAACCTAGTGAAAATGAAGAAAAATTCTTTTATAGTTATTTTCACTACGAAGCTAAACAACATGGACTAAAATTTATATCACAAATTTACACTTCCCTGAAAGTTGTACCATTCTTTCAATGAAACAAAATATTAAAAATTCATGACTAGGTATATCACTGGGAAGTAGAAAAAGACCAGGCCCTGAACTGCTGCAAAGTGTCTATTTTCTTTCTTTGAGGTTTTGCCACCAATTGTCAAAGAGTTCATAATAGAAAAGGGGTAATTAAAACGCTTCTGCACCCAAAATAATAATACTCCTCCCCCCATAACACCACTGGTAATAGATATGGAAATAAGCCACTCCTTTTGGCATCAAGTATGACTTGTGAACCTGGACAAAAACAGGATTGTACTGGCAGGGAGGAACTCGGGTTGAAAGCCAACTGCAAGGAGTGATCTGGGCAGGTTGTAACCTTTTCCAGATAGACTTCAGAACTCTTGATGAAATCTCATGCTGTGCTAAAAGCAAAGTTACTGTGCTCAGCAGAGTGCCATCACAGAACAAAAGGCTCCCTTAAAGAGAAGGCCAATTCAAACTACTCAGATAACTGTGACTGAAGCAGCAACTTCACTCTTACATGATCAAATGAGGGGTTCAAACCCATCAGAATACAGGGCATTGGGCAGCCTCTACATTACTATAATATTTTATATTTCAAATCTACCTAAACATAGATTTTAAGTCTAACGTATGAAGTGCAGCAGTAAGTTATAAAAACTCCCTGAAAAACACAGTTTAGCGTTTAATACTCATCATCATCTTAGCACTAGTAATAAGCTTTATGGTCTTTATTTGAAATACCTTACTTATCAGTTTTTCCTAGGTTTTAATCAATTTTCTTTTGCCTTTATTCAAATTAGTCTTTTTAAATAAGCCTCATGCAAGCCCCTGCCATAACAAGGAATTCACAAAATGGTCACTCTTGCATTCCTACAAAACCACAATTTAAATAGCATATTTAAATTCAAAGTTTGTGGGATGTTGTCAAAATCATTGCCCTGCTGTAGCAAGATCGATGGTAGAAGATTGATGGCTGTCATCTCACACTGGTGGAAGGCAAAGTACTTAGCAAGGTAACATCTTCATTAGCTCTACAAAGATCTTCAAGACAGAAACCTGCTTATGAATTCTGACACCTTTCAATAGCAGTTATGATTTCCAAACAGGGATCTATGATCACACAATCTAAGCATGGAGAGGCAGCACCTGCTATCTGAAAACCATTTCCCTCCATACTTACTTAAAGCAGGAACAACGCTGAACTCAGAATATTCTTATGTTTTATGTCAGACATGCTTAAGAACACACTTGTACTGTCCACAAAGTAAACTTCAACTTGCCCACTTTGACTCAAGTACTCCAACTTAATCTTTGGGAAAGGCCTAAGGGTTTTAGGAAAGATGAGATATACAGTTCTAGATCTGGACTGCTCCAACTAGCACTGATTTGGATAGGTCTCTGCCCCTTCCAGTAGAATGTAAACTTACAAAACATACTCATTATATTGACTAACTTTACATCCTTATTACAATGACTACACCTAAGAAATTTAATAATGTTAACTTTATTAAAAGAAATACCGATAATCCTGTTTTCCTTCTTTGTCTCTCAGTGGTACTGTGCACCTAAAATAAAAGCAAAACAAGATGAGGTAAGAGGTACATCACAGAATTAGTTTTATGGCAAAAACACTAACCAAAAACTCTGCCTCCTGAAGATCAGGAGAGCCTCTTAAAACCACTTCAAAGAATGTGTGCAAGTAAGAGGGCAGTGATTTCCACACCAACGCTACTTGATGCAGCACACAATTTGTTGTGAAAAAGCCTCAGTGTTCAATTACTTACCTGAGAGGAGACTGTGCTTGTCAGCATTAGCTTTAGAAGACAAAACCTGAGCAATACTGTATTACTCTCCTGATTATGTCACTAAGTACCTGTGGCACTCTGAAGTGGATATTCCCGTGTTCCTCCAAAATAAAAACTCACCCAAGCTTGGAATCAAAGGCTCTTGTTTCATTCAGAATTGTTCCTCCATTTTCAAGTTCTTCAATTTGCCTCTGTATTTCATAGTCTGACAAAAGGAAAAAGAGTACACGTGTTAGACTATACTGTTTGCTTTCATGCACTCCATTTCATTTTTCTGCTAGGCGATAATGCAATAGTTTGTTGGTTTATCTTTAATGAAATCAACAGCAGCAATGATAGGTAGTATTATCAGTCACCGTCTCTCTCCAGCACTGTTTCTTTCTTTGTGTGTTTTCCTGATCTTCTTTAATTTCCATTGAATGGAAGCCATTTTCTCCCAGGCCTTGCAGCCAAGCCATACACTCCTAGTGACCTTGCAGTCACCCAGTTCAGTTTTCTTTTGGAGATGCAACAACCAGCTTTTCTTGCTCATATCAAGCTGCATGTGAACTTCACACACACCGCATGCCACACTCAGTGGAAAGCAATCATCTCCACTGGAGGACACAAACCCACTGCTACCACATTTGGTACTAAACATGCTAGGCACTGACCCATCTGCTTCATTCTTCTGGAAGGCAGAGGGTTTCCCTCTGAAAAAACCCTGCAGGCTAATATGGCTGCTACTCCCAGAGTACCCCAAACTAAGATTTATTCTGTCAGGGAACAGCAAGAGTGGGGCTGCTCCATAAAGAGGGATAAGCCAGGAGCCAAGGGTGACCAGAGCCCAGGCAGTGCCCTCAGCCCCACCAGTGTGAACAGCGTGGGCAGGGACACGTGCTACTAACCAAGGTCCACTGACAGTCTCAGCCAAGATGAGGGGATGAGCTGAGTCCAGGGCCCATTCAGGAAGTTCAGTCAGAAGCAGCAGGAGTTAAGTCCTGAGACAGGTCTGGGAACAGGACTATAGAACAGGTGCAAGGTCCTTTAGAAGACAGGACTGAACACTGGCAAACCTATGACGTAGCAGCTCAGGCAAAGACTGAAGGTCCCAGCCTGAGCTTAAATGAGACTCCTATACCCACGGGCATGGAAGAGACACCCAGGTGAAGCCAGTCAGGGCATTTATGGCCAATTCCTGCATTCAGGAGCCTGACATATTTTGTCTCAGACCAAATACACTATCTACAATGCTCCTATAATGAAGCAACCACCATTTACCTACTGCTTTTGCCAGAAATCGTATGCTATTGATATTCTTCAGTTCAGTCCTTACTCCATACGGCTCTCCAGGGTGATGCACAGAAACATTGGCATCCACTCTCAGCTGACCCTCTGTAAAAGAAAATTTTATCAACAGAACAGTCTGCCCTGTACACTAGAGTTAAAAACCTTGGCATGCATTAATAAACTGCATGTTATGTGCAGAGCATTAATTGCAGACTTCTTTGTGTTCAGAAAGGAGTAACAACCACTTCATCAAGCTTTCTGCTATTTATTCGACCTCAAGGCACTGTCTTGAATCATTCAAAATATTTCTGACAATAATGCTTGGGTGTTTTTTTTATTTTTTTAAATCATTGCTCATAATTCCTCTCTGAAAACTGCATGGTGCAGTGCAGCACAGATCCTCTAAGCCATGCAGTGAAAAGAGCTTCTGATTCACAGCTCTTAAATAAAGGGCAGAATTAGACTAGCAAAGTGGTGGATTGTGAGCTTCCATTCCTCTCAAAGCAGCACAAAAATACCTTTCTGGAATTACAGTTTGATGGATAGATACTACTCTAGCATGGAACACAAGAACTTAAGGTTATGTTGAACAGATTTACTAAGTTGTTCCTGGAAATTTACAGCTCATCAAGAACAAAACATATGAAGCAGGGGATTTTTTTTTGTGATTTTCCTCCTCTCCTTCAAGAAACTGCTGTTCTACCCCAAAAAATATCCCTGGCTGCCAAAAGCTGAAACTGAATACAAAGTTTTATATAAAAGCATCCTGGACTTTCAGTCCAAAATGGACTAATGTCCTTAGAGATCTCTATAGTGACTCAACCACAAGAAACTCATAATTTTATCTTTCTAAGTATTGTCCCTCTCAAGACATCCCTTCTGAGAAGAAAAGGCTTGCCACAGTTACCAACTGCTGGGAATAAACAAACAGTAGAGGTTGTGTTACATCCTGGAATGTTAAGAAACAGTATTTTTCCCATATTACACAGTGAACACCTGTAGCCTTTCCCTGTGGTTTAATTTATTTTTTATTTCAAATACAGCTAAAAAGAAACAAACACCTACTGTCTAGATAGAGTAGCATTATTAAAGAGAATGAAAAACAGCTCAGTAAAACCTATGAAGATGGCTACAGCTTCAGAACCCACTGCAGTCAATAGATTGAAACTGAGCAGAGAGGCTTTGGTACAATTTGTAAAAGCAGGCTGGACGACAGCACACTAATTTCCTCTGTCTTCATAGAGTCTTGCCAAACATGCAAATGAAGGACAAAGGTGTTGAAATAACCCAATGTCTCTTTCAAGAGAAGTGTTTTGCATGTGCTCCCTTTCAGGAGGGAAACGAGTACTTGTTCCAAAAGAGGAATAGTCTTGCCCTGCCTTTGCTTCACTTTGAGACATGGCCTGTTTCTACTTTTATGTAGGTGTCAATGTGACCAAACAATAAAGTTAATCAGGCATAAGCAAAAGGAGAGCCAGGCTGCAAATGTTCTTAAAAAAGCATTTTTTCCTTTAAGCCCAGCGTACTTTCCTTTCACTTTGCAATGAAATCATCTTTTCATCTGTTTGTTGTTAATGAAGTAACACCTGATAAAGCTGGACACTTGTCTTCAGTGTACATGCAAGTAGAGTGAACGTAAATTATGAGGATGCAAAGCCTTTATTTGAAAGAATGTAATTATGATGAGGGAAAACCACAGCAGAAATCCCCTAAAACCTTCACATTGAAAAAAATCCAAATACTTGTAAAGCCATCTATCCTGGAAGAAAAATATTTCCAATACTCCTATAAAGTCAAATCTCCCTGTGACAAAAGATATTGTAATGCAATTCCAATGGCAATCTTAGTGCCAAATTCAGTAGCTATATTTGTATATATGCACACCCACGGAGGCCCTTGAAGAAGCATGCAAACTGGCTGCTTAATATTGACAACTGTGCCTCATTTGACATGTGGGACACCACTGCGAGAAAGATTCAGAGAAACAGACAATGTCTAACAACTACTATTTCCCCCTACATTAAATTAAATTTGCATCACTAGTCAACATTTATTGCATGCCATTTATTGGGTGATACATGGACCACTCTGACTCAGTTCTCTAGGAAACATCCACTCAGTATAATGGACTGATTTTTTTGCCAGACAGTGAGGCCAACTATCGCAGGCAAAAATACAGCTTACATTGTGAACACTAATAAGGAGCTGATAATTATGTGTGTGTGTAGAGGGGATAAATGTCTGAAACCATTCTTTCAGACTGTTAAGTAGAAGCCTGCTGTATGTGAGCTGTAACTGTGGGCTGATTGTAAATTTTGGTAACAGTAGGACTGAGGAAAAATGGCATGACCTGAATTTTCCAATTAATAGAGACACATGAGACAGAATCACCAGCCAGGAGGCTGAACACAGGCTATGCTTCTGTTGTGAAAGCTGGGGCCTTAAAGTTTCAGAAAGAGCTGGTGCCAGAAGCAGGGGTTCCTACAAGAGGAAGTAGTCTCAGACAGGTGATCTTGGCTAAAATGAATCCCAGCAACTATGTTTGCAACATGTTGTTGTTTACTCCATCTCATCCATGACACCAGCCCAAGTTTACTTCCTACACCAATTTCATGACTCCCTGAGACCCAACACACAACTTAGAAGATGACCCATGTCCTCACTACTTTGTCCCTCAACTTCCATACTCTACCATTAATCCCTACTACAGATTTTCTATGCTGCAGTGCTGTGGCAAGCAAGATGGAAAGAGGCAGGGAGCAGCACCACAAGAACCCTGGGGACACTTCTTCCTGCCTAGGTTTATCCTGTAAAATTACTGTGTGAGTAAATAAAACATCCAGCGCAGCAAAGCTCTGCAGACAAAGGCATGGCTATAAGGAGACCTGAAGCATGGCAGACATTAGGACAGACTCTGAGGACTGTAAAAGCAGCTACAAGAGGCTATGCATTACAAGCAACCACAGAACAAAATAACTAGAAGCTGCAAAACTCCTGCAAATGCAGAGAATTGCTGGTGACAAGGGAATATGCCCTTCCCCCTTCAGTACCTGCCATGACTGCCTGGCTGCTCCCAAGTGTTTGAAGAATGAGCTGAAGCTCTCTGACTGCTGCAGCTGCTTCCTCCCCACAGCACATATCAGGCTCCATGACAACCTCCATGAGACCAACTCCTATCGGGGAAAGAGATGGGAGATTTTCAACAGCTTTTGATCTTGGCATATTAGACTGCAACTGGCTAAACACATGAGAGAACTTGGGCTTTTTTCAAAACAAACAAACAACCACAGACCCCCATGTATTATTTAGTAACTGTCACTATGGGCCTAGCTGCAGATTGCTATAAAAACTTTTCCTACTATTTTCTTAAAGTAACAGACAAACTGCAGACAACCCTCCACCCCTTGACAATATGCAGATCAGACCATTCTGCTTCTGCCTTTTTCAAGAAGAATTCTCATTTAAAGCCAATCGGATTCCTAATTCAAATGTCTTTTACTTAAACTAACTTTGGAACAGACAGAACCATAAACAGATGTAGTCTAATTTTTAGCTTCAGGATGTAGCTTTCAAACCATATGAGCAGACACAGCCCTGAACTTCAAGGGACACCAGAGCACTGTGTCCCAGTTAGGCTTGGCCAGTCAGATTGCTGCCCATGTTGTGTGCTAATTTGGATCTCTCCATTTACAATTTCTGAGCTAAAAGAGATCTACATTTTTTCAAAGCTAGTAATTAAAAGAAATGTCTGCCTCATGCACTGACAAATTCCAACACCTGCTCCTTCTATACACAAACTTGATTCACTAGGTCTGTGATATTTTACTTTTTTTTTAACAAGACATACAGCACAAGAGCTTAAATAGCTGAGAGGCTTTATGTGAGTGCCACATACAGTTTTGAGCAAACTGGAGCCAACAGACTTCTAACTTGCTATTGCCAATTGCCATCAACAAACAGCAATGGGAAAGGTCAACTGGCCATTAAAAAAATCAAGTATTCGTCAGCTGCCAGTGTAATGGTAATTTTGATGAATTTTTACTTGCAAGGAGAGAGACATACAGCTGTTTTTATTTTTTTTGACTGTTTGCTGTCACCCATTTACCTTTAATGACTCATCTTACACCAAAAGGAAGAGAAAAATAGGAAAATAATCTAAGCTTACCCGCCCTGTTCAAGTCCACAAGAGTCTGGCTCCTTGTGTCATCATGGAGACTTTTTCCACTGTCTTGCTCCAACTGAATTTGTTTAATCCTCACAGTTTTTGTCACCATCTGGCTCATTTTGTTGTCTATGCAGAGACTGTATGACAGACTTCCATTCACCGCAATAGGAACTCTTTGTTGAGTGATTTGATAGCCAGCCTGTGAAAAAAATTAGCTTTATACTCAAATGAAACATTCAGTTTTCAGAAAGAAGTGGCATGACCAAGTGCAAACACAATTGATGAAGAACAAAGCTGAAAATGCAACATCTTCTACAGTGACCTATATAAGAGGACAGAACACATGCACATGCAAATTCAGAAGTTACTTTGCTTAGATGGAAAGGCAGCAAGCCACAAGATCAGTCTAGAATTCAACATAACTGTATGAAGCTGGAGGTCTGAAAAAAGTAAGAGCACTCCTCAGTACAGGTAAGTATATGATACCATACTAATGCTGAAATAATCAGTAATCAACGGCACAATCTCTTGCCAAGGATGAAAAACTTCTCAGGTACTGCCCAGGTGCAGGAAATAGACTGGAAGAGGTTCTTTTGTGCCTGTGGTTCTGATGCCTAAACCTGCAAAAGGCTTTCAAAACAACATTAGTGGAGATAAACAAAGTAGTTCCTTTATTAGAAGCTTCCAGGTGCACAACAAAGGTACGTGCACGCATGTCAGCCAAATGTTGCAGTTTTTGTAACTTTCAGTAATTAACATTATTTGATGACTATAGCCAACTTGTGACACCATTTTCTCCTGGTGCCCACCCTGAGAACTCCTCAGAACTGCCATGTGGAGCCCCTTCAAGGGCTTTGAGCTTACTCTCCTCTTTGACTACAAAGCTATCTTATTGTCTCAGTTGGAGTTCTTGCAGGTGTTTTTCAAAACAGAGTGTCCTTGGTAATGTGTGTCTAAAAGAATTTCAGGAATGTGTGAGAAAACATTCAGCAACCTCCAAATGCCACCTAAAATGTGAGAGACTTAGGAAAACTTACTCAACTTCTATAACTCTATGAAAATCTGTAAAATACACATTAAAATCCTTATGCATAAGTTCCATGATCATGTTAAATCTTCTTTGAAGTCAGTTACTTCCATCTCCGAGGTGGGAGTATCACTCATGCTCCCACTAGGCTGAATATCCCTCTCTGTCTGTTCTGAACTGTACATTAGAAGGGAGGAAAGGAAAGAGGTGGGGCTGTGGAAATCAAGAAATGAGAAAACTCAATTTCATTAACACAGCAATTTAAAAGGCAGACACTGCAACCCCACATAAGGCACACAGCTGATAAATGCTGCCTCAGGCCTGGGACTCCACTCAAAGGGGAAGCTGCTGGCCAGAAAAGGGGCTACCAGTGACAAGGTATAACTGCAATGATGTAAAGATACAGGAGTGAATCACTGGCAGCTGAGGTGGGGTCGCCGTCACTTCCCCCTCACCTGCTCACAGCACTAATGGTGAGAATTAAAATGATACCTGCCAGATACAAAGGAACTGGGAGGAGCATCTGCAGCAGGGTCAATGAACTTACTCTAAAATGCAGAGATGGTGACAGGGCATTGGAATGGAGAACAGTGGTCTGCCCCTGTGAACAGCCCAATTTATATATAGGCAACAAAGTGCACAACCTTCTAACCATAATGACTACAAGAAAAATAAAATAACTGGCTCTATGCAGCCTGTGCTAATCACACAGCTCTTCTCATCTCCTAAAACTTCTCATTAAAGTGATTTTTTAAAGCTTGAAATAGTAAGTGACAATTAATAACATGAATCCCATTTCCCAACCAAAGCCCCATTTTCACAAGTAACAATAATCCCATTGTCAAATGACCCTAAGAGCTGGATTTATCTGTTCTATACAGCTCATTAGCCTAAACTCTGCATCCCATTAAAGGGTTCCTAACTAGACTCTTCACTGTGAAATGCAGGTTGGGCCATTTATTGTCAGTGCTTAAACTGCAGAAGTCAGCCAGTAGAAAGCCAGAATTACATGTTTCAAGCTAATAAAATGTGTCAGTATCTCCCTGACCAAATGCCCATGCTTATCTGACCAGAGGATCCCATAACTCATGTCTGCAGACAATGGCAGCCCAATTGGTGCCCACACCTTCTTCCATCTCACTGTTCTCCTCTTAAACACATGGATGAGGATTCTTTCCTATGACAAGTCATCCTTACAGCTTTTACACAGCAGACTGATAGTGGCAGACATCACAAGAATATAAGAGATTGTTTTCAGTTTAACAGCACAAGCACTGAAGCTAGCCTGCAAACAAACCTGTGATGTTTTTGATGTTTCTTTATGATGTGAAAAGGCATTTTGAAAGTCATGTTTATTTTCTGCTATTTCACTTTTTTCTCCTTCAGGTCTTGAAATGGGCTTTAAGGTAGTTCTACAAGTTAAAAAAAGTACTGGCAATTCAAACTGCTGTGTTTGCATTTCACATTCCCAGCAGGTCAATACAGAGTCCCCAGCAAAGGGCTCACAAATATTAGCAAAGCTATCCTCAGAAACCAAGTAAGAACTACAACCCACAAGTTCCCAATGTAGATGAAAACGGAACAGAAATATCTTCCTAGATCCAGCTCTCGAGTGGACAACTATAATATATTTCTCTTTCTAAGGTAGGGAGCAATTGTATTTGTTAATGTTTTGTGTAACTTCAAAATATTTCCAATGCTTGCACAAGAGTAGGAAAGAAAAGTAATTTGGTTAATCATACAGCACCCTACATATTAATTTGGGACTTGACAAATCTCTCACTCTGCTTCTCTGGAATGTATGGGACACCTCACCTAAAGAGAGAATAAACTAACGTGCCTGATCTTTCTCAGATAAAATAAAATCACTATTTTTTCTTTTAATGCAGTTGTCAGATCTTCAACCCAAAACTGGAGAAAGCAAAACTAGTGTCCTCCCTTTGACAGATTAATTATAAACAGAACATTCAGTACAAAGAAGATGACAGAAAAAAAAGTTCAAAATTAGAAAGGTTTAATTTCATTAAAATAGAAAAAAAAGGCTGTATCCTGTTGCAATGACAGAAGTCAGGTTCTTACATTATTTCAGCACTTCTACATCCATATCAAGTGAAGCAAAACACTTTAGAATTCTGGTGACACCTTCTACCCGATATTGCAAAGACTCAATTTCTCAGTTGTTTTTGTTTATATTTTTCATTTATTGGAACTATGACTGAGGAAGCTTTGAAGGGAAATTAAGTATTTTTAGGTTCCTAAGTACAAGCAAAAAGACACTACTGTTCATACCACTGAACCTGTGTTTGTTATACATTCACTTTAAATGAAGGACTATTATCAGACTGCTTTTACCCTAACAGACAATTAGTACTAACCACCAGGAATGGACAACTTAAGAGAAAAAGCAGCTCCAGCTCCCAGTTCAATTACATTAAGCTACTGGAATTGTGCAGCTAAGCAAGGAGTCAGCAATCAGAGTAATCATATTCAATCAGTGAGCACCAGGGTACAGCTGCCTATTTCATCAGGGCACAGCACAGCATCCTGCTGAGGTGAGCAGAGCACTGACTGCAAACAGAAGAAGCATCTCTTCACTCATCCCCTACTGCCATTCGTACTCCAGACTCGTCCTTTCCTACAGCCACAGAGGGCCCAGCTACACTGCATACTTACAGGCAGATCTGCATAGAAGTAGTGTTTCCTGTCAAACAAGGACTTCTTGTTTATGCTGCAGTTGAGTGCCAGGCCTGTCATCACTGCTGCTTCCACACATCTCCTGTTGAGAACCTAAGGAAACATGACACATGGTTTTGCTCAGATACTCAGTATGTAACAAATGTGTCTCCCACTCACTCCCTTATAAGGAGCATGTATTCAATTTCGCTTGCCTTCAGTCACCATTAGGTCTCTTTCCTTGTGTGGGTAGTTCTTATTCATCATTAAAGTTGTGGTAGCTATAAATCTGCAAAGCTTAAAGATGAAAAAACAAGCTGTTCAGTCATTTTGTCATCCTACATAAGGAGGTGTGCACTGTTCTGGCTCGCTACTTTTGCAAATGTTTCAGTGCTTTTGAATCTTTGAGGGTACAAGAGACAAATCACAGTAAGTGCTAACTGACTTGTAACCAGCTGTCAGCTCACAGTGAGAATGGAAACACAGGGATTTGCATTAGGGACTGTAGTGCAGTGCCATTTCAGTGAAACACTTCAGAACACCCGCAACCACACAACTACAGTGAATTTGTGAGTATCTACATATAATACCATAGACTTTAATTCTTTGCTTGACTAGGATGAAATGAAGCATATTTTTACGTTTTGCTTAAACTGGACTCAAAAGGCATGAATTGATCCCATGGCTACAACTATGCATATTTCCAGTACCCAGGTAACCCACTGGATTAAGGTTCTTGTAGAATGCTGTGATCTGAAGACCCAGCAAGGCCTCCACGAAGAAATAAAGCAGTTAAATGCAGTTTCTCACCATGGACCCATCACTATCAGCCCACCCCCAACATCTCCTCAGCAGGGTCAGGATCCAGAGGAGAAAGAAAATTTCGCTCCAAAAAGTACTGACAAGTTATGTTTTATTCGGATATGTTCTCATTAATTCAACAGTTCGTTTAACTAACATCAATTGGATGAAACCGAAAAGGAAAAAAAGACTGAATTTGACATGCTTACACTTACAGCATTTTGAAACAGGAACAGAACTTTACCCATCCTGTTCTGCACTGTACAGCTGCCAAGAAGTCTATTTTCAGCAGGACCATTAAAGGGACCCATTATGCAAAAGAATGTACATGACTTCATCTGCATTGACCAGAACATAAAATAAATAATGTTTCCTTCCATGATTCTGGCAGTATTTACTTTTTACATTCTCCAACCTGAATTCTGAAAACAATATTAGGCGGATGTACATTTCCCATCATCCCACGTCTTAAGCAAGAAAATTAATTTCTTTCCTTTACTCATTTAGTATTTAAAAAATCAAAATAATAAGAAAGAATATGAGAAACTCTTAATGTAACAGAAACTTAAAAATTGCTTATACAGAAAAGAAATTAAATATTTAAGACATTTATCAAGGGAACTTTCAGATCTTTAGTGTAGCTATATATGGTTAACTAGAACACATCATCTGTTCAGGCATATTTTACTTATTAAAAAATTTAAAAGACACATAAAGCAAATTCTAAATGAGAAAAAAGGAAGAACAATCTCCCTTTGAAATACTGATCCACAGCAAAATGAACGCCATTAGTCCTGACTGTAATCTAAAGCAAAATTGGTAACTACGGAATATTAATTTATTTTAGTACATACTGCAGCTCCTTATACAGGAGGCACTCCTGTCAACAATTAAATGCTTCCAGACAGTACAGATACTTTTATTTTTTTACTGTTTAAGGAATTCTGTAATGGTGCTAGTCAAATTGTTCATTGCTTAAAATATCTTTCTAAATACACAGGCAAATTTCCTCCTACTAAAACCTTATGGCACAATCCTGTTCAGCTTTACAAATTAGTGAGGACCGTGCCAGCCAGTCCTTTAAAAACTGGTCACCAGAAACCCATCAAGGCTCTGTAAGAACTGGTAAACTCAAAGCACCACTGCTCCAAAGCACTGAACCAGTACCTTGCTACAACTCCTGATGGTGCGGGGACTGCAATCAGCAGACAAGACAAACCCCAACCAGGCAGAGCTTCACAGCACACTGTTCAAACACAGCTCGAGATTAGCTCATGATGACACTGCAACTACTGCCTTTGACCACTTGCTCTTCAATTTTTGCTTCAACCAGGGTAGAGTGTATGTGACTCACTGTCCTAAGGGATAACACTGATTCGAGTAGAAGGAAATAATTCCCACATATGTACTACTTATATCAGAGAAAACCTTTTGCACTACTGCTGATGAACCATTTCGGTGGCTCTAGGGAAAAATGTGCAAAAAATGTGAAGTATTGATTATTTTTATGTAGTTTTACTAAGCATTTAGATGATTCTACCGTGTATGTGTCCCCAGTGTACTGGATCCCACCAGCCAAATCATTGTACATGCACCACTACTCATTCAACTTCCTGTGCTACTCCTTTATCAGTCTCTGTGGTGATTGAAGGCATTGCAGGTATTTTGCACTATGGCATACTGAGATGTCTGCCATGTCAATCTGCTCCCTCTGCCCTGTGTGACTTTAGAAAGGAAAAAAACCCAACCAGATGACTGTCTACTTCAAAACTTACCTGTCTAATATTGCTTCCTTTCTGAAGTGACTACTACTACCCATTCCAGTGATCAAGGCTGTGATCACAAAGCAGAATTGTTTAGGCAAACTACCACTTTTCCCTCAAACAAGCCCTGCTTTTCAAATAATCTGCAGAGATAAACATCAATTCAGTATGTGAAACTTGCCATACTAATGACCTAGAATAAGTCCTCCAGCTTGTTTAGGCAGTAAGCTGTTATTAAGTTGACAGCTTTGACTAGCACCAAAGATTTAAATTACTGGCTTGAACTGACAAGCTGCCTGTCTGGTACGTTAGCAAAGTGCTGGCCTTGAAAGCAAGCTGTGTAGTTCCTGCAACAGCTACGGACAAAACAGAAGAGTCCACAAAGGTTTCTTCAGCTTCTTCTAAAATGGAAGTATTTCCCCTAGTATTTAAGAAAATCCCAGAGAGCTATCACAAAAGGAAATGTAAATTGTTTGTATTGGAAACTCATGAAAAGTCTTAACAATGGCATCACAACACCAGCACCATTTCCCATTAGCTCCCCTATCCTGCTAGAGCACCACGGTAACTGAGCACTAAAGAAATGAAGGAACACTCCTACCACGACAGTGCTCTTTCTGGTACTTGTCTCTTCTCTACATCCAGTTCACAAGTGGAAAGACTCCTTTTAAAAAGTTATCATCTTTCTTTGCCAGTTCAGTTTAGTCAAGACCCTGGTTTTAAATACAAGACTACTCAGTATCTATACAAAACTATACACAATACCTTCAATGGTATAAATTCCCACCAACAGCAATTTTCTAACAGCATTTTCTTTACCAAGAGGTTTACTCCTTACATTAATACATTAAAGAAAGTTGGAACCCTTTTAGGTGATCATACACGTTTCTGTGTTTAGTAAATTACCATTTTTACATTTTAAAGATGGTGGGTATGCAGCTTCTTGTTTTGCTAATGAGTATTATATAGGATAACTGGGAGGGAAAAAAGAAGAAGCACCTAGATGTCTCTGCAGAAAAAGTTTATTTTTTGCTGCCTTCTACAAAAAATAATAATCTTTGCAATAACATTTGCACTCATGAAGCCTGTGTTACAGAACAAAGTATTCCTTGTATTAAACCTAGTAAAATCAAAATAATTCCCCCGAAATTTTTGAAGTTTTTGATTCTAGGTCACACATTTTAATAAAGTAGATTTAATATTTATTGGCTATCTTAAGACCTTCATAATCATGAAAAAATAATTAATCAGATTAACTACAGGACTGTTTACCTAAAACCCTCTTAATTTTAGCTCCTTTTCATTCAAAATAACAGCTGAAAGAAAGAGGTAGTGCAATGTACTCAGCCAGATCTCTGTAGACCAGGCAGTAATCTTTAGAAACCTCATCAGGTATATCTAATCATATTTCCCAGTACTCCCATTTCATATCACTCTGATTTTTATTGGCTTCTACTAATGGATATATTCAGTCTTACTATTCTTGCTGTGTTAAAAGTACCAGCTTGCTGCAATACATGGTTTTTTGAAGTGCAGTCGTGAGTTAAACTTCAAAATAAACTATTTTTATATGTACTTAGTTCAACTGTAGTTGTGGCTGTTCAGTCTGACACTGTAGATGGGCACTTCATTGCAGCATTGTGCCTTGGCATCCTCCCACACACAGAGAAGGGACCAGCTGCCTTGTGGCTGTTCGTGTACAGAACATACATACAATGGAGACCTGACCATTTCCTAAATGGACCATTCACTTCAATAGGCTACAGTCAGACTTCAATCCTCTAAGAATACAGTAAAAACTTAAAAAACAAGCCTACCTAAGTCTTGCCATTTCTTAGGTCTGCAAGGAACCTAAAGTCTCAAACTGCAGGGGAAATTTAAAAAGGCTGGCTTCAGTTTAGGGTCTTCTGCACTTCAGTTCAGCATCTACTTCACAGCATGTTTCCTGTCCCAATACGAGTATTACGTTCTTATCCCTAAGGAAAAAGGCAAGACAGGAGAGGGAGCACCAAACATTTTAAACTGAGATCTTAGATTAACAGAAAGAGATTCCAGTTTAAGAGGACAAAATGGCAACTGAGAAGCTGAAACAGCAAAGGGAGATGCAGGTATTAAATATACTTAATGTATTTTGTAACTTTACCTTTCCAGTCTGGTACCAAAGCTGTATGCTGCTATACAAATATTATTATTATTGCTGACCTTGTTGGCTTGTGGTGATGCAGCACACATTGATTCAAGTAATACCTTAAAACCATGCAGTTCTGACATTAAGAAGTATCCAGCTCCCAACCACATTACTTCATGTGTACTCAGAAGAATAGAAGGATACACTTTATCAAAGCTGAAGAGCTAGCCTGAAAGCTTGTATCACAAGGCTTAGACCTGAGGAAAGTCCAGTGTCAGTGATGACCAGAAAAATTCAGCAGAAGTAGGGAGAAATGCTGATCCCTGGGAGCATTAAAAATGGGAAGGTAACACTAGATACAAAGATATGTAAATAATGACAGACTTACAGGCTTCTCAACCCACAGAGAGCTGCTAAAAGAAACAGGAGAGGAAAAATGCATTCAGACCACTGTGTGGGCAAAGTGTTCAATGGTCTCAATAGAACAAATCTGTTTTCTGGGGTGGTGGAAAAGCAGCAAATCCAGTGGCATTGCCCTAAACCACTGATCTTCATACCTCAGATCCCAGCAGCAGCAGCTGCAGCAAAGTTCTACCGTGCAGAACCAGTTCCAAGCAGGACAATCCACAGGGAAGACAGGACAATGCAATGATGATACAATGGTTCATGATATCCATAATCAAACACTGTGCTTCTATGGTGTTCCCATAAAGGAGTCCAGTACCTCTCTAACATCCATGCCTTCCCTGTTGACAGCAGTCTTCTGCACCTACCTCATGCCTTTCTTTGACATGCCATAAGGATGCTCCCTCTCTTATGCCAGCTGAAAGTTAAACCATTGCTAATGCTCTCTGATCCAGGGGAAGTCAAGTACAGGAAGATCCAGCGAACACATTTCACTGCTGCTGGAGGAAGGGGACTGAACAATGGCTAAAACTTAAGTTACAGAACATGATCAAATACAATGTCAACAAGAGCTTTGAAGTGAACCTTCTCAGATCTTTTCTTCTCCTACACTGAGATCCACAAAAAAAGGTTAAAAGAGGCTTTTAAACATGAATAACATCTGCCTTCTTCTACATAACAGAGATAATGTTTAGCTTTTTAAATGGAGACAATTCAGAGCATTTAGGACAGAACAAGTTCTAAACCAACCCCTGCTCTGTTTATCCTTGCAGATGATCCTTTGCTCGTAGGCCTGCAGATAGTTTTCTGAATTGTAATGAATTCTGACCTTTGATACATGTTGACTGTCACTATTTTTACATTTTTGCTATCTGCCCACTGCTCCTTCTTGGAATCTCTGTGTATCTGAGAGCCCACGCTAAACTCTCCACCTTTGCTCCAACTCCCTCATTCCTTTTTTTTCAAACTGCTGTCTCCTGAAACAAGCTTTCTTGTTCCTCAGAGAAGTAGCCATCCTTCCCTGTGGGCTGACCCATTCTTTAAAGAGACCACAACAGACAAATTGGAGTAAACCAGAAGTGGCCTTTCACACACAGATACAAGAATTCACTAATCCCTCCTCTGTTTCTTTTGGCAACTCCCTGTGAGTTGAGAAGCCTGTAAATCTTACAAAGAGCTACTAAGAAAGCAAACTAAAATTATTTGCTTTAAAAAAGTATGTTCTGGAACAGCAGAATCAACAGAGACTTAATTTTTTCTAAATAACATCCCTGGTTTGTTTCACTTTCAAACTCTCACCTCCATGATTCCTTCACCTTCTCCTCATTTCATCAAACATCCCACAAGGAGTATCAAGTGTCACAAATACCCAAAAAGCAGCAGCCTAGATAAAGCTGAGGTCAGCGGGGAGACTCAATCAATAATTTCCTCTTCATATGCTTGCTAAAACATTCACAAAAAGTCTCTACAAGCCTACAAGTTTTTGGAGGTAAATTTGGCTGAACTTGTGTGCTGGTTTAGAGGTAAACCAGCAGGAAAAATGAGCTCAACACGAGAGAGATTGTAAGTCAGAGCTACAATTTAATAATAATACTACGGTAAATACACTGACACAAAGGGAAATTGCTTCCAACTCCCAAAACCCAGCTGTATAACCCAGTGCCCTGGGGTACAAACCCAAAGGGGTTTGTTAGCCTTGTGCTGAGACCCGTGTGGCTCCCCCAAGTCCAAAGCAAAAAGAAGTGAAAAAACCTGTTGGTGCAGGTGATGGCTTTAGTCTTGTCAAGAGTGGTGGTCTCCTCCTGTCAAGGTCCTGCTGCTCCTCTGGGTCCGATGAGAGGTTCCCCAGGTCTTCTTACCTACCCCTTTTTGTACCCTCAGGGAGCATCCAGTCCCTCCCGTGGGGCGGGGACTCACACAATGGGTGATTAACTCTGTGAGTCATGGGGTATTTTTGGACTGTTGATGGCCCATTAGCACCTACGCCCCCTCAGGCTGGGAGGGGAGGTGCTAACGACTCCCTGGGAAGCTGCTGCAAATGGGCCATTGACCTTGGGAATGAATAGAGGGGGTAGAATACATAGCTTTGGCCACCCCCACACAGTGACAACTGGTCCCACCTGCTAAACTAGGACAACTTGTCAGCAAAACTACAAAACTAGTGTTTCTGTATACAAAACAATGGTCACAGTAGCAAAATCTGCATATGTAACTAATAAATACCACCTGCAGAAGTTCACATAACCCTCTCAAAATCAAATACAGTCATGTGGCAAGGTGACTGATAATCAGAGAGAACACAAAGAAATTAATTTTACCCCAGGAATCAATTACAGCCTAACTGCAGCAAGATAAGTTTTAAACAGAATACATAAACCTGACAGTGCTGCAACATTATACACAAGACAGTTAACCATGAAGAAAACAGAGACCTAGTCTACAATTATCTGTCATTACTGTGGGACAATGCTTCCCTAAATACCTTTCAATGAAAAAATCTTCAAAGAAAAAAATTGTTAAGAATAAGAATGAAGAAGCAAGATGTTAGTTTGCAAAGTTAAAACACTAAGAAATTGGTGGAACCATGAAATTTTTGCTTAAGGGAGCACTTCTTCCATACACATATACACAATATACCACCTTGGATTTCCTCAAAGGGAGTCACATGGAACAAGACTGCTTGTCTATATATAGTGAGAAAATGAAATCAAACATTCAAGGATGCCAGGGCATGTTTAGTAACTTATAAGAGAAGTAATAGAAATTTGTACCAACAAATCCCCTCACAGGTATATATATGTATGGCCAGATTTTGCGAACGAGGATTTGGGAAGGGCCCCACCGTTTCAGTCCTGAGGTCCATTTGCCACAGCCGAGTGAGCTTGGACAGTGACAGGGAAGTCCTCGGGACTGTCACAGCACCCGGTACTAACCGGGGCTGACCCTGCTGAGCATCCGAGATGTGACGGGATGGGATGGCAGGGAGGCATTGAACTGCCGGGGGACGGTCCCACTGAGACTCAAACTCACGACCTTGGGATTCGGAGTCCGCAGTGCTCTCCATTATACCACTGGACCACTCCCCTCACAGGTACAACTTTAAGAAATTCCCAACCCACTGAGAAAAGCTACTGTGAAAAGCTAATGTGTGTTTCAGCATCAATTTCTGACTGAATTCTGAAAGAGGGGACATTGGTATGTGTAGTTGTCATGTAATGGTTGTGCTGCCTGAAAGTATCAGAGCTGGCCTAGTAACTGCAGTAACAACAGCGTGAAAGTATGGCAGCGATACCGCAAACCCCTGCTCCCCACTATGAAGCAGAAAGATACCTGTGCAAAGGAAAAGGTAAAGCAATAAAAAAACCAACACAACAAGAGGTAAGAGAAAATACCTAGACAGTATCACCGAAGCATTGAAGGATCTACTGAAATAGGTGATAGCAAGATGTTTTATCAACTCAAAGCCATTCTAACTGGCAAGTTTACATCAGCCAGAGGGACCTGTTAAGGGTGAACAGGAAAGCCCCCAAGAACAAGAAACAGAGAGAGAGCTCAACAGTTACTGAGGTGCTAAGAAGACAAAGACTTACAAGAATTGTTAGCCTAGCCAAAAAGATTAAAACACCGAGAATGAGTGTCAGCAGTACTCACAAATACATGAGACACAGGAAAAAAAGCAAGAGAAAACATTACAGGGGACTCTTTCAAAGCTTGAGAGAAGAACAAATACTTCAAAGCACAAGAGCAGAGACATCTCCACAAAAAACTGGCTTACAGTTAAGCATGAAATAAAGTTGAGCTAAGCAACTGCAGTAACTGAGGAAGTGTGACACTTCTCAGACTGCAGTGAGGGAGTTGAGTTCCACAGGTAAACCCCGGGCTGTGAGTGATCCTATGAGGGGCAAAAAAATAGAATGAGGAACAACCTGCACCATAATGCAGTCCTGAAAGTCACCTGAAGCCAGCCTCCCTCATCTTTCAAAGACCTCTTCTGACCAGCACAACAGCTTTGAATTGATTAATAGCTTGAAATCATGTAGGCAGGCTTTAATCTATCATGAGCTCAGAAATTAAAGGATCTATGAACTGCAAAGGCATCCTCAGGGAGCAACGGTTTGAAAGCCTATTTCATTCCCCTAGTTTTTTTCTAAATTATGTGGGATTTCCTTTATAGAGGCTTCCTGGAACTGCAAGTCCAGCAAGCTGGGCCAGTGTGAGCAACAAAAGACTCTTAATCACTGATGATACAGTGCATCACAAACCCAAATACTATCAGTAAAGAAAGGACTGCAACAGAGAAGTACCATCAATTTCTAAGGAAATAGCCTCCTTTTCCCCTAAATAAAATTACTGCAGTTTTACAGAAATAAGCAACGAGCAGTTTAAGTGAACCTAGACATAAGTAAATGATTTAAAACAAGCATGAATTCACTTTTTCATCAGGCTTGCCATTACTTTATTTTTAGAGGAGAGCAACAACCAAGGCATCACGTGGTTTCAAAGAAAAGAAGAAATCTTACATAATGGAAGCTAAATCCACACGCATACAACAATTAGAAGATTGTCCAGTTCCCCATGAATAGTGCACACAATTAAAACAGGAGTTAACAACAGTCAAGCTAAGAAGAAAAGTTTTTTTCAAAATAAAGTAGGAAAATAAGGGAATTAATCCACATGCATGCCAGCAGGAATGCCAAAACAAAACTGAAATCACATGTTGGTAAAGCAGCTGTTGCAATCTCCAGATTTAACAGGCAGGCAACGAACATCAAAAAATCTAGCTTCAAACTGTAAAGTTTAAATTCTAGTCTCAAATGCTCATTCTGTTCCAGTATGAATAGCTGACAGATCCACCAAAATCTCACCCAAACCTCTCTGCAAATGCATCAGATAAATCCTGTATATTGTGATGAATTGTACATGTTATTAAAGCCTGATAATCTGTCACTCAAAACATCTGGAAAAACACTGTGTATCTGCCAAGAAGAGATGGATGCAGTGTCATTGTAGGAAATACCCTTTACAACCCCAGACTAGGTACTGTCCCTGCCAGGTCCCTGGGCAGCCCTCTCACCCACACAGCACCGCAGGCCGTGGAGAGCAGCAGCACCAAACAGGCTGTGATAGTTTTGATCCAGGCCTTCCCTAGTACCCAGGTGTAAGTAGGAAAAGTCCATTTCCCAGGTGTTACACACTTTTTTTTTTCTCCTTCCACGTGACAAGGAAGTATAACTCAGAGAGAGATAGGAAGTTGCTGCTCTTCTTCTCTGGCGAAGGGTGGGAGCAGGGAGTTTGCTGTTTCGGTCCCTTGTCAGAGCCACGCAGGAGATCAGACAGAACGTGAGAGTGAGAGAGACAGGGTTGTTGGTAGGACTGTGTTGTACTGGTTTGTTTGGGGGGTGGGTGGGGGTGTCTGATTGTACCTATTTGTTCTGTTTTGTCCCTGTGTTGTCCCTGTTTTCCCCTTCCCTTTCCCTTTCCCTTTTCCCCGGGAGTTTCCTATTGTGTGTGCAGATTGTATACATATAATTGTAAACGTTTGGAAATATACATATATACTCTGATTGAATTCAGTTTCTTTCAAGTTTTTTTACACACTTTGTTTCCCCCCCCTCCTTGACTTTGATAAGCAGAGGGAGAAGGAGGGGTAGCTTGGGGCTGGGAAGCCAAATCAAAACCTAGACACACACGTGCTCTCAGCTACTACACAGTGCTGTGCTGACACGTCTCACCCTGGGGGAAGCCCAAGTCTGGAGTTCAAGTTTCCAGTGGTACAATGCCAGAAGGAAGAGGGGCCAATAGCTGCTCCAATACCACTCTCTTCCATGAAAATGCATATCCACTTGCCCAATTGTCATTATAAAAGTGAGAGAAGACAAAAAGGCAGGACCAAAATGCATCTCTCTATACTGCTTACAGAAGAAAAATGAAAGGAGTTAAAAACAAGAAGATATGAAAATCTCAGTACAAGACAGCAGCAATGAGTGAGTTGTCAAGCCCTTGAAGATGTCCAGTGGAACAGGGAAAAATTACATATTCAGATAAAACCATGCATCTCACATCATACTCTACAAGAGTGTTCAACACAGATCATACTGTTTGCTTGGAGGTCAGAAGGTATTTATCTTGTCTTCATGAAAAAAAGCTTGATCATTACTAGATGTTTCTGAAAACTCATAAAAAAGGATAAAACAGATGCTGTTCATACTGTGAAGAAAATGAAATTCAAATGCATAAGAAGGTATCAAAAAATTCAAAATACTTAAGACTGTAGGGCTAATATTCATTCAAATCTTATTACTTTAAACCTTGGTTATGTAAATCCTAGATTATTTCTTTGTACACTTGCCTACAAAGGTCTGCCTACAATAGGATCATGCTTTCACTTCAGACGTGCGGGAGACATACGTAAAACAGGCAACAAAGACTAACAGAGACAAAAAGGTTTCAGCCTTTAGCTACTAGATCTACTATCTTATTTCTGTGGCTGAGCTATAATTAACCTTTAGTCAGCCACCTCAATCATGAGAATCATGGATTCTCTTTCTGTAAGCCCAGTCTTAGCTTTAAAAAGCTTTATAAAGACTCACAGAATTTTCAAAGAGGTTAAATTAGATTGGGAGTGCAACCATCTTAATGGATCCTCAGAAGAATTTTAGTTCACACTGCAGGTGTGGTACACTATTTGCAACCATGTGCAGTACAATAATTCCCTTATAAAAGGTCTTCTGAAGATTCCAAGCTTAGATAATTTTCAAGTCCATTCACAAGGTAAAAAAACCAGGTCTTTGCACATTTCATTACATGAAATGTAATGTATGTAAGTCTGATGTAATCCCAAAGAAAGGAGAGCCTTACAGTAATTTGAGTAAGATGCTGTCTGGTCTGGTGGTGAGGGGCTTCATCACTAGAGCATAAAAAGTGTGCTGAGTAGCATGGGATTTGCCATCCAGTCTCGCTATTTCCAAATCCATTTTTTAAATCAACGATTTGCCACATCAGTCAGTCTCAGTTGGCCGGTTTTACTTCAGTGCCCAGCAAGATCACGGAGCAGATGGAAATGATGCTAAGGCACATGGAAAATAATGAGGTGATTGGTGACAGACATGACTTCACTAAGGGAAAATTGTGCCTGACAAAGCTGGTGGCCTTCTACAAAAGGGTTACGGTGTTGGTGGATAAGGAGAGAAACTGACATAATCTACTTGGACTTGTCCAAAGCATGTGACACTGTCCCACGTGACATCCTTGTCTCTAAACTTTAAAGGTACAGATTTGGCAGATGGGCCACTGAATGGGTAAGGAATTAGCTGGATGGTCACACTCAAAGAGCTGCAGTCAACAGTTTAAGGTCCAAGTGGAGACCAGTAACGAGAGGTGTGTTCTTCAGGGCTCACTGTTGGGACCGGTGCTGTTTAAAGTCTTTGTCGGTGACATGGACAGTGGGATCAAGTGCTCCCTCAGCAAGTTCACTGGCAACACCAGGCTGCGTGGTGCAGTTGATNGCTCCCTCAGCAAGTTCACTGGCAACACCAGGCTGTGTGGTGCAGTTGATAGGCTGGAGAGAAGGGAAGCCATCCAGAGGGACCTGGACAGCCTGGAGAGGTGGGGCTGTGCAAACCTCATGACGTTCAACAAGGCAAAGTGTAACGTCCTGCACCTGGATCAAGGCAATCCCAAGCACCAATACAGGTTGGATGGAGAATGGATTGAGAGCAGAGAACCAATCAAGAGTAGCCCTGGGAAGAAGGACTTGGGGGTGTTTATTGAAGAGAAATAGAACATGAGCCAGTAATGTGCATTTGTAGCCCAGAAAGCCAACCCTGTCGTGGGCTACACCAAAAGCAGCATGCCAGCAGGTCAAGGGAGTTGATTCTCCCCCTCTCCTTCACTCTTGTGAGACTCTGCCTGGAGTACTGTGTCTGGCTCCAGCGCCTCCAACACAAGAAGGATGTGGACTTTGTTGGAGCAAGCCCAGAGAAGGGCCATGGATGATCAGAGTGCTGGAGCAGCTCTGCTACATGGAGAGGCTGAGAGAATTGGGGTGGTTCAGCCTGGAGAACAGAAGGCTCCAGGGAGACCTTACAGTAGCTGTCTAGTACCTAAAGGGGGCCTACAAGAGAGCTGGAAACAGACTTTTTACAATAGGACATGCCTTTATACTGACAGAGGGCAGGTTTAGATTAGATGTCAGGAAGAAATTCTTTACTGTGAGGGTGCTGAGGCACTGGCACAGGCTGCCCAGTGAAGCTGTGGATGCCCCATCCCTGGAAGTGTTCAAGGCCAGGTTGGATTGGGCTTTGAACAGCCTGGTCCAGTGGAAAATGTCCCTGTCCATGGCAGGGGGGCTGGAATGAGATGATCTTTTCCATCCTATGATTCTACAGTTCTGTAGTAATTTTTCCTGTCTCATGCCAAATAGGAATGCACCTGCATAGCTCCTCCTGCTTTTAGTTGTCTCTGAAAGCACTTTATGAGTGCAGCATGGTCACACTAACACTGTGATGGTCCTCCCAAGGCCTACTCGCAGAAGAAGTGTAAAATAAGCTGTATTAACATTACAGGAAGCAAACATAAAGAGAAAAGATGGAGGACAGCTAAATGCACTCTTCTAATTTCACCTCTCCTGTGCAGAGCACAGCAAAAGCTCATGCCTACACTCATCAGTGACCCAGAAACATACAGCAACCAGAAAAGCTTCCCCTAGAGCCACCATTTCTGGTCCCATCGTGAGGTGGCAAATACCAGCACAGTTGTCTATAACAACCATCTTGTGGTCACACAGTATATTTAATCCCTATGACAATGAAAACTGTCCCTATAGTTCTCTGTTTAAAACAGCAATTATTCTCTGCTAGGGAAAGCACAACTGCTGCATAGAAACTTTACTCCTATTTTTTTCATTTCTCAACAAAACAGAGTCCAAAGGAAAGGCCAAATATTTACCTTTTAAGTAGTTTAATTAGGCAATAACCTAATAACATTTATTAAAATGGTTTCTGTTGGTTTGGTTTTGTTTTTTTTACAAATACTTTGAATTTTCATAATGACCTTCCATCTTTCAAAATTCCTCAAAATCCAATTCTGCTTCAGATACTACTGCCATGTCCAAACTTACACACAGAAAACAAGCCCAACTGATTCCAGAACAAACACGAGTCTCTGACATTCATTCCTGCGCAGCAAGTACAACAGGAAAATAAAGTTCCAATTACTGACTGGATATTGTATCACATTCTAACATGCAGGAACATGTATTTCATAACATTCACTTTCAACTCTATTTTCACCAGTACTACAGTAATAAAAAATATTTCTTTTCTTTGTATAGATAAAAAAGTTAATAGAACTTAGCTTAGCATCACTACTTTTAAATTAACCTAGCCATCCTGGCTTTTTGCTTCTCAGGTGCAGTTCTATATCCTATCAAAGCCCACATGTACTGGGGTCTTCTCAAAAAGGACACACCATGCCCCATTTCAAGCCTCATTTTAAAACACTTTAATAGAGAAAATAGACACACACATACACATAACCCTTAATAGTAATGTATCAAAAAATTAAACTCATTTTTGGTCACTCAAGAACAGTTTTTCTCCCTGACTAAAGATAAGCATTAGACAATTTAAGAGGACTTCTGTGCACTAACAGAAGGTTAAGTAGAAGGTCTAAAACCAGAATATTGAACGCTTTTATATTTTGTGACTACCTAACCTAGCTCTGCCCCCAAATGAAAGGAACTCATTTTCTGTCTTTAAGTCTAACTAGATTCTTCAAAAACCAAGTGATTGCATAAGATGCCCATTATCTCTGCAAAGTTTTCAGAATTTTCATATAGTGAGGTCTGCACCTCAGCCCTGAATTGCCACTGTGAGCAGAGTGAATTTCATCAGCATCTAAACTTCACTTCCTTAGTTTTCAATACCTTTGCAAATACAGAATGAATATATCAAATCATTTCCCTTTTTAAGGATCACATGACATATATTGAGACCCTAGAAATTCGGCCTTAAGTTAATTCCCAATTTCAGAATAATATTTGAGGCTGTTTTATGGTGATGAAAAGCTTTCACTGGATTAAAAAATAGGTACCTGGAACTGGAATTCAAACCTCCACTCTAATGCATATACTCAGTGAAACGCTTCTGCATTAAATAATTAGATCCCATTAGTCTCTGCACGCTTGTTGCATGTGGCAATGATAAGTCTATTCAATATTTATTTTCACTGTATAGCAAGAGCTTATGTTATACCTTTTTAACCATTATTTTTATATTAAACTTGTTAAATTCTCAGAGAATTCTACAGCAGTACTGTCATAGCCATCACAGTTATAATTAAGCTGTGAATTCAAACACTTATGTTTGCACTAATAAGCCTCATTGCTAAGTGCTAGCCAGCTATTCTGACCTATTATTCCACAATGTCTCACAGAGATTACTTTTTTTTTTTTAATAATTGCATTGCTCTGAAAATAGGAATGGTTGACACTTTCCTAAATTGGAGACTTTCTACTTAGGAAGCAAAGTACCTCCATAGTGAGACATTCCAAATGGCAAATGACAGCTACATAAACAAACATATGGCAAAGTAACATCAAATGGCCACTCAGAAACCTAAGATGTTCTTCTCTCACAGGGCTTTAAGCATCTCTCATATTTAAGGAATTTCCTGTGTGGCATACTAACCAAATACACCCCTCTGCCCTCAGAGAAATACCACGATTCATTCAGTATGTTCAAGAGACACTCCTAATTTTTTTCCTTTGCAGAGGATATCAAGTATCTGTGGCAATAACTAGAGAGCAAGGAAATTTAAAGGAAACAGTACTAGGCATCTCATGTTATCAAACAACCACAAATTAGACAAATAGGTAAAAGCAGCTCCAAAGTCAGACCTTGGGAAGAATAAAATATTACAAACATATGCAAAGTTGTCTGGCATTAATCTCAACATAAATGAAATTGTAGCATAACTTACTGGTAAAGTTCCTGGTAAAGAGGCATCAAAGAAAGATACCAAAGAGTTAGGAGGTGCTGCAAACTGCACTTGGGAACCAGAGAAAAGTTTTGAGTTGGAACTGATCTGTGCATGAACTTCCAGACCCACAACTGGTACCCATGGAGCAAGACTGAAAAGGAAAGGAGAGAAGGGAAAAACTATTTAAATACAAATTACGCTAAAACCCATGAACACCTAGAAATAGAAGAATTAAGAACTCCTCATTCATTAACAAAAATTAAAATGTAACTGCAAAAATATCCTAAGTGATGTTGCAAATACTTGTCCAGAGTAATGAAAAAAGTTGTGCTGCAGCACTGGAGAACTGACAACATACATGGGGGGACTATATAGCAAAGGACGTTGACTATATGCAGAAAAGAATGTAATAAAAAACGAAATGTAATGGTTTGAAACGTTTAATTTTTCCTTACGTGAGCAATGTTAGAGAAATTAATGAGGCACACTTGCATGCTGGATGAACCCTAATTTGGTGCCTCATGAAAATCACAAAATCATCATAAATATGAATCACTTCTCAGGTAGTTTGATAAATCTCCAACAGACAGGTGGCATAATAAATTATGTATTCTTTGCCAGCTAGTCCCTTGCATGCTGGGAAAGGTGGCTCTCCAGAGCAGCGTATTAGCATAAACATTAGTAATCTGGTAATAGAGAGATCATCATTTCAACTAGAGAGCTACTGTTCTCTGAACGTACTTCACAGAATAAAGCTTCTCCATATCATCTAAAAAGTAATTGCAATTCTCACATTCATAACCTTTATATGGACAAGAGAAAAAGGTCACCTTTACAGTATGAATTGCTTGACAGTTTTTGTAAGTAATTATCTGTCCTTGTATAAATGAAGTGGCACAAATAGTATTTCTGTGATGAAATCACATTTCTATGGCAGAATACTTCAGCAGCATGAGTACCCAGATAGCCATAGGAGATAAGCAAGCCATGGAAAAACAGCAAAGAAATATATCAAGTACAGTGTTCCCTCCAAAGGTGAACATAATACAGTGCCAGGACTTTAGTTCTCCATCTGCCCAACAGCTGAGGACATCCCTACAAACACCAAACTAGTGATACAGGTCTCACTTACATTGCTGTTTTAAGAATAGTATTATCATAGAAGATTAAGTTCCAGGTGTTTGAAGGAGCTAATACTTTTTTTTTACCGAAACACACTGTTTTCTTTACTATTTTCAATTATTTATAAGAATGTCTCAAGGTCTCAGGAAAAACGTGGGATTTTGTTTTCTGCATTCTTCAGATGCATCCCTATAACAAAGCATTGTACCAGGCTTTGCTGAATCAGTGTTGGCTACACTCAGAGAAAAAGGTAGGTGCATCAGCCAGCCCTCGAGCTCTGCTAACACCACCGATGAAGCTGCAGCTTCTGGCCACGTTTGTCCCAGGGTTAGATTTATCTGTGTTCCTAAAGCACCAGCAGCGCTCCTGCCGCTGCCTGCGCAGCTCTCTCGAGGTGATCAGCTGTGCAGAGGGAAACCTGCGCCTCACACGAACAGAACTCGCTCATGCCGTGACTTCAGTTGCGTTAGGAACGAGATGCTCTGCTCCGGGCAGGCTGCGCCAGCCTCACAACGCTGCCTTGGCATAGAAGGCTGCCCCGGACCCGCAGAGCGCCCCATCCCGCGCCGAGGCGCGGCTGCTCCGCTGCCCGGGCTGTCCCCGCGGCTCTGCCGCGCATCGCCCTGCGGCTCTGGGGGGGCTGCGGGACAGCCCCTGGCACGCCGAGCCCGCCCCACCCCGCCTGCATGCCACCGAGCTCCGAGCTCCGAGCTCCGACCCCNGCTGCGTGCCCTGCCCGCCGGGGCTGGGGCCGGCCTGCCCTGGCTGTGGTGCGGCATGTGCGTGGTTCCCATCGGGGTTCCCGCTGTGCAAAGCCCGCCGCTGCGCCACAGCTGGCGGCTTGTGAGCCCTGGGCATCGAGGAACCGCCCGACTGAAGGCTCGGGTGCTCGTGCGCTGCCCCGCGGGCCTGGCGGGGTTACACGGCCATACGCACCATGCTGCCCTGGCCGTACGCAAACATCTGCCATATGTACGCAGATATGTGTCATAAACAGTAGAAGTAGTGACCTCCCATCGCAAGCCACGCGCCTTGGGGCATGAGTGGAAGTGGCCATTGGCTGTGTCACCTTTGTCCTGTGTCATGCACTGCCCAGAGCAGCCGGTCAGGCACAGACACGGGTGGCGCTGATTCCCTCCAGCAGAGGACAGTGGTGCACACAAGCACGTGGCAGCACCTTCCAACCTCTGCACCCTCTTGTCTGCCCAAAATCTAATACAACATGCTGAATGGTTCAGAATCATGTAGAAGTTAATGCATCCAAATAAGAAAATGTTTTATAATGGATGCTCCATTATTGGGGTCACCATTTATTGGGGTTACCCTTATCCCAAGTACCGGGGCACAGTGTGAATGACGGTCCGAAGAGCTCAGGCACAGCAGGCATCAGAAGGATTTGATCAGAAGGCTTACAAGACTTTATTCAAGATAGTTTCACAGACAGTTTCCTCATAGCTCATAGATCATAGCAGTTAGTAATAGTTAGTAATTCTATTCTCAGTAACATCCACACCTTTGATATCCTCTCACATCCAACATGTCATGACATTATTGGCTCGCCCATTCGCCTCACATTCACAGAAGCATCTCATTGGGCACAGGACCCCCCACACTCCAGGTAGCTCTCTCTTCAAGGGAGAACTCTAAACTGCTTTCCTTAAGGGATGCCATTACAGTCACCCCTACACTCCATAGCACCAATTTTCAAATATATTTTGAACAAGTTAAATTAACTCGGAGTTCTTTATAGGAAGAACCAGTTGAGAGACACCTTCAGCCATCACGGATCTATAGTTGCTTGCACAATATACCTTTTTAAAATCAGTTTGTCACATTCCTTTTCTTGGGGAATATCCCTCCCTTGTACAATAAAAGTGAGACGAAGAAAAAATTCCTTTCCAGTACAGAAGAAAGGGAGAGATCAGGTCATCTCAGATATGTTGTGAAGACTGAAAGAACATTGGAATGACCCTTTTCCTTCTCTCCTGTTGTAAACTTCTTCACATAAGAGATAATCTAATATAAGCCTGTGTAGAAGTCTTTAAGCCAATGAAATAGGTAAGAGGTTTTGATAATTGTGATATGACGAAACCCCCATTGTCTTTTGGACTTAGTGGGGGCCTATGCAATGTATTGCAATGAAAAACGCGTTTTTAGGATGAAGCTTTAGTGTTTGATTGTTATTTCTGTGACAAATCTATTCTCTTTACAATTGTCCTCCATGAACTCTGGAATTAATGGTTTTTTGATACTTTTTAGGGTTTGGCAGGTCATTTCTACCCAGTTACGAGGATAGGTTCTGAATGTAGCTCTAGAGTGTTTCTGCTGGTGTAAAAATGTTAAGTTTCGGATTGTTTGACTTTCTTTTAAGCCTGTTATCCTGATGTAATAGAAGATTTCATAAATAGTCACTAAGAAGTTAAAACCTTATGAATATTAAAATCATGTTACTTAAAGCCTTACTGTGCCTTGATTGCACAGACTTCTGCCCTTTGCACATATTATTTAGAAGGCAGTAGACAACACAGAGGAGTTGAAACCCATCCCAAACTTTTAGCTGTATTGTTGTCTTAGATGGAGAAGGAAAATTGGGAAGTGCCATTGTTGGAGATTCAGACTGTCTAAATGCTATTTTAATTCTTTTCCCAGAAAAAAAAATCCCATTAGAAAAACCTTTTCCTTGTAGCCTTGTGCCGGTAACCCAGTAGGTAATAAATGAAAGGTCACATACCTACACACAGGAAGGTGGCCAGTCACAGACAAGAGGGCATAATTGCCTTTCCCAGCAGCTTACTTTGAGGTAGGAAAGGCTACATATTTGTTCCTTATATACCCTGGGCAGCAGCTTTGACTTTGCAGTGTGTTTATAGATCATGCTGTGGCTTGGAATAAGCACTGCATAAAGATTTGGATGATGATAGTTCAGTACTAACCATGTAGACATATGTCTTAGAGAGGGTAGACCCAGAGGACAGTTTGCTCTGAGTCAGTGTTTCTTGTTACTATAAGAATTTAACCAATGCCTGAGAGGAAATTGGAATTTTGTAGAGAACAAAAACCCAATAGCCCATCATTTAATCCATAAAGATGGAGTTTGTCCCATTTATTTGAAAGAAGATACTTCTGAATTTTAGTTTATAGGGTCTGAGCCCTAAACTCTGCTTTCTTGCAAGTCATACTTAGCATGCATACTTCAGTCCTTTGGTGGACTGTGAGGTTTCCTTTTGGTATAGCAGGGAATGGGATATTCAGACAGGGGTGTTTATTAGATACCTCATAGGCTACCTGCAGTGTCTTATTTGAGCATGTGAAATAAGGAACACACAGGAGCCTCTGTAAAGATTTTGAAGCAGAGGGTGGGACTTCTGGAGGAGTAGATCCATAGTCTATCAACTAATCAGACAATGGCCTACAGGGAAGAGTAGTTAAGAGGATTGTTAAGTTTGGAAACAAACTATGACAAGGAATGTTTTCAAACTTTTAGGCCCCTAAGATCACCTGTAAAACCTTGAAAGCCTTTTTTAGCTACAGGTATAAAAAAAGAAATTTTCTTCTTGTTCTGCAACTTTCAACTAATAAGCACAATGATTTTCAGCCTGTACTATTGATTCAATTTGTCTAACTACCCCCAATGGGAGATGGCAGATACAAAATGTGGACCTGATTTTGCAGATTGGAAAAAGATATTTCTACTGTCCACGGGAAGGAGTATTTAGAGAGCTAGTAGAGCTGCCTTGTATGATCATCTGACCAACGTGTGCAGCGATAGGCTGGGTAATATGAAGGGCCTCATGGTTTGAGGAGTCTTGTATCAAAGTGTGGTAATGTACAAAATGGCATCAATTTCCTAATTGAGAAGTAGTGGCATTTTATTTTATTGAGTAAAAGTGTTATTACTCATGAGTTGAAAATAAGGGTCAGACTTAGCTAGAAAAAAAACCACAAGAAATATGTATGCACAAGCAATTTCTATAAACAGTAATGAAAACAAAAAAGTTACACATCAGTACTGATGCTACTGTACAAGGTGCATTCACTGTTCCTCAGAGGCTGTGTTGTTGAAGAGAACCTGTATCTTTGGTTCAGCCATGAGGGACGCCTGTATTACAGCCTTTCTGTACTGGTTTTCACCTGGTGTGTCTTGCCTGGCAGTGCTGCAATGAGCATTGACTGCACCTGTGATTTGAATCAGGTGCTGGCCATCTTGCGAACTACCATCAGGTGTGTAGGACCTCCATGGATCTTAGGGCCCTGAGGTGGAAGCAACATGGTTACTGGGCTTGTTGTAGCTGGGGTACCTTGCAACTCATTCTCCAACTGCAAGGCAGTGTTCGAGGAAGTTCTGTAGCACTGGTGTTGTCTGATGGTGAGTACTACCCTAATCCTATCATGTGATAAGTTAAACTCCTATTTTTCCAGTGTGAAGTTCCACTATTTTAGGCATTAGAGGATTTCCTATATTGCTGCTATATTGGTATTACCTCTTGATTAAGTTATTAGAAAATCCGTGGTATGGGACTGTGTTACCTTTGGTGTGATTTCTAGGTGTCTAGGAATTGATTTCTTTGAGTTGGAAATCAGTATGATTTACATGCAGGTTGATCACTCTTTTGGCTTTGGGCTTGTTTTAATACATAATGTTTTCTAAATGCTTGAGTTGTAATTCAGGAGTCATGTCAGGTTAGTATTTGGATATAGTTCAGTCTATAAAGAATATGTTACAGTGGTTTGCTTTTGTAGTATGTCTTTCAAGCAGCGGAAACCGCATTTGGAAACAGCAGAAGCTGGACTAAAGCACCTGAATTTGAGTGTATGAAGCTCATGCATGTACTGGCTGTGATGATTATGCAGAAGAAAGTGATGGATAATATTTCCGCTCTACTAAAATTTACTGATATGTTCTTTCTAATTGTATTTGCATCTGCAAGCAGGCCTTTAAAGTGTCTTTCCAATCTCTGATTTTTCACTTTAATTCATACAGTAAAGAACAAGGAAAGATAGAGAAAAAAGCATGTGGAAGTGAGACTAATTTATTCCTGAGTGTTATTACTTTTTGTGTTGCATTTTAATGTATGCTGTTTCTTCTGTTTACAATTTTCAGCTGAAATTTTCAAAGAGCTGCCTTATGCCTGGGGCCTGTTCCTTCCTGAATTAAGAGCCATAACTCTCATTGCAGGCTATCTATGACTTTATATATATGGCATGGATCTAACATTTCAGCAGCATATAGTTTCACCTAACCAATAATTGAATAAGATCTTTCCTGTATTCATTTATAAGATTCTGGCTGACAGCCCAACCTAGGGAAAAAATAGACACAAAGATCTATGCTAATTGTTAAAAAAGAAAAGTTTTAGTTGAACAGTCAAACTAGGAATATGTATCGAAGTGTTTTTCCTGAGTGAGAGAGGGTATTAATAATCAACAAACCCTTCAATTAGTATTGACTCCTCTGTCATGAATAAAGTGAAGGAATAGTTTGAAAGAGTTGTCAAGCAACGTAATTTTTGGAGTAAGCCAGTTATAATAATGACAGTAGTTTAGTCTAAAATATTTTTTTAATCAAAATTCAATCTAAAGTTAGTCTCAAATGTTAAATCCTGCCAAGGTTCTGCTTTTCAGAGAGGAATCTCTTTAAAATGTGAGATTACTTGTAGGTTGAAGCCAAACTGAAGAGGTTATATTTTAAAAAAAAATTTATTCCACAGGTTTAGCACAGTGCTTCTAGTGGCTGCTTTAATTGTTCTTAGCATTAAGGATTATTTTTAATTGTCTAAAGCAATAAGGATGCAAACTAAAAGTCTTGACCAGATGGAACTTTCTGATTTATTACTGCGCTAAAAGCACAGCAGAAATGTAAATAAAGGAAAATACTGCAGATAAATGTTCAAAAGCTTTGAATAAAATTGCAGATCTTGAAGTGAACCCCATCTTGCCTTTTTCCTATGCAACAACACAGGTTTTTGTTTTCCTTTTTTAGGATTGATTTATAAGGAGTTAGTTATTTTCAAAATTTTTATATATTCCTTGCCTTCCAATATGTACTTGTATACACTGTGTTATGTGTAACACAGGTGGGCTTGAACACATGTTTAATCCCTTATCCTGCTGGATACAGTGTCTTTATTCTGGTACATTAATTTTTCTTTTTTACTTATAAAGCTGCACTACTGTCCCCATCTTCCCACAGTGCTTGTGGCATTTGAGGCAAAATCTGATTTATGTTCTGCTTTTTGATAAGAAGTGACAAGAATGTTTGTGGTGTTTGTTTGCTTTTTCCCCCTCTGTACAGTATTTATGCCATACCTATGTGTTCATTAGCTTCTCTTGTAGCACAATAAAAAATGTAAACATTGCTTCTTCCTGACAACGGCTGTGCCCTTAGAATTAATCATCTACCTTGGAATTTGATGCTGTTTGTTTGTGGTTTGGGGTTTTGTCTTTATTTTTATGGTTGGTGTTTTCTGTTTGCTTTCCTGCAGTCTTAGACTCATTGCTTTTGAATCCTGATTATGATTTCTCCATGGACCTGGTGAATATAGTTAGTGTGTTAGTCACAGGCTTTAACTGAGAGCTTGTAAAAGGAGACAGATTGTGACAACCTGGAGAAATGAGTACCTTTGGGTACACAATAGGCGAGAACACCCAGAAGCAGCACCAACATATTTCCTGTTTTGTTACTTGTGTATCCAGTCCCCTAATGGAAAGGACTGCTGACAAAAGTTGAATGAAGTATTTCATCTTGTGTCACTTATTCTGTCCTTGGGCTTTCTGTGGTGCCGTCAGTTGATGGTATTGGTGTGAACTGTTGCCCGCCAGTAACCACAGCCTATGGGAAATAGGTTGATAACTAACCAGAATCTTTTAGATTTGTTTTAAACTTTGACCTGGTTGCTCACAGGATAACTGCCCATTAAAGACTCTTGGAATTTTGTTTTGTACATATTATGTCACGGGTTTCTGTCTTCCAGTTTATTCTTTGGAAAAAAGTATGAATAATTGTTCAGTCTGGTGGACAGACTGTTGTATATGCCAGTGTATGAAATACATCAATAGTAGAATATGTCTTTTACTATTATTTCAAAGGTAAGGAAAATAATTCAGTGCTAGGTTTTTGGTGTGGATTTGGTGGGGTTTTTTTGAGAGGAGGAAGTTGGGATTTGGTGGGGTTCTTTTTGTTTTATGGTTTTGTTGGGGTTTTTGTTTTGTTATCGTTTTTGTTGTTTTTATGTGTGTGTCGTGGGTTTCTTATTCCAAATCCTCTCAGATGAGATAGGATTAGAGTCTTCCATTGTGGCATTAAATTCTCTCCATAGAAACTTTTATTAACTGGTCGATCAGTAACTACTTTGGGACTGAAGTGCTTGAGTAACTGATTACATCATCTCAGATTAGATGAAATTCTTCCATTATGGAAGTGAAATTCTCTCTGTAGAAACTTGTATTAACTGATCATTCAGTAACTGCTTTGGGACTGTGGTGCTTCAGCTCCAGTACCTGATCAGTAAATTGCAGTCTGAAGCTGGAATGCAAGAGGAGCTGTGTGCTTTGCATATACTGGGGTAATGGCTCATTAAGTTTTAATAAATTGGCTGATCTCCCTTGGTTTTTCCCCCTTGCCTTGTCCAGTATTGTTTTATGGTCAGGGGGTTCAGTTCAGTACAAGCCAGCAGCAGCACCGCACGCCTAGACTGTGCCAGGAGGCTGCTTCTACGGGCCTTGTTCAAACAAAACTCTGGGGCACTTCAACGATAGCTTGGGTTTGATTCCCCAAATCATTGCTTAAGCAAACCCAAAGGAAGTAGCATGTGTTAGATAATTGCAATTGCAATAACAGCTTTGCCTAAGGGACTTGAGAGACCAACCTTCCTAACTTTGCCATATGCCCTTCTCTTTCCTCTCTGAATGTTAGCATTTGTAGTATGGTAGCACAGCTTTCTCTCTACTCCAGTAGTAGTTTCTTTATCCTGATGCTCACTGTGGTGGTAGTGGCAAAAGAATGCATCACTGACTTTTGTTCTAACAATACTTTTGATCTCTCTTCTGTCTTTCTCTGCTGCTGTGTAGATTATGTCAATGAAATGTGGAATTAGACATTAATTGGAAAAAACACCACACTTGCTTGTATGTCTTGCTTGATGGTATGTTTTCTTGATCTTTCCCAATCACTAAATGTTTCCCCCCCTCCAGTTTTTTCATTCTAAATCCATTTTTATTGTTTTATTACACACAGAAAGCAAACATGCACACTTAGCCAGGATGATTTTACTCTAACATAAGAAGAAGAAAAATAAGAAAATTTATATAAAAATATATATTCAGTGTATCTGCTAACCTCTTCAGAACTGAACAAAAATTAATTTGTTGTCTCTTTTTACAAGAATGCTTGAAAGGTTTGCAAATGCATGGTAGGAGCATAGTAAATAGGCAGCATATTGTGACTATATCTTTTAAAGGCCAGGGAATAGCTTAAATACTCTTTTAAACTGTGGTTGATATAAAACATTTCCAGTTGGATCATGTATAGAGTAATTACTTTTGACAAGTTAATTCTGCAAGTGTCCAATTAAGCTCTTCATTCATAGCTTATCTCTTCACAGTGTGGCTGTATTCACTTGGATGTTCAGGCTTGAATTTCTATTATGCATTTAAATATGAATCCAAATCCATGCAATGTGAATTCATTGAAAGGACAGCTCTTAGTGTTGAGAGTCTGAACCTACCCCGTTCAGATCACAAGACTGGCTTAAATCAAGAGGGATGCAAGATTCTTTTTCTTTTCTTTTTTAAGTATTAGTAGGTATTTGTTAATGACTTGGCTCCTATTTTTTCAAAACTGTTCAGATTCATATTCTCAGTTTTATTTTAAGCTCACTTTAAATGACAATATGAAGTCAAATTTAGGGGTGTGTTTTCTCATGAAGTCACCAGACTCTCAAAGCTGGGATGTTAAATGGGATACCAAATATTAAAACATACCTGAGGGTTAGAAGGTACAGAACTGTTATAAAGTCAATATGATGAGAGTATGGAGTGTTGAATCTTTGAGGTCCAAGGATGGCAGTAGGTATTTGCAGTTGGTAGTGGAAGCTGTTCATTTGTTGCTCGTGATAGAAGTGGAAATAAGCCAAGTCAGGAGCATGTTGACATTATTCAAAGGGCTCAAGGGCATCTGTAACCTGCTTCAGTCAGTCAGGTGTTTGAATTTTAGGAATGAACTAATAGTATGCATTAAAGATGGACTTTGGCCTCTAGAAGTTTAAAAAAAGCTTAAAAAATTAGTATCCAGTGCTTATGCTCTAAGCAAGCAGAGCAGGATTAGGGAACTGTCACATGATTAATCAAGCTAGTGATTATACCAAACTGAAAACTCAAGGGACCACATTTACTAGGCCCTGGGCAGGCGATTTCCATGATCTGCTCTGGTATTAGTGAGGCAAATGCATCAAGATATATGATAGTGATGGTAGATAGTATTTCCTCTCTGTCATCTGTCTTGTTTTTCACTTGCACAGAAATGTCTCTGGTGGTAATGGGACCAGGTCAGAGCATAGCTGAACCTTTATAGTTCCTTGCTGCTGACACAGGAGTTTGTAGGTTGCAGTTCTAAATCCCTCTTAGAGGGAGAAGGGAGGGACACACCCCAACACACACACACACCCCCCTTTGCTGAAATTCATGTGGACATCACACACAGACTTGAGTGCCTACAGGGCTCTTTCCAGTCAATACCTCAGTACTTCTGAGTTCTTTCAATTCCTTTGTCTGTTTTGAAACTTAAGCTATAAATGGATCTTGACATTAGGTTTTGGACAGGGATCTTGATATTGGGCTGTATCATCCCACACACATCTTTGGATTAATTTCATATCTGTTCTACACTTCTCGTGTTGACACCTGTTTGAACATGAAAAAGTCTGGCTTTCCCTTGCATGGTTGGAAGCTACTAATGTGAGAGGAGGCCAGAAAATAAGCATTGGAAGAGATTTGAATGTTTGCTTTGAATGTTACATGGATTTTTAGGATCGACATGTGAGCCCAGCAGATTTCAGTCACCAAGTTTCGTTACTGCCACCAGCAATGCAGTCTGTAAGCAGCAGTGATTCTTTTTCCTCAGACTCTGTATTACTTGACTTTCTCAGAAGCTGTGCACTGTGGAGAAGATCCCCTCCTATCACTTACCAGATAGTTCAGGATGGCAAGAAATGCTGTCTCCTCTAAGACTTCTGAGCCTTTGTCTGTTCAACACACTGCTATTTACTGTTGACTTAGGTTTCCTAAACAAGGCTTGTCCAATGCTATTTATCTACCTATTTATTAAATGAAAAAAAATCTGACTTTCAGTATTTGTCCATTGGGCTATTTCTCTGAGATGAATGGAGATAGCTGAAAATCACTTTATATATTGGCTTTCATATCCCACTGGGGAATTATCTGGGGATAATAGTAATATAAATCTGCCACCCGGATTTTACAGTGTTGTTTCTACCTTTTTCAGCACAGTTACACTAGATTTGGGTTCAGTTTCACGTTGTTTCCTCTTGCATCACTACCTGTGTGTGAGAAAATAACTTCACAAAGCCCGGCGTTCCAGGGTACACATATGTTGACCTTTTTTTTTTTTTTGTGCAGGCAATGTGATAGCTATTGACCAATAATACAAACATGTATCAGTTTTACTGTAATTATTCTTATCTGAGACAAGAAAGCTTCCCTAAGCTCCGTTACAAGGACAGCAAAACAGCAAGAAACCAGAATTCCTGTAGCCCGAATTTGAGGCAACAGCATTAACAATGCGAAACAAATGTGTTGGAGGGGCAGGGAGAAATGGCTTCAAAAGAGCATTAGACCTATGAGGTTATTCCAGGTAGGAAAGCATGTTCAGATGGTCCATTGGCAAACAGATTCTTCCAAAGCTAGTGAGGAAGTTGGAGAGGTGATTCTGGCTGAAGAAATAAAGCATTAGTATAGTTCCTTTGAGTATTGGCAATGCAGGACTTCAGAAAAACTGGTTAAGTACCATTGCATTAGAATGCAGTTTGAAACCAAACTGATTCTCTTCTAGTTTATAATGTAAGTCCAATTGCTTCTCAGCAGTCCCGCTCAGTAGTGAAGTGCAGATGTGGCTCAGTGTTGTTCCCCCCGTAATCAGTGGCAGCCAACAGAACTGTAGTGCAGTTGAAGCTGGGTTTGTATCAATACTAGATTAGATCAAACCTTGGTGTAAAGAGGACAGCATCATTACAGCCGTTCCATTTGCATAACGTGAATGTGGTGAAGGTTGGTATCCAGTCTGGAGGGTCTGTTCATTGGATTTTATGAATGGGCTACATCTGCTCTGCTGCCCAGTAGTGAACTGGTGGATGCTGTGCCTGATGTCCTACGGCTTGGCCTGTGTCCTGCTTGGATTTCTGACTTGCATCAGCAATTAATATTGGTGTAGTGCAATAATTGTGTGTTGTATTTTGCATATTTGATTTGGATGTCAAGATTCAAAGATATGTTAACCTTCAGTTTCAGAGTTTGTCCACATATTTTGTAAATATGTCATTAGTAAAATTTAGAACAGTCATTGTTCTTTCTATCTTATGTCACTGCTTTAGTATTTAATTAATCTTAATTTCATTAGTTCTACATTTATTAGCATAGGCAAACACATGGGTCTGGATTCGTTGTCCATGTAATGAGTAATAAAATGATTTAAATGCAGGAAAAATACCTCTCTGGGAGATTAAAATAGGCGGGGGGGATCTAATTTCCATATTGGGACAATTCAGGGTTAGCCAAACAGTGACTGACAACCCATTCGACTGGAATGGAAATGGAGAGAAAATATGATCAGCAGAGGAAATGTGGTTTATTGAAATGTGTGTGAATANCCCCACTCACTTATGTATGTATATGGGCTTTCAGGGAAGTTTCTTATGAGGGGATGTGAGGGCCCTATCTGTTTGTCTCTTTTTACACAAGAGGGATATAAATAGCCTCTTATAGTCTGACCCAATTTCAATATAGTCACTAAATGAGTCTCTGCTGGGCAACAGAAGCATTGTCACCTCTGCTGCCAGGTCCTAGGGACAGGCAGCTTTTGCCCTATCAGCTGTTTTGTCCATCTGTATGGCAGATGTAACCACCATCTTCCCTGCAGCACGTGCCTCATTCTCTGTCTGTGCTTCAGTGTGGCACAAGCCATCACAGAATGTAGGTTTGAGCAGACGTGCTGGAGGGCTGGCTGAGATACAGTCATGGCTTTGCCATCCTGTCTAGGATTCCAGTTGTGCTGCTTCTACGTTTGCCCCAGCAGCAGAATGAAGCTCTTTACTTACTCTATGCGTTGGCATAGGCACATGACACCAATGACACACTCGTCCTGAAAAATCAGTGAGACTGAGGTGTAAATTACTACTCTTAATGAATGTTATTTGACCCTGTCCTTCACAGAAGGAGGTGGAGTTTCATATGTTGGTAATTGTATTTGAGTAGAATTGTTACCTCATTCCATGGTCTCAAGAATGGAGGAAAAAATATTTTTGGATCAAACCTCCAATCTTTCCTAACCTAGATAATTCCTTGATCCCACAACAGTCCCATAAGATTTCACACTCGTAGACTGTTTACTCAAGTGGACACAAATATCTTAAAACATTAAACAAAACTGTACTTATAATGTGGCAAGATTTTAACATAAAATAAGCATAAGTAGCAATCCAACTATACTAGTGATTAACTTGCCATGTTTCTCTTGTGTAGGTGTGTCAAACTTTGTAACATTCATCCTACCGTGTCTGTAGGAATCCTCTTGGCTGTCAGTTTTTACTGGAAGAAAAATGAGCTCAGAGGTTAATCAGTGCAGTGGTGCAACAGCTATTTTTATGAAAAGAAAGACTGTCAGAGACTTCTTGCCTGTATGCAACACTTCCAATAATTATTATTTATTACTAAAGTATTTGTACCATCTGCCCCCACACTTATTAATGCTGCTGTGCTACCCATTGATAAACCTTTTCATTAACTCCTGCTTCTCTACTACCTCCTCCTTCCACAGATGAATGCTAGAGTTGCTAAATCGTGTCTAAGGCATGAACAATTCTTAAACCCTTTGAGGAGGGGGTCATATTATCTGTTTGGTGTGCTATGATTTATTTGGCAAAGGAACACAGAGAAGGCTAGAGCATACGAATATTGCTGTGTTCTTGCTTTGTCACTTTTGAAATTTCTTTTTCTTAATTTCCTTTATTTCACTACCACAATTAGTACGTGCATGTATGTGTCAGGTGCCAGCTGATGAGTATCTTTCTAGAATTTACATGGCTTTTCACATGTTTTGAAAGAGAAATGAAGTACAGTACATTGCATAAGTTGACAACTTTGATGTATTGCGTCTCAGCCACAGTAATACATAGCTTTGGTTCAGCAAGAATATTCTCAGGCCTTTATGAGCCCTTAAGAAGTCTTATAGTGGATTGTGCTTTATAAGTTATTGCCTTATTCTTTATATTATTTATTTTTCCACACAAATTCAGGTATTTTCCATAGTTTTTTTTATCCAATAGAATTTTTATCAGCTAAAACTGGGCATTGTTTTTGAGTCCTCAAAGTTGTGGCAGGCAGAACTGCTAGGTTTCAGTGAGTGAGTGAACACTTGCACTACCCTACACCTAAAAAGGGGAGATGGGCTAAAATGAGTAACAGATACGTGCTATAAAACACCTTGCATAGGAAAAAGAGTATGCAGAGTCGGGAGATACTTTTGGATCACAAGAAGTTACCTGTCTGGGCCTGTACTCTGATGGTGTTCCTGACAGGTGTTTGTCTAACCTGTTCACAAGGACCACTGGCAGTAGGTATTTCCTGCTTATTTCAGTCCTTCACTGTCTTCACTAATGCAAAACCTTTTCCTAATATTTACCACAAACCTCTTTTTTTTTTTTTCTTCCCCTGTGCCATGATTAGGACCACTACTTGTTGTCCTGTCCTTAGAGAATAGGGGGAACAAATGAATCTGTTCCTCTTTGCAGTATTCCTTTATAATCCAGTAAGAATCTCACTAGTATGTTTCCACCCATCTCTTAAAGCTAAATATTCTCGTGTCTTTCTTCACATCTGATATTTTTTATATCCCTGATCTCTGTCTTCCCTGAACTCTTTCCATGTGGTCTATGCTTTTCCTGAAATGTCATACCTAGGTGGAATTTCTAGCTTAACTGATGTGTTACTTTTGTTGAATAGAGATACTTTGCTTATATTTCATTTTATATTTATGCCAACAAATGGCACATCTGCTTTTCTGATTGTATGGTACCAAAACAAATCCCCCAAATTATTAAATAATTATTTGTGAGCAAATGTAACCATCAGATTCTTCCAGCAGACCTGATACCTTGCAAGATGTCTTCCACTGTGTGCTTTGAGCAGTTAATTATTCCTGCTTGAGTGTACAAACCTGTGATATGAACTCTTTCCAATTGCTATTAGAAGTTATGTGGGTTTTCTTAATGGATTAATTGTTCCATTTGAGAGACGGCAGGTTCTACCAATTGGCATGTAAGAGAAATATTTGGACTACAGAAATAACTTCAATGATGGCAACTGAAAAAAATTAAATAGCGAGTCAGTCTTCTCTAGGGGACTTTTCTGGAATTTAAGTAAAATGGGCTTTTCAGTAGCACATTAAGATTGCTCTTTTGAGTAGTGTGTTTTTTCTTTCCTTTCCCCATACTCTGAAATAGTTGGAAGAGGAGACCTGTTTTGGAAATCTGTGCAAGCTTGCAGTGGTCTTGCTGGCAGAGGTGATGATTGCAAAATTTCCAGAATATGGAGCAACAATAAAATCGTTTGTCCTGTCAGGTCCAAAACTGTCTGTTAGAATTTCAGAAGCCTCTAGAATTTTAGGGATGTGATGATCTTTTCATCCCATTTTTTCTGCCATTTCATTTTCAGGAAGTTCCCCTATAGGATTGAAATATAAATATAAATTTGAATGTTAGAAAATGCCTATGTTTAAAGAGTTGTTTTTAAGGAGAAAATTCTTTTTATGAAAAGCGAAAAGGAGATGAAGATGATTAACAAAGAGAATTGTAATGAACCCAGGTTTTTGTGGAGAAAGCAAGCTCTTCCCTCCTGGCTGGAGCACTTAAACTCCATATGATAAATAGATTGTAAGACCTCCTCTATTGAAGTGCTTGAGAAATCATTACAGTGCAGCCTGGTACATACTGGTTGAATAATTGGAAAGAATATGACCTTCTCTCATAGACTTTGTTCAGAGGCTTGAATTTAGAAAGAGTCTGTAATCCCCAAAACAGGGACTTTATAAGAAAACACAAGCAAACAGCAAAAATGAAAAGACTGGAATGTTGCCAATTGTCTCAGGAGCTTGGGAACTCTCCAATGCTTAAAACATTTTCTCATCTCTGGGTACATTGGGTATTTCCATCAGCATACTTGATCACTAAAAAGCTTTTATTTTCAGACCTCCATAGGGACCAAGATGTCTGACATGTTGACTTGCACTTCCAGCTCATCCTCAGATCAGAGAAGGTGATGCAGGCTCATGAGATTATGCTGTGGGTTATTAATATTTGCTTTTAGTATTATTATTGTGATCCAGTGGATTTTGTGGAAAAGAACTATAGCTGTTGTAAAATTCTGTGACTGATTTGCATATATTGTTGCTTAATTGCAACAATATATTGTTGCTTAATTGAGGTGAGATGCAGCAAATTGCCCTAGTAATGTCTTTTAAAACCACCATCTGTGGCTTTATACTTCTGGCACTTTAAAAGTTCAGAAATCTGTTATGTGGTGTACTGGTGGCTCATTCTGTGTTTGCCTGCTGATCAGCAGTAGCCTGTGTTGGTGGGGGATACCTTCACAATGAAAGACAATGGTATTTATCATATTTTTTTGGAGCAAAAGCACTCCCATCAGGCTCTAATGTGGTGCTTTGTTTTGGTTGTCAATTTCCCCCAAGACCAGGTTTCCTGAAAGGGACAAACAATAAACCAAATGCTCATTTTTTGGCTTCACGTATTTGAACACAATACAGCAATCTGATATAGTTGATTCAATTCCACTAAGTAGCATATGATGATGTTGTTATTTTAGGTGCCCTGTACAGGAAAACAGCAGGAAGAAAAACACTACAGTGTTACGTCCTTACCTAGTGACCTTCAAAACTAAATGATCTGCGTTACTGAATCTTAACTTAAAAACCCCAACAATAGAATAATCAAACACAAAGAACAACCCCTTTCACCAAACACCCCAAATCAAATAGACAAACCCCCCCAACCCTCAATCCGTTACAAGTAAATCCTGAATCCCTGGAATACATTTGTCAAAGTTGATGTCAAGTAATCCATATTTAATTTGTATACCTTTCACCTCTCTGCTCCTTCTGTTAGCTTGTACTCCTTTATTAGGCCCAAGTCAGCATAAATGATATTGCCTATTCTCTGCCAGTGTCACAAACAGAACCTTATAGGGCAGTAACAGAGTAGTGGGGGAAATAAGTTCCTATTCTAGAGAATTTGAAAGAGATGTTAGCATTTGGCCAGTTGTCTTTAAGGTGGATGTTTTGGGATGAGTTTGGCAGGCTGTAGTTGTCCTGGCTGTGGTAGTGAGAAATACCACCAAGACGTACGTGTTTTGCCATCATCTAAACCTTCCAGCACCTTGAATTCTTACGCACCCCCACAGGAAGCCTACCATTAAGAAGACAGAGATTACCATGCAGGGACAGCAAACTAAAAATGTTAATTTTACTGGATTGTTGTGCATTGTCAGGACTTGTCAGTCAAGCTGACATACTGTTGTACTTCAGTGTGGTATTTTACATGGACTCGAGGGCCAGACTGAAAAGTTTAACTAGAAGATAAGGGCCCAGTGTGGCCAGAGCAGAACTTGCAATTAGTGTGTGTTATGGTGTGGCACGTGACTATATTATCCCTGGTAATCCCAGATCTCAGTACTCTTCAGTTTTGGCGTTTGCTGTGGCTTTCAGTTAAAAAGCAATGCTTTCTTTTATTGATATCTCACTCATCACTTCTAAGCACTAACTAATCTGTAGTATTAGTTATAACAGCATTTCTACCATATGTTAATGAGATAGAATTTTATGGTATTAAACAGAAGATGAGTATTGATATGAGCTTTGGAAAGGTTTCTTCCAGTTTGGCTAGGTTTTCTTATTCAGAAGGAAAGCATTTTTAAAAAAAGCTCATGTAGTATTTGCCCAGTGCCTGTCACTCACCAACTGAAAAGTGCAATTAAGGTGCTTCATTAATGCTAGTTAGAATGCATGTTTTATAGTGCTGGTCAGTTAGATCATGGCTACTGAAGAAGTAGTCTTTTCCCTTACCTCCTGTCTCCATATATGCACTAAAGATAGTGAATGAAATAAATGTATGAAAGGTCAAGATAGGACAGTAAATTCTGAGAGTTATAAAAGGAAGGATTTTAGTAGAAGGTATTTGTTCACCTGCAATTTTTGAACCCCATTGTAGTACTTGAAACACCTTTCCTTCAGCCACAACAACTAACTTTCCATCAGTCTTATTTTGGAAATACTTTGCATTTCACTGCTTTCTGCCCTCAAGTTATACTTCAACTTGTTTATGCTAAAGCTTGATTTGGTAGTTTCTGAAATTAATATGCTGTTAAAAAGGATGGATGAGATTGAAGTCTATAACAATATCTCATAGAAAAGATTAAGGATTTGCAAAAGCAGAGTGGAATTTCTTACAGAAATCTTTATTGCAGATAACTTAGTTCACTGCAGAATAGAAACTATAGAAAATAGCATTAAATCCTACAAGGATAAGCAGTAAGTGCTGAAGATTCTGTATTGTATAATAATTTGTCTTTAATCTTAAGAAGTGGTTTATCTTATTTCAAGTGGTTATGCATTGCTTCGTTTCATGTCTTTTGCTATCAGCTTGAGCCAAAACCCTTTAAAGTCAGTGAAGAGATAATATTTCACCTTTACATCAGTCGACTTTGGATCCAATACTATGACTCATGAAACTCTGGAGTTCTTATGTTACACTTGACTGATAATACAGTGGCCATTCAAGTAGCCAGAAACTTAAACAGATTTTGAAAAATAAAACCCTTCTCAGCTTGCACACAATAGAAAACAAATTTGGAGTTTTTAAATGTTTTGCTTTTTCTTTATGAAGGTGTTCCTCGGGTATGATTTGTACCATTGCAGATAATGCAAACGTAGTATCAGACAATACTTCCTACCTGCTTGTATTATTTTATGTGGAGATCAAATCCTTAGCTCACTTGCCTATGCTTGGTTTTGATTTAGGCCTTTTTATTTTGCTGTCCATAACTAAAGTCAAATGAAAAGTGGTTGAAGGAGAAACAGAAGACTTGAAAATACTCAAATATAAAAGGTCTCTTTTCAGTCTGATGCTCCCAAGTTCAGGAATGGCTACGTTTTATGAATAGGTATTTTTTCATGGACACCTCCATAATGGTCCCTGTGCTTCAGAGCGTTCTGACATCCCACACATTCATGAGGAAAGAAATAAATTATTTTATTGAAGTAATGTCACCATCAGATCAAGGTTCAGGACACTAACAACCTGGTTTTATATGCAAAGGGTGAATGAATGAAATCTAAACTGTGGCAAGATTCCTACTAACTTCAGCAAGAATTTGTTGTCCTTGTATTCCAGAGCAGGCTGTGTTACTTTCCTGTGTTGCTGATGTGTTTGTTCACATTTTCCCTTGTGCTATCAGCGGTAAGAATGCTGGTGAGATATGTGCCACCAGTCTACTGGCTGGCTTTGGGGTTTTTTTTGGTTCATTGTTTTGTGTTTTTTTGCCACTTACTAAATTTAGTGTTCAGTACACAGTCTAGTAATGGGACTTTAGGATTCTATTCTTAAGTCAGTCCTTTTACTTCCAGATTTTACTTCCTGGCTTACTTCTTTTTCTTTCAAGCTCACATCAGCTGTGATTAAAACATTATTATCAACTCATTCTTCAGTAGATAATTTGAAATGTTAGTGATTGCACTGACATACAGTGGGCCACTGACTGTCCCTGCAGGTGGCTCATGGGATAGATGTGAAGAGAATGGGTAGGGAAAGCTCCTCTACTTTCTTGCTTGTATTGGAGAGCTGATGTGAACTGGCCTTCCTGTTGTGTTCTGAATACACCCTATCTATCAATGCGGCTTTCACAGTTTGTAATCTATGCCCCTCAAGTTCAGTACAAATGACACTGGAACAACTGTTTTTTAGAATGCAAAAAGTTTATGCTTGTAAGGTTTTTAATGCTGGGATCTTTTGTATATTTATACCTACTTCAGTAGAAACCCATAAAAGTGGAGACAAACAGAAATCCCCCCGTGATACAACCCATCAACTGCACTGTGATTATATCCATTGCATGCAGTGTATGCCTGCTCTTACACCTTGCCTGTATGCACAGCTGTGGCTGTGCCCCTTTTATATAATGATTGCATAAGACTCTTCCTTGGTTCTTTGAAGAAGTAAGTAAATTTATCTTGCTTGCTTGAGTGAAAAAGTGATGTTTCAGCCTTACTAAGGAATTTGTCCTGTGCAGGGTAATGGTTGAATTTGACCAGGTTCTCAGAAATAAGCAGAAGAGGTGTTCTGGACAGGCAGATATTAAGATGGTTTTGCAATACTGATCACAAAGCCATCTCTACACTGCACCACACCAGCTGCCTAGAAGAACAAAGTTTCTTGTTATGAATACTGTATTAATTTGGGGGAAACCATTGAACTTTCTCTGTTCCTTTGATACAAAAAGGAACCTGTTGTTCCAAAAGTTGCTTTTTTTTAACTAGGAGGAGAGTTGGACTGGAGAGATGCTGAAGTTTCTGTCTGTGTTAGAATTTCATGACAATATTGTGTAAGCAGTTATATCTCTCCTGAGCTGTCAGTAGCTCAGAGTCTTCTACTTTGATTAGACTCGTGACTAAAAAAATTACCATAATCCACTGACAGGCATGAAGAAAGCCATAATAAGACTGATAACAATGTGTCAGTTAAGAGACTATTATATTTTACTGCCTTACTACAGCAGACTAAAAATCCATTCAAACTTTCTAGTGATATAACTAAAGCCTTCTAAAAATCTGCTGTCTGCCCTAGTCTTAATAATACTTATTATGCCCGTGGGAGAAAGAATTAAAATATGCACCTGTTTACATGAGTGTTTAGATGTTGCCAGTTTTACTGCAGGCATACTGTGTACGTACAGATAGAGGGCCTTGGGTTTTTCCTTTTGTAAGTGGGAGACTTGCAGATCAGGGCTGGAAGGGAAGCACAGAAAAAAGAATATGGCTTTGAAACATTATGCAACAACAGCTCAGGTCTGCAAATCCCTTTTTATGGCAACTTTGCAGGATATTAGATATCTGAAATAGAGAGCATGCCACCCTTTCTAATCTCTACTCTTTTTTCCCGTCATCCCCTGCACAAAAAAGTTTTCAGGGTAAGTCATGCAGATAGAAGTTCTATTTCCTTTTTACAAATGGTATTTCAGTTGGAGATATTTAACCTGTTGAATCTAACAGTCAGGTAGAAATTCAGTGTTGACAAAAAGATTGGTGGCATTAGCATCTGCACTTTGGGTACGAGGTAGTACACTAAGGAATGTGCTGATTCTCTAGCTTAAATTTAACAGTTCTAGGACACAAATTTGCAATGTGCTTTTCCTCATGTTTGGCTGGAACCTCCAGAGCTGCAGACTGTGGTCAAGACAGCTTGTTATTTCCTCTGCTACTGTCAAGAAGAATGTGTCTCCTTTAGCGTTGTATCCCTTCCAGCAACCCTTAGACTCTTCACTGAACTACAGAAGCCCAGGTCCCTTCCTTGATTATTGCGAATCATGCTCTCTAGGACATATCTGTCTTAGCAATCCTCCTCCGGATGTTCTCAAATTCTCCCTATCCACCTACAACCAGGCACCGATTCCTGATGCTTTGCCAGCACCAGCTAGAGGAGGACAACAGCTCTCCTTGATTTGCTGGCCATGCTTCTGACACAGTCAAGTATTCCGTTTGCTGTAGTCATTAGAATTAAAGTTTGTAGCTCATGGTCAGCTTGGTGTCTGCTGTATCACATAGATTGTTTTCAACAGGGCTGAGATGTATCCATCTGCTTCCCAGCATGTATAGGAGCAGGTGCCTTGACTATTCTGCCCCAGAACTTTGCACTGTTCTGGGTTCTCTTTATTACTGCTCAAATGGCATTAAGCAATACCCCAATCGGTATCAATCACTGGCAAACATTTCTCACTTTTGACTGCCCACCACTGAGCAGTCAGTGTTCAGCAGTACTCTTTCACCCCATCAATCCAACCTGTTTTCAGCCTGCCTAACAGTCTGTTCTTCCAGCCCATGCTTGTCCAGCTTCCAAAAATTTCACTAAAATCTAGAGAGATTACATTCACCACTCTTTCCAGGTAGCTTGTCTATAGGTTTGCTAAGTGTGGCTTATGCTTAATAATTAATTCAGTGCTGACTTCCTTCAGGCCAGGGTTGGGGGGAAGTTACGTTTGGAAATGCATTCAGAGAAGACCAGTCAAGCAGAGGGTAACAGTGAATGGGGTAACATCATCCGGCAACCTGTCTCGTATGGGGTTCCACAGGCTCCATCTTAGATCCTATGCTCTTCATCTTCATTACAGGACACAGGACTGGAAGGGATACTGAGCAAGTTTGCAGATGACACAAAGCTGGGAGGAGCTGCTGACTCCCTCGAAGGCAGGGAGGACCTGCAGAGACCTCAATAAATTAGAGGGCTGGGCAATCACCAACCATGCGAAGTTCAACAAGGAGAAGTGCCGGATTCTGCACCTGGGATGGGGCAATCCTAGATGTATGTACGCACTGCGGAATGAGATGCTGGAAAGCAGTGCCATGGAAAGGGACATGGGGGTCCTGGCTGATGCAAGGTGAATGTGAGTCAGCAGTGCCCTGGCAGCCAGGAGGGCCAACCATGTCCTGGGGGGCATCAGGCACAGCATTGCCAGCCGGGCAAGGGAGGGGATTGTCCCGCTCTGCTCTGCACTGGGGCAGCCTCACCTTGAATATTGTGTGCAGTTTTGGGTACCACAATATAGGATATTTAGCTATCAGAGAGTGTCCAGAGGAGGGCAGTGAAGATGGTGAAGGGCCTTGAGGGAAAGCCATGTGAGGAGCAGCTGAAGACACTTGGTCTGTTCAGCCGGGAGAAGAGGAGACTGAGGGGAAACCTCATTGCAGTTACAACCTCCTTGTGAGGGGAAGAGGAGGGGCAGACACTGATCTCTTCTCTGTGGTTACCAGTGACAGAAAGGGCCAAGGGAATGGCCTGAAGTTGTGTCAGGGGAGGATTGGGTTGGATATTAAAATAAACATTCTTCACCTAGAGAGTGACTGGAAACTGGAACAGGCTTCCTGGGGAAGTGGTCACAGCACCTAGCCTGACAGAGTTCAAGAAGTGTTTGGATGATACTCTTGGGGACATAGGGTGACTCTTGGGGATGGTGCTGTGATTCTTGTGAATCCCTTCCAACTTTGCATACCCTGTGAAGATGTGATCCATGATTCCAGGGCTTCAGTTGAGATTGTTCTTTGGGTTCTACTCCTTTTTTTTTTCTTAAGAATCAACATAATACTCTTTTTAAAATGTTTTATCACTGGCCCAATCACGATAAATTTGCATAAATTATAATAACAGTGTCATCAGGTTGACTGACTCAGCCCCTTCAGGGCTTCAAGTTCCATCTGGCTGTGTGGACTTGAAAAAATCCTGCTTCTGTAAGTAGTCATGGTACTCATCCATTGTTGGCTATACTTCTCCTTTCTCTGTGGTTTTTAATGCACGCACACACATGCATTGCAGAGTAATAGTGAGGCTCACAGAGACGAAGAATTAATAAAGATCAATGAATTACATTCCCTTTAACTATGTTGTCATGGGTTTTATGGAGAATGCACTGAATTCTTTTCTTGTACCTCCTGAATCTTCACTTTATCCTCCTGTCAAAACCATGCTAATTCATATCAATAATCTCAAAAAGCTTCAGTCTCTGTACTCCTTTCTCTTTTAAATCTCATCTTTTGAAGACCTGATTTCTGAATGGAAATGCACACACTTGGATGCTGACAAGATACAGAAGTATCCTACAACTTCAGTGATGAAACTAAAATCTTGTCTTACCTGCTCTCTGCTTAGGCCTGTATGTGCACCTCTTGAATCTCGACATAGCTGGAACAGAACTTTTAGCCTTCCCAGTCATCCTCATACCTTTCTCTTGTATACCTTGACTATGCTGACAACATTTCTCCTAGCCTTGACAATGCAGTTTTCATCCACTTCTGTCAATGATAATTGCTTCTCTGAAGATAATTTCCTTAGCTCTCAGTTTGACCTCTCTCACTTCTTGCCTTGACTTCATCAGCTGTCTTCACCTAACCTGTCACAATAAATGTAGGATGTTTGTCTTTTGTTTTCAAGTCTCTTTCCTCTCTCCCACATCTCATCTCCTGCATTATTAAAACATTTATAGTTGCCGTCAGTTGCCAATTTCCATAATCCATTAAAGTTTCTAACTTTGTTTTTAATGCTATCATTGTACGATTTCATAAACAGGTGCAGAGCTGCCTGCAAACTCTCCTTCAAAGCCTTTCTAGAAACATTCTTTATTTGTGGTGCCTACAAAAGTTTACCACCAGGTAAGCAGCTGTATTATGCTGAGACTACTGCTATCCCACTGTTTTCTTGTGTTTTCCTTTTTTGCCAGCTGCTGTCCTTACTCAAGTTGTGATAGTGGACTTTTATTTTCTTCATCTTTATTCAGAGTGCTTAGGAGAATGGCCTGAGTTGCACAGGTGCCATGGTAACAGTAGCTGTAAGGGACAATATTTGTGACTATGGCTTTCCTTTCATCCACAGGATGCTACTTTTGCATACTGTGTTTGCAAACCTCCCAGAGAACAAGAGTTGCACTAGAGAAATTAAGTTCATCTGACTTTTTTCTCACCTAATGTTCCAGCTGTAAATTCATGACTATAGCAGAGAAACATCATGTGCACAACTTGTGCCTCCCTGGTCTCAGCTTTGCTACAACACTGTCTTTGAACAGGTTAGATTGCTGGAAAAACTTAAAGGTCACTTTCCAAGTTGTGCTCACTGAAAGAAATAATTTTACAATTCACTTGTACCTACTGCATTTTGGGCTTTCTCTTTTGATTGCAAGACAGTGTTTTAGCATCTTTGCTTCTGTATGAGCCCAAATGCCAGAAACAGCTAATCATTTTCATTGCTGTATGCCAGTCAGCATTGTCCCATTTTGCAGTCTATAAGAGAAAGAGCAAGTGTGTGTTGCAGCTGCAGATGTGCCACTCAGTGAAAGGCTATGAAATGGAGCACTTCTGAAAAGCGTATTCCTTAGTTGCTGTCTTCTCATGATCTTCTTTAAGTTCAGAACATTAGATTTGTGCCATCAGATGCTTTGGTTTCATGACCATGCATGATGTGAGTGCAGATCAACTCAGCAGAGCCTTATTGGAATTTGAGGCAGTTCTCATTTTGTTCATATGCAGTTTTTAAAGGAGAGCATTTATGAATGCATGATAGATTTTCACTAAGCCTGGGATAATGCAAGTTTTGTACTAGAAAGGAGTTATTTTTTTGTCTAGATAGATTGGTGGTGGAAGAAGTCGACAGTTGCTGGATGTGCTTTAATATCTACCCATTTCTCATGTGTATGCTGCTTGCTGTTTTAGACTCTGAATCCTCTGAAGCACTGATAGAATCTCTGGAAATTATCCCCTGGACAATGTGTGCAATTGTAATTCAAATGAAATAATGGTAATAATAAGAAGACTTGATATATTCTGACTGCATGTAATGCAGCAGACAATAGCTTGATATGTTTGTTATATTTGGATCTTTCTCTGTGGAAATTAAAGGTTTCATTTTTTTTGTAGTGGGCTGCATTTTGCTCTAGCTGTATTTGGAATTTCACATATATCAAACTCTAATATGAACAAATTCCAATGTCTTCATTGCAGTGTAATTTGCAGACTTCTTCCTGCTTTTGAGATTGCTTCATTATTGTTGTTTTTTTCTCCTAGATTTTTCATTTGTTCCTCTGAACTGGGGGTGTTTTTTCTCTTCTCACTGTGATTGCTTTTGAATCCAATCATGAAAAGTTTTTTTTTCTTTTTAATTAAAAATACTTGAGCTTACCTGGGTCTTTCATACTCACTCTGTATCCTTCAGTGGACATAATATAATAAAATTCAAATCAGAATTCTGTTTTGGTTGAAATACACAATGTCATTCTCTACATTCTAGTTTTCCTAATTTTAACTTGTGATTTCTAGAGGCTGTGACAAACTGCGTATTAGCTGCAAGAAATTTATCTTATCATCATAACTTTTCTCTGCTTTAAGCTACAACTTTATCCTTCAGAGTTTTTCTTGCACCATATGTGCTTCTGAAACAGCTTTTCTTTGTGCTCCTCTCTATCACAGTCACAGAAAACTCCCCACATCTTAACATTTTTGACTCTGCTATTAGCTAGATCTTGGAAAACCAGTGGAAATATCTTTAACTGTTGCTAACCCCACCAAAATCACACATCTAAACTGATTCAAGTGTGTTTTAACTGCACTGTGTCATTCAAGGGAGAGAGAAGGAGAAAAGAGGTCCTACAAGCAAAAAACAACTGTGAGGAAAATTATTACTGTCTGCATACAGATTAGGTTTTATTTTCCTGAGGTACTTGTAAATCACAACAGCCCAGGAGGAACATACATGTGGGCTATGGGGCATGGATTTATCTTCAGAACAGGATGAGAAATCTGAATCCTTTCTGTGCCACCATATGACCTGTGGGATATCAGCTGGATTCAGCAATCCATGTGTGTGTTCTGCCCCTGTTTACACATCCTTTGTTGTTAAGTCCCATAAGTTTTCCATCTTCATTTCTTTCATAGATTCCTTGAGCCAGTGCTTTGGATTCTTTCAGCTGCCCAACTGCATGCTTACCATGGCAGATGCTCCAGCTTCATTCTTTAGCACATATTCCACATACTTCCATCCTCTGCTTTGGAGATAAAAGTTGTCAAATACAAATACTTCAGAATTTATTGACATTTAATTCAATTTGAATAAATACCTATGATGAATGTTTGCAGTTCAGTCTGTAGATGATGGGCAAATTAGGAATGACTATGAATTTAGCTGTCTTTTTGTGACTTCATTATATTATTTCCTCTGGTCACTTCCAGTGGCTTCCACTTACATGTTCACAAGGATAACTGGGATTTTTTTGTATTCCTTTGTCTCCTACTTACTGAGAGACAGTAGGACACTCTAGTTTGTGGCATTGACTCTATCGTATGACATGAAAAGAGTAACATGAATTAGATGGGAGAGGAGGGGTGGTAGTGGTGGATTTGACTCTTTACTTAAGGTTTTATTTTATTTATTAATTTCCATGTTTATTTTTGAGATGTTAAGAGGCAGACATGCTACTGACCTGGAGCATTGGATGTGATAAATAAGCCTGTGGAATGTGTTTCTGCTGCATCAAGTTGGCTGCCTGCCTTTGTGGTGGTCTGCCTGTCAGTGTGCCGTCACTTTGCAATGGTGTGTGGCTTCTCTGGGTGTTCCATGCAGATAAATCAAAACCTACTGGCATGTTCTAGTCTGGGAGCTGTGTCTGCAGTGCTCTTCTGTAATGGCTGCTCCAGTGTTTGGCGAATGGTGCATGTCACTGCAAATGGGAATGACATTCCATACGTGTGTGGTAGCAGCTGGAGAATGCCATGGCTTTATAGAGGTAAGGCAGCCTGGCACACACCCGGAGGGAAAAGATTGCAGAATCCAAGTGCATTTTGAGGTCATTAACGTGTCACTGGCAGCACTATAGTTAGAGGGGGCTATTTAATTAGCACTAATTGCTCATCGCTCATTGTGTGGCTCATGAAGGATTTACTGAAAAGCACCTTCTAGGATACACACAGCTTTGAGGAAAGCTCATCTTCTCTCACATACCCAAACTCAATTTATGTACATTTTTCCATGCATGAGACAGTAGTATGAATGTTATTTTTATTCGCGTAATATTCATAGAATGTTTGAGGTATTTTAAGTACAAGGCATGGCAGAATAAAGAAGAGTCATGGGCAGAAGCCAGGTCTAGCATGCATTGTGTGTTAGTGTTGTGGGTTTATTTATTCATTAATTTTAAATGGCAGAAGAGTAGAATGTCCTTTGCCGAGAGTGAGCAGATTTATCAAGCCTCTGATCTCTCTCTTTCTTCACTCTCCCTTCTCTTTTGTTCAAATGCTCCTTTCAGCTCATTTTTGTATGTGTTTTATTCTGACAGAGACTGCATTTTTTTCCTTTCTTACAGCTTGTTGGCTACAAAGGGGAAGAACTGACAGGTTTGAAATAAAAGTAATGATAGGTAATGGTTCATATAACTCTGCCAGTGCAATCAGAGAAAAGCACTCAAAGCACTTTCATGTGATAGCGCCAGCACAAAATAAAGTTAGCAGGTTAAGATGAAAAAGGAAATTAATGGTGTAAGGGAAGAACTTTGCCATTTTATTACAAGAACTAATGATATTTGGGGATTAGAAATGTGGAGTTTAATATTTATTGATATCTTAGTCTCACTTGTCTGCTTTTTACAACCTTTCTGTTGTTTTCCTATTTTCATTTCTGCCCTGTTACTTCTAACTTGAATCCTGCTCCAATTGTGGGGACCTATGAATAGGTCTGATGCCACAAACAGGACTGACTTTTTTTTTATTCCATATCTTTGCCTTTTACTAGTGTGAAAAGTAACAACAGGTAGTAGTCGTGACAAAATAGAGGGTTTTCATATATCCATGTCATCTTTTCCAGTGAAACTAGGCCATGACTGCCTGTACTTTTCTTCATAACTTTCACTGTCCTGAAGTGTCAGTGATCATATGTAATAACATTCTTCACGTAGCAGTGTCTATTTGTCAGTGTTCCACAAATCTTTCTTTTGAACCCAGCCTTTTGTCTTCACATTTGTATTATATTAATTTTTAAGATGATCAGTTTGTACTAGAACTGACAAGCCTGCCGTGCTTTTACATAGCTGCATCCCAGATCTCATTGCTTTCTGTTGCTGTCGTGGTCTGTCTTTTTTGGACAACACGGTACTTACAGCCAAGGTTTTATTCTTACAGAAATTATTGTTGGGCTGTTGTGATCTGTGATGTATATAATTAGCGCAGCTGGTTGTAAATTTTCCAGATTTTAACAAAAAATAAATTTACAACCTTTTAAAAGAAATTTGTGTTAGGAAAAGGGACCTTTGCTTTAGAACAGAATTGGGAAACTCGCTCTAGCACAACTGTTAATAAAGTCATTAGGACTGAGTTTAGAGTCCTTGGTCTGCCTAGTTTAGATGAGAACCTTGCATTTTTGGTGTTGTACACACACACACTCCAGCAGAAAGACTAAGAAGTCTCCCTAATTTATTTCTTCATTGGGATATTGAATATTAATCAGGTAGGTTAATGTTTCCGGTTAATGTTTCTATTAATCAGGTAGGTTAATGTCTTGGCTTGTTTTTGTTTGTGGTTTCAAACTTCAAAAGGCCTTAGTTATATCCTAGTGTCCTTGATCTTCAAAGAACTTTACTGACTTTGGATTTAATACTGTGTAATGCCAAATATGTCCTGTTATGTGTTGAATGCTTCTCCTTATACTTGCACTTTCATGCTAGTTGGTCCTGTTGGCTAATTAAATAATTTCCTGACTGGATCACTTGATTGTAGAAAATAGTTCACATACATTATATCTCATAGGTTCTAATAAGTTCCTTTTACCAATTCCTTTTAAATTTTTTAAAATTATCTAATATATTGATTCTTCATTAAGATAAATTATAAAATAAAATCACCCACTCTTTTGTATGCTTTTGTTATTAATATTGTTGCTGTTACTATTTCTTTTATATCTCATTGCTGTTTCCAGTAAGTTGTTCTTTTCTTGACCCATGATCTCTGCCTTGTGTGCCTTCCATTGGAGGCAGGGAGGGGAGTGGTGCGTGGTCTTTTTAGTGGGAGTAGTATATTGGGGGATAAATTCCTAAACCAAGACATCCACACATCAAATCCATCTCTCTCCAATTCAGAGAGAAGGATGTTGTGAGGGACCTTGTCAAAGGCTTTACAGAAGTCCGGATAAATGACATCTGTGACCCTTCTCTTGTTCACTGATGTAGTCCCTCCATCATAAAAGGCCACTAGGTTGGGTCAGACAGAACTTGCCCTTGGTGAAGCTGTGCTGGCTGTCCTGAGTCACCTTCCCATCCTTCGTATGCCTTAGTGTAGCTTCTAGGAGGATCTGTTCCCTGATCTTCCGAGGCACAGAGGTGAGGCTGACAGGCTGGTAGTTCCCAGAGTCTTCCTTCCTACCCTCTTTATAGATGGATACAATTCTTTCCTTTTTGCAGTCACCTGGGACTTCACCTGACTTGCTAGCATGACTTTTCAAATATCATAGCGTGTGACTTGACAACTAGTTACCTCAGGACTCCTGAATACAACCCATTCGGTCGCATAGAACCCATTCTGGTTCTTCAGAGGGTCATGAATCTGACCTTTACTTACAGTGGGAAGGACTCTGCTCCTCCAGTCCCTGTCCTGGCATCCATCCACTTGAGATGTGTAGGAAAAGAGTTTGCCATTGAAGACTGAGGCAAAAATGTTAAGTACCTTACCCTTTTCCTCATCTGATGTTACTGGTTTCCAGCATTGTTTACTGGGAAGGATATGCATTCTTTTACCTTCCTTTTCTGGTTAACATACCTGTAGAAGCCCTTCCTGTTATTCTTTGTATCCCTTGCCAAGTTCAGTTCCAGCTTCACCTTGGCTTTCCTCACCCCATCCCTACAAAACTGTACTTTATCTCTGTGCTCTTTCCAGATCACCTGTCCTATCTTCAGCTGCTATGCATTTGCTTGTTTTCCTTTAGTTTGACCAGCAGTTCCCTAGTCAGCCATGCTGGTTTCTTGCCTTCCTTTCCTGATTTCTTGTCCCTGGGAATTGGCAGCTCTTGTGCTCTGTGGGAGACTTCCTGAAAGATCTGCCAGCTCTGTTCCACTCCCTTGTCCTGGAGGGCAGTCTCCCTGTGGATCCCTGCTGACTTTCTCCCTGAAGAGCTGGAAGTCTGCTTTCCTAAAATTTATGGGCCTAACTTTACTCCTTACCTGGCCCATATCCCTTAGGACTGCATGGTCACTGCAGCCCAGGCTGCCTCAAATCTTGATGTCCCCAGTTAGGTTGCTTATGTTCATGACCAACAGATTCAGTAACCATCCCCTCTGTTAGGGCTATCTATTACCTGTCTCAAGAAGTTATCCTCCACACATTCCAGGAGTCTGCTGGATTGCCTACAGATTGCCATGCTGCTTTTTCTCCAGATGTGAGGGTGGTTGAGGTCCCCCAGCAGGACAAGAGCCTGTGAGCATGATGCCTCCTGAAGCTGTAATAAGAAGACTTTGTCAGTAGGCTCCCTTTGGGTGGGCTGTAGTAGACACCAGCCACAAAGTTCCTTTTGCTGCCTTGGTCTCTGGTTCTTACCCACCTGCTTATGGCTGTTCTTCTAGGACAGCTCTTCATGCCCAGTCCACCTCCTGATATAGAGGACAACTCCTCTACCTCTCCTTCCTCCTGTCTTTTCTGAAGAGCCTGTAGCCATTGATAGTTGCACACAGTTTGGTATTGTCTGCAAACCTTATTCATTATTTTGGCAATATTTTTTATAATTAGTATTATTATATATGACCTTATTTCAGTGTTGAAGCTGTTCTTATCTTAACCTATTAGGTTTATTTGCTTCCCCAATTCTTCTCCTCCTGGGGAGGGTGGGGTATGGAGTGAGTAAGCAACTGCATGGTATTTAGTTGCTGAGTGGGTTTAAACCACAACTGTTGTTATAGTCGCCTTTCCTCTTTCTTTGGTATATTTTTTTCCCAAAATAATGCGCTTTTTTCGCATGATCCTTTTAGTACATATTACCAGACTAATTATTTTACATTTTTGCTACACTCAACCGCATTTGCCATCTGCTTGCCTTATTACCAAGACGATCCAAATCCTTTGAAATCTGATTGTATTTCTCTTTGTTATTTGATCTAACTCTAATTTTAGTGTCATTTGAAAGTCTGGAGATCTTACCATGGTTGCTATTCTGTAAACCAGTGGCATAGGTGATGATTTGACTATTATTAAGTATATGTAACACTTCCCTTCCAAGTTTTAAAAGTCAGCTTTCCCTTCAAATAGATTCCATTTGGTCACCATCTATTTGATCTTCAAAGAGCTGTACAGTTAGGTTTGGTCCTGCAAGGCACTATGACATACTGTGAAGTGCTGAATGTCTTCCACTTACATTAATAATGTCTAGATTACATGAGGCTTATAAATTGTCTCAGTTTTACAGTACTTTGTGAGGTGAGTAGATATTTCCCCTCTGGGGACACTGAGGCAGAAAGATGTGACATATCACAGGATGTCATAGAAAGCAGTATAAAAATAGAACTCATGTCTAGAACTTGATGTATCAGTCAAAATCATCTGTCATAGCACTGACTGTAAAATCTTGTAAAATCTTTCTTTCTGACTTGTCAATAGTCATAGGCAGGACACATGCCAGCTATCTGTTTAAGGAATATAAATGTCAAGTAGGTTAACTTTCATATTGATGAATGTGTAATTTTATCTATAGTTCATTATAGATTTGAGAATTAATTTTGTGATGGATCTAACTGCAGTTGACAGTTTTGCAAGTTAAATTAACTGAAGACACCTTGTATAGTATTAGGATACCTCACAAGTTAGAATCATAGTCATAGAACATCCTGAGTTGGAAGGGACCCATGAGGATCATCAAGTCCAACTCCAGGACCTGCAGGGGACAGCACCAGGAATGCTGGCTTGGTGCTGTGACCACTTCCTTGGGGAACCTGTGCCCACCTACCCTCTGGATGAAGAATCACTTTCTCATATCCAGCCTAAACCTCCCCTAACACAACTTCGTACAATTTCTTGGGTTCTCTTACTGGCCGCCACAGAGAAGAGATCAGTGCCTACCCCTCCTTTTCCTCTCATGAGGAAGTTGTAACCGCAGTGAGGTCTCCCCTCAGTCTCCTCTTCTCCAGGCTGAACAGACCAAGTGCCCTCAGTGGCTCCTCACATGGTTTCCCCTCAAGGCCCTGCATCACTTGCATTGCCCTCCTCTGGACACGCTCTAACAGCTTAATATCTTTCTTATATTGTGGCACCCAAAACCCCACACAGAGTGGGACAATCTCCTCCCTTGCCCGGCTGGCGATGCTGTGCCTGATGCCCCCCAGGACATGGTTGGCCCTCCTGGCTTTCAGGGCACTGCTGACTCACTTTCAGCTTGCATCCACCAGAACCCCCAGATCCCTTTCTATGGCACTGCTTCCCAGCATCTCATTACCTAATGTGGTTAGATAATTAATATCCTAATATGTCCAAAATACTTCCTGCCAATCAAGATATGTGCTTATAAAAGAAAACCTCAAATCACCCAAATCTTCCCATAATCCAAAGATTAAATTGAATTTTTTAAAAAATGTCAAGATCTGTTATATGTATGTATCTTCAACTTTCATAATTTTTCAGTTCTTTTTTTAGTATTTAGTGTGGAATCGGAATATTGTACTTGTAAGGAGCCTTTCTGCAGTGCTCTGCACAGAATGTGCTTTTCACTCTGGCATTTCACTGTATCAAGCAGTTGCCTCCCTATTTATCTTAACATCATGACTTAAACGCAATAGTATTGGCAAACCTTCTTATAGATGTTGCTTATCCAGATTCCCCAGGGATAGGAAGCTGTTCTGCCAGAATGTTCTTTTCTGGTAAAACTGAGTAACTTTGGATTTTTTTTTTGTGTTAAAACAACCTGTTTTTTTTTTTAAATGCTGAAACTGATTGATAGCCTTTAGCATGGTAGTCTCCGTGCCATAGTGAGTGACTGTATGAACTTTCCCCTATTGATTCCGATAGTTTTCTTGTATGTGGTGTGTGTGTTTGAGAGCATGTGTGAACATGTGAGTACATGGCTGTGTATCAGCATGCATACATGGTGTTCATTATTGGTGTGCATACATAGAGGGGTGTGTATCATGGTATCGTGCTGGCGTGAACTGTGGAAATGAGCTTTAGGGCCAGTGAAGAGTAGCATCAAATAATTGTCCATCTTCCTGCTGCACACTTCTCAGAGATGTTTGCTTTTCTGATAATGCAGTATTTGGTGAGGTGTTTGTACCACTTATGCTAACCACGTGCTAGTGCCAAAAAGGCTTCTTTTTCATGTTCTTTTCTCTTTTTTAAACCCACTTGTTTATGTCTTGGGGAAGGGAAGCATGTTTATCATGCTTATCCCTTTGAAGACTTTTGAGAAAGACAAATAACTGTAAATTGCAGGTGAATCTCAACTGAAATTGAATGGATAAATTTGATTAGAATAGCTCACACACCCCTTGCCCCTGGTACCCATTCTTTACTGGTACCCATTTTTGACTGGGGAAATTCCCCTGGCAAAATGCACTCCATCCCCTGGAGCAATAAATCATGCATGGATTTATAGAGTAGAAGTCATTGTCACATAGACCTAAATATAGCTTTTGGCTTTTAAATGCTGTCTATGCAGGCCTGAGGAGCTTGAGTGATACAAGAAATTTTGTACTGTCGCATTAGTTGTTCACTTTTTCCTTTTGCTTAGCACGAATAACATAATATAAAATCTCTCCCTAGTATATTGCAATTTTTCCCGTAACGGCACTATGAAATTGAACAACAGAAAAATTAGCTGTTCTTATCAGTTATTAGTTTTAAAAGGGTGGCTGTGGGCTTTTAAGGACTGCAAACAGGGTATCCAAGCAAGCCTCATTTTTCTCATGTAAGCAGAAAGCAATAATGCACAGTAGAAGGGCCTGACATTCCTGTTACTGCAGCATTTAGCCATGTTGGGTACCTTACGATGAGCAGTGTGTACATGAAGTGGATTCTGGCTTCTGTGCTGATTGACAGCCAGAGAAAGTATTTCCAGTCCCAAATTCAAGGAGCTCCCACTCCACAGTTCCACTGCATACTGAAATATAAGGGAATACTTGTGTGGGGGAGAACTAGGGATCAAGGCTCATGATCTGGATGTGCACCTCCTCTTAAAAGCAGAGTGGTACTCCATACCCCTCCACATTTGCCTTGCTCTATAAAAGAGCCATTTATTGTTTCTGGTGTCACAGATTTATGGGACAAAGAATGAAAACACAGCCTAGCTTAGGTGTCACAGGTGTCTTTTTGTTAACTTCATGAGCTAAAATGGCTTAATTAAAGAAAAACTTTATTTGAAACTTCAGCATATTCAAATATGCTAATTTAAAAAAAATGAATGGAAATTTGCAGAGTGAAACACCAATTCTTCTCCTCCTCGTTTTCTAAAATTCAATAATGTGATATACATCAGCAAATAAGAAATGAAAAAGAGGTTGTGATGAAGTGAATTTACATTGTGTTTTCTTCTTTCCTGGATACGAGTCATCCAGAAGACAAATGACCCTTATTAGACTGAAATTTAATTTAGGGTTATTCTGAATGAACACTTTTGTCATGTTTTATCTATTGATGTACAGCAGATTGAAGAACTCTTGAACTTATTTATTTATTTATTTTCAAAGCAATTTTGCACACAGTCATTACAGGGCATCAAGTCTTTCACTGTTTTGGGTTGTGTTCTTTTTCTTAATCCTTCCTGCTGCATAGAATAAAAATAAAGGAAAGAAGGCATTAAGCATGCGTAGGAGTTTATTTTCAGAATCATTTCCCCATAAATAATAATGTTCCTGTTAAACAATGTTTGTTAAGAATGCCAGCTCTGATGCATTGTAGGTTGTGCTGCAATCTTAAATTTCATTTGACTGCTTGAATACAAATCACTACTCAGCCAAATGAGCCTTATTAGAGTTATTAAAAAAAAGTTAAAGGAGATTAAATGTGCTGTAACAGTGGTGTGATGGGTAGTTTCAGGTGCTATAGTGACTGTACAAAATGAGGTGAGCTGTGGATGCTTCATGCTTAAATATCTGGTGGACTAAAGAAGTAAGACTTAGTTTACAAGAAGCTCAAAATCGGCCTCAGTGATGCAGAGGTGACACTTTTATTATTTCCCAGTGAGAACTGAAAGAAGTGACTGCTTCACAGCAATAGTTCCCTCCTGTTTTTAAATGCATTATTTTCCTTGTCTCTCCATCATAACCCTTTAAAGCATAATTATGTGTGTATGTATATGAACCATTGGCTCTAGGCAAATTGAAGCTGGCATTTTAGAAAGAGAACAAGGCATTATAAACTCCTGACTCTATACTGCCCATAGCTATTGTAGCTGAGGTCATCGAGCCAGTCAAGCAGCAAGTGCACATCCCAATTGAAGCAAACAAACAGAGCAAACAGATGAAGCTGCTGATAAGAGACACCACTGAAGAAAAGAATCACTCTCCTCAAGGCTCTACCACAATTTCATTAAGGAAGTAAACACTGTTCTTCACTCTTTTTTACTTTCTTCAAGCATTGCTTTTACAAAGAATTCAGCCATTTCATCATCTCACTAACAACACTGCCAAGAATGTTTGGATACATCAATGGCTATTGTACCTGTAATTTTACTTTACTGAAACAAAAGGCAAACAATGACATGGTCATAGTGTAATTCTCTCTGAGCTTAAAGGAAAGGTCTTGGTCTCATACAGAAATTGTTTAATAAAGAAATATGTTTGTTTAGGTGACATGCTCTTCTTTCTGACAAAGCCAGATCGTTCCTTAAAGTAAAAAGAGCCACAAGGTTACGGCATGGAGTCAAAGATTCTCCTCACAGAGGTAATGATCAATGCTCCTAATTTATTGTTTATTACACACAAACTTATATCTCATACTTCTAAAAATATGTGAATAATTCAAGCACATTATTGGCTAGTAGCTAGTGTCCATGCCTTACAACGTGATTTTATTGGTCTTTGCCAGCTGCTGTTTATTGTAAGTCTGTTCTCTTTAGAAACTCTCTCAAGGACACAGAGGCTTTGCTATGGTCTGCATAGACTGGGTTGGGCATACAAGCTTCTAGCAACAGGCTATGGCCTGTGCTGTTTAGATTTCTTCCTACAATTCCTCTCAGAAAAAGCATTAAATACAATTTGATTGTATAGGTACAGAACTAGTGAGGGGAAAAAAAAACATGTTTGCAGCTCCTCTTCCAAGTTAACAAATTCCTACCTGCTAGTTTGCAATAAATGCTGACCCAATTGCTTCTATCCCGCTCTCGTTCTCTGGGTCTGGTTTTTTCCCCACAAGGCACTGCATCATTCATTTCCATTGCATGTGATACAGAGCTCTGTCTCCACAACTTTACTTTGTAAAAATTTTGTCCTGAGAGAACATAATTTTTTGTTGGGACTCCTTGTGCCTTGTGTGGTTATCATATGTGCCCTTGCAATGTGGGGCTGATATCTATATGTGATGTTGACTGATCTTACGGGTATTTTTGGTGAGGACTGATACAAGTTTTATAATAGGAGAAGAGGTTTCAGCTATGGTGATAATAAATGCTTTGGTTTGTCCGCTTGTCTCATTTGCATGGCATGAAATAGAAGCATTGATCAAAGTTGCTATTGAGGAAAGATGACCACTTCTAACAATATAGTGTTTCCTTATGTAAAGGGAGGGACAAGTATCTGAGTAGGCAGTTTCCTGTCCTTGTTAATCTCACTGCTAAATCTCACTTTTGAAGGAACAGGTTGAGTGTGCTGCTGCTCTGTGCTTCACTCGCTCAAGGAAGCTGAGTGAGAGGGGTGCAAAGGAAACCTGAGTATCATGATCTAGAAGAGGAGAAGAAATTCTGTAGTGTCTTCCTACTCTGCCCTTACAGTATTGGAGGAAGAGCACAGAGTCATGTGAAGCTTTCACAGTGCTTAAAGAAACAAAGTTGTCACAGCGTCTAAGTGTAATAGTAGTCATTCATCTCTTGGGTTGAAAAGAAGGCAAGAGAGGGACCTTCGGGAATCACTGCCAGTGAGTCAGAGGAGATAACACTGAAATCTCCACGAGGGCAGTTGCTAAGCTTGTTTCAGAAGACAGTCATGGTGTTCTAATGGTGAGGAACTCCATCAGGACCTTGGCAAGTGCTGGGAGTTGGTGGAGGATTGCGGGGAGGAAGGTGGCAGATCAAGCTTCAGAACAGATGAAAGTGATCTAATGCTTCTCAGTAAAAATAATCTAAACCACTCCCACACAAAGCCAGCTCAGAACAAGCAGTTGCAACACAAGAGGAATATCTGAGAGGCAGCTGAGAGATTGCTGAAATTGGCTGAATGTGCAGCAGCCAAAAGAACCAGTAAAATGGGGTCCTTATAATAAGACAGAGGGCAGAATCTATAGGAAGCCCTGGTATTTTAGGCAGCAGGCACTGAATGCATACAACCTCCTTACAGCATGTTCCAGAAGTAGACAATTTCAGCAGGTTTGTGAGTGATTAGATTTAACTACATACAACAGGTCAATAAATGGGTACCAAAGGATTAAGCAAGGATGTATCCTTTAGCAAGTCTAAAGCAATGCTTTCTGATATTGAGGAAATATTAGATGAATGGATTGCTGGCCGTGTCAGGCTTGCTTGTGTTTTCTAAATGGCATTCCCTATTGTCACTCTCAGAGACAGGATCCAGGGCTAAGTGCTGAAGGGCATAGGTAAAGGAGACAGCTAGAACAAGTTGGTGACTGAACAGATGTGCCACTGAGTTAAAAAGAAGGAGTAAAAGGAGGCTGGGAAGCACAAATGTCACAGTGGGCAGACTAGTAGGGAATGAGACAGTACTGCTTTGTGAATTTGGAGTATAGAAGGGGAGGGAAAAGAGATGGGCCAAAGATGGGAATATGTGCAGCGAAAAATGTGCTGGTAGCAAATTTACCTTTGTCAGTAAGCCCTGCTCAGTGAGTAGTGCTCATTGTCCCTCTGGCAATGGAATTGATCCAAAAAGGTCCAAAATAAGAGAAAGAACAAAGATGTAATAAATCTCTAAGCTAATGTACAATTTTTGATACGTGGTCATGATAATACTTTGGTTTCTCTAGAAATGAAAAAAAAAGTAATTTTTAAAGTTATGTTTTTCCTGCTAAGGTATTAGGGCTCATAAATTATTCAGAGGGTAACTATAGCTTAAAATATACTTTTTATAAGTGTCAGTAACTGACAGTTGCTCTGCCATCTGACTGATGCAAAGGTGAAGAAATAGATTAGAGGCTTTAGCTTCCGTATAAATAGCATAAAACCTACCCTCACTGAAGATTTGTGAAAACGTTCTAAATGCTACCAAGTGAAATAAAAAATAAAATTAAAACAGTAGTCTGATGAGCTTGTTACAGCTGACTTTTCTATATCTGGCCCAACTTGAGATGTAAGGGAAACATTGCAGCAGTCAGAGAGCAGGTCCATGAAGCAGAAGATCAGATTGTTCAGAAACATGTAGTGTAATAAGTAAATATTTAATCTTTCATCTGGGCCCTGAGCAGGCCTAGTGAGCCTCCTAATAGCATATGCCTGCACTAAAACATGCTTACTATAGTGGTTTGACCTTGGCTGGACACTAAGTGCTGACCCAGCCCCTCTATCACTCCCCTTCCCAGCCAGAAAAGGTGAGAGAGATTAAGATAGAAAATGACTTGTGGGTTGAGATAAAGCAGTTTACTAAAGCAAAACTTGGATGCGCAAAAGCAAAGTGGAAAAATATAACAAGGTTTATTCTCTACTTCCTATCAGCAGCAAAGTCTGGCTACTTCCCAAGAAGCAGCACTTCAGCATGGCAAATGGTTTCCCAACAGGCAGCCACTGGAAACAATGCATGCCCCATTTCCTGCTCCCTTCCTTAGCTTTTGTGTCTGAGCTGACATCACATTGTAAGGAATATCCCTTTGGTTAGTTTGGGTCAGCTGGCCTAGTTGTGGCCCATCCCAGGATCTTGCCCAACCCCAGCCCCCTGACAGAGAGGGAAGGAATGTTCCAGTGCTGATGCTGTCCCAGCACTGCTCAGCAGCAGCCAATAGTCTGATGTGTTATCAACACCCTTCAACTACCAGTGCAAAGCGCAGCACTGTGAGGGCTGCTATGGGGAAATGAACTTCATCTCAACCAGGCCCAGTGTTCAGCACCCACCACTCTGAAAGACTCACAAGTTCGTGTCAGTGATAGGATTATCAGTCTTCTGCATTTGCAGACGGAGCATTGATGGGCTTGGTGTTTAAGTTGGTATGTACACTAACAATAGAAATGAAGCTTCCTCCATTTTTGAATTCTCAACTTCTCCTAAGACAGCTGGTGTTACTCTCTAAGATTGATACTATGAAGTGCTTTTGATGCTTATAGGAGCCCACTCTGGACTGTGTAAATAAGTGATAGGACAAACATTCATACATCACGTGCCCATGCCATATGCATCTTGCAGCTTCATTCAGGTTCTTAAGTTGTAGTTGTCTTTTCTTGCCTCTGTTTACAAACTTTATTTTCGCTGTCCGACCTCAATGTAACTGGTCAAAGCTATTCTCAGTTCTTGTGGAAACAGTGTGAGCAGCTCCCCAGTCAACACCTCCTTGTCTGGACAGGCAGAAAGGGGAACATCACTAATAATTTTACCAATTCTACCTTGCCCTATCAATAGCTCTGACTGATTTCTCTGCCTCCAAAGGAAAAGGAACCATGAGAAAAAGAGGTTGTACAATTATCTACATACAAAGTTTTCTCTTAGGATTTCAAATTCAAGAGAGCCTGCAGTAGATGTGTCATTCTCTTCTGAGTCATACCAGAGCTCTACATGGTCAACATAGTATTTTCTAGATGTTTCAGTTTCAATTCTCCGGTCACCATCAGCATTGGGGATGAAATTTGTTCTGAAGTCTTGGACTGGATCCTCAAAATATGTTGAAAAATTTTAAACTTTGCTCTCATAGTTATGAGGCCACCTGGAACAGTGCTGGGTAAGATCTAGAACATGCTTGAACTTCGGACATGTCTCTGGTATCAAATGCAACATGCCATTGTTATGCCCTGGTCCAGAAGCCTCAAGCTTTACTGGGCATTTCGCTTTAGTTTAGACCCTTGATAGTTCCCACATGAAACTTTTGCAGAGTCTTAGTTCTTTGATACCTTGAGCTCGTATCTAGAGAAAAAGCTACACTCTTTTTTCTAAGAGATTTCTTTTAATTTAGTGATAAAACAGGTATTTTGGCATAAAGGGTTTACAGGAATGACATAGAACAAAGTAACAGGTTCTACAAAAGCATTATGCTTAATAGCAGGCTACTAGGAACAAAAGGATTTCCTGCCCCCCTTCAAACAGCATTCTGAGATCTGCTTCTACACCCTTCCAGGGGTTTTATACACCAGTGGGCATTGCTGTGGAGTGGGGAACGTTGGTTGCACTCAGCAAACACTAACCCAACTTAAGTGAAATACCATTAAATCAGTTTCAAGTTACCCAAAAGATTAAGAGAAGAAAGAATAAAGAGAGAAAGAGAGGAGAGATAAATGCAGTTACCACCAAGAAGTCACATGTTGGCAGCCCCAGGAGTGCAGGCAGGATGGAGCCCACATGTGCATCTGTGTGTATGATTTGGCTGCAGTGGCCTCTCCCCTGGCAGGGCATCCTGCTCACTGATCAGCCAGTGCCCTCCTGGCTGCAGGGGCAAGTGCTGCAGCCACTTGGAGGCCTGGAGGTGTGGTGTGGGCTACCAAGTGGGCCTTACTGACTGGCAGGTGTCCCCCATGGTCCCTGTGCCATGTGCCTTTGGACACTGGTGGCCATGTTGACTGTGGCCCTTTGCCCCCCCAACACAGACAAGAGGGTTGATTTGACCCATCGATCAAACAACTTGGTGACATACAAATCTGGTCTGGAACAGCCAAGACATGCCAGAGCCATGCCATGAGATGTCTTCATAGTAGGAGTATTTTATTTTCCCCCAGTGGATTTTAAAGTCTTGTTTTCTAGCATCTAGGGACTGCTAGAGCAAAGCAGCTGTTACTATTGTAACCACTGGTATTGTTGAGTCAAGATTTGGTTGAATCAAAGTGGTGCAGTGGCTACAGTCATAAAACTGTGTCCTTCACTTCTGCCAATATTTCTGTGCAAGGAGCTTTGTTGGGATTAGTGCTGCAGTGGGATATTAAAAAATGAAATCCTTAGGTATTAAGGTGTAAATAAAACTACAAACTAATGTTGTACATGAAGAAGAGACTAGAGCTCTCTCTACCTGTGCCTTGTATATGGATTTTGATCATCGCAGAAATATATGATATGCTAATAAATGTAAGTAGGTTCTGTTTAAAGATTTATTAGCTAAAAGTTTTGTTTGCATCTACGAGACAGTATTTTTTCAGCTGTATTTTGAGGAAGTCTTGAAGAGTTAATTTATCTAGATTCCTAAATGTGGTATGGAGAAGAGGGTAGTGACTTACATGTTTCTTTTGTACGGCATGGGGTCCATACACTCCTCCTGGAGCAGGAGAGGAAACAGGGAAAAGCTCCTTCAAAGACAGACAGTTGAAGCTGCTAAAAGTAGAAGAATGTGTACGAGGGATCTTTTTATTCCCTGGCCTTTTTAAACTGCTAATAGTAGATTCTGTGGGTGTACAACTACTGACAGCCACATATAAACAGTGCTGCAGTATTTTACAATCCCTGCTGCAAATTTTAGACCTGTTGTGCTGTAATTTCAGAGCTTCTGTTTTTGTATATCCAATTATAGATCTTATTTTGGTGTTGAAATTTCAGCAGGTGGCTATAGTAGGCAGAGATCTAGCTAATTCTTATATATGGAATCGTAAAACCAAGCGACAGGGACAAAGTTTGGTTGTAAACTGATTGTGATTTAATCTTGTTTCCTATTAAAAAGACATACAAATCCTTATAGATTTGGATTTCTCTGAACAGAAAGGTTTAAATGGTATGCAAACTATCTGTGCTCCACACATAGCTGAACATTGCAGATATGTGAGAAATGATAAACAAGTTGATTGTGTTGTAACTGTACATAATCTCATGAACTGTTTTCCACTGAAGTAATAATTAACTGTCTGCATGCACAATGTTGTCCAATAATGTTTCCTAGCAGCACTTATAATCAAGGACTTGACGTTAGGTTGGAATGGTTTGCACAGAGCCAGTTAGGAATTGTAATTTTCACAAACACTACAGCACTTTTGTCTGTTCTGATTAAGAACCATGTCCATTTTCTAGCTTAAGGTGCAGTGACAAGTGTCAAAGCAATTTTTTCATTTAACAGTGTATTGAACTATCAGTGTTTCCCAGTACAAATGGAGGCAAATCATAATCCTAATGCAGCAAAAAAAGAACAGGTGTAGTTGTCATGTCCATAACCTGGGATTTTTGTACAGTAAATTTGAAAGTTATGTAATTTTAATAGCTGAATGATCCTTTTTTCTTGCCTCTATCCTCACTCCTATTTGAAGGGGTATGATCTCTAGTTTTGTGTTGCATCTTATTTTATCTAATTAGTCAAGGGAAGTAAATGGTGAGAAATCATATTGAATTTTCTAACGCCACGTGCTAATTCAGAGATGGAACAAAGACATTTAAATGTTTTTCTGAGTAGTTCAAAGGTAATCTCTCTAGTGATCATGTAAAATCCAGACTTCAGCTTGAGTATACTCATGAAATGCCTTCAGATATCAGCCCACATTACAATCTGCTACTTTGTTTTGAATGAATGTGTCGTGACTAGAAGTTTAAGTGGTAACTACAGATAAGATTGAATTCAGTGCTTTAATGATATCCCTTTTCAAGTTAGCTGCTGGAAATATTTTCATTTAATTTGCTGAAGTCCATTGAGAATATATTTTGCTTTACATAAAATTAACAAACTTGTGATGTTCAAAAGCCAGTGCCAAAATCTTAATTGAAACAGTGACTTTTTTTTACAGTCTTTAAGCATGTTGTTTGGAAAAGAAGCATCCTGTCTGAAATAATTTTATCTTTGATCTTTAAATACTGCAACAAATTCGGCTGGAATATTTTGCATGTGTTTCAATTGTGTACAGTATTTGAGTTTCTGTGCTACTCTTATAAAATGTTGTACTATAGCACTGTTACTTTAGAAGAGCACCCTTGCTGAGTTTTGTCCTGGAGCATTGATTCTTGTTTTTCCTAGTGGGATCGACCTGGTTTTTGTTTGTTCTCAGAAATTTTAGTAAATCTGATATGAAATACTGTGTTTGTCTCACTGGTAGTAAGATCAGCTTCAGTATTTTAATCTTTCTGAAATGCATGTCTAGCTTCTGGTCTGTAGGAGTGCAAAAGTCTTCTGAGTGGTACTGGCGTGGTTTCACCAGGCAGAAATGGTGTGTGTGGGAGGACAGGAACTGAAAGTTATAATCCAGAGAGATCAAAAGAAGGATATACATATCTTTTTGTCGAATCTGAAATAGCATCTTTTTGATCCTGTAAAGGACAGGAGGAAAGGCAGTGAATTGAGATGGGGGAGCTCACACAGCCTTTCTTCTAATCCTTCCTCTGCCATCCTCTGGGACAGACGTAAGGTACAAACAGACTCAGGTTTGCCCTGCTCGTTCTCAGAGCTGGCCACATATGAGCTTAGTTTGGTTTCAAATTAAAGTGCCCTGTCTCTCAAACAGCCTTTGTGAAGGAGTTTACATAGATCTATGTTTTCTTATAAACAGGTCCAAAAAAGGGAGCTTACACCTTTGTATTTTAACCATGAGCAAAGCTACCTATCTATGCTGGAGCTGAGAAGGGAGCCTGACACTGCGAGACAAATCTTGTAGTTTTCATTCTGAATGTAGACTTTTTATTTAATAGGATTTTTTGTATGGTTGTCAGATCAAACCCTTTAAAGAAAACTGTCTGCTAAATCGAGATCCACATAACCACGGTATTTCCCAAATTTTATTTCATTTGATCCTTCATACTGTATGGCCAAGTATTTTTGAAATGAAGAATAAGGATCCACTGATTTGCAGACCTTACTAGGACAGCTTCTTTGGGTTGTTGCCTCCAAATAATCCGAGTAACAGTTGACATATGAACCTAGTTGACAAGGATGCCAGTGTAGCTATTTCTTGACTGTGATGCTAAGTAAGACAGTAAAAGCATTTTCTTACTGCTAGCTTTACATTGTTATTTGCCCTAGGGTCACATTCAAATAGCTTTTAAAGAACATAGAAAGTAAATGAATGAAGTTTAAAGACAACTGATTATTTAATCTGTAGATAGCATTTGATTATATATAATTAATATAATCATTTACTATGAGTATTCCATATTAAATACAAAGGTTTGCTATTAGGAAAAAAATGAAAACAAAAAAAAAACCACCAAAAGCAAGCCCACCCTCCTCAAAAAACCCGCTCCAGCCCCTAGATATTTTCCAAATTAAATTTCTTCCCAAGATCACAAGTAGATAAAAATTTCACTCAGATCTGTTACAGTCAGGGCAGAGCAGTTCTAGAGTCTGGACAAAATTTTCTGAGTTATTCAAAAGCAGGTTCCAGATAGGTTTCCATAAAACAAAGATGTGATATGAGTGAGGGTGACCCTCCATCCATCCTCTCCTTTTTCTACCTTTTTATGCATTTGTTGAAGTGTTTAAGGCATTAGACACTGAATGCTCAAGGCATTAGACACTGAAAGCTGAACATTGCCAGGTGATGAACTGCAGGGCCTCTGTGTGTGACCCTGTATGAGGAGAAGTCTGAATTTGGGATAATGAAGTTCAGATCTTCGGTGCAGAACAGCACTTGTACTGCCTGCATGCCTGTGCATCTCTTTCTAAATGGAGTGCTCAGTCTTAGCTATTTGAGGAAGCGCGTGGCCTCAGGAACAAAAAGCCATCAGTAAAAATGTGAACTTGGGTGTATCTGCTACTGACCTTGGGATGAAATTGACCCTTCTTGCAATATACCCTTATGGTATATCATAAAAATTCAGATGTTCTTAAACTCATGCCTACTAGAGCTTTACTGAGCAAGTGGGTTGACCAGTCTTTATAATTTCAGATTATTTCCTAAGTTAGCTACCTATCTTCTTGTTTTCAAAGGAAGCTCAGTGAGATGTCCCAGTTTATTAATGTGATTAAAGCCTTCAATGTAGTATTTTCCTGGGGGACTGAGGTTGTGGGAGACCCCATTCCCTAGCTGGCTGCCCACTAGGAAAGAGAAGTTGTTCATTCAAGCTACCTAAGAAACTTGGCACTATTCTTTGACTTTTTTTCTCTAAAATTTCCAGAACTTTTGCTGTAGTACAGCAGGAACAGTTTAGCAAGTCTGAAAACTTGAGTTCTCCTCTTCCCATCCTTCCTGGGTAAAAAACAGGTTTATCCTGCATATCCTCACCCTTTCACAGACTTTTCTTCTAGATATGTAACAGTAACCTCTGAAAAAGGAAGTACCTTGATGAAGTTCCCCCCATGAAAACCTCAGGAAAGTATAAGATCCCCTGAAACTGCCTTTTGCCAGACTTAGAAAAGTAAGATCAGTATGTGAAAACTGTATTAAAAGCCTTTGTGAGGCAGAATGCAAGGTGGTAAGCATGAGTTCACACCATGAGTAATGAGAGGCAGTGAAGTGGCAGTGTTGGTGTTGCCTGAATGAGTGAAGTGGAGATGACGGCTGGAGATACAAAGTTTTATTGATATGGGTGTAGAATTTATATGGGTTCGGCATAAGCGTGTTACTATTGAACTGAAACCAAGATGTATTGTGTTATGCCAGAGAGGTTGCAGTAAAGATTTTTGGAGAAAAAACTATGACTGAATATATACTCTTCATAGAAATACATGTGCTGTCATTTCTGTTGAGATTCATGTCAAGATGGCTGCAACAAGGGTCAAAAATTGTATTATTACTCAGTTTATAACTGCGAGGGTTCCAGTACCGTAATTGTTACACATGTTGTGCATGAGGAGGGGGCATTAAAAATAAGTTTAGACAGACCACAAATAGAAGATATTTTTAAAGGCCTTTTATTTTGTAACAGTCTGGTAATTTTTGCAAGACTATAGCTTATAATAGAACCAGTCTGTCCCCTTTGCACTGTCCTCTGTTAAGGTAGAAAAACCTCTTAAACTACATGCTGTGAGTTCAGTATTGAGATGAGTGTTTTCCTCCTTGCTCCAGCCTGAGATGCTCTTATTCAGCACAGCATAGCAAGAGGCTGCCTATGCTGGAATTGTGGAAACAGTGAGAAAGTCCTTTCACCACAGACTGGACATGACACAAGGGCAAATTTTGTGGGTTCCCTGGTACATTGCACACCGAATCTCGAGAGCAGATCATCATATGGATAATATAGACTAAAGAAAAGAGTATCTTTCCTAAAGATACACTAACTAAAACTAGTAGCTTTACACCACAGTGCTTCTCTTCCATCTGACAAACCCTTTTGTGCAGAAGCAGACTTGGATCAATGTGGTCCCTATATATAATGTATATAGTTCCATTTCTAGCTGTACTATTTCCCAGGAATATTTCTTCAATAGCTACCCTTTACAATACTGATTTTTTGCTTTAAAACTATGAATGTTCCTGTTTTAAATTGTTGACCAGTGATTCATGTTATATAAGCTGCAATGTCTTTGCTAACTGATACTCGAGTGCATATTCAAGTTTCTCAAGAATATCTCGTTTGTTGCATGGGAAATTGAACTCTGTCTTTCTATCAAGTACATGCAATCAAATATCTGACTGAGTTGACATTTTAGCCTGCTTGTACAGCATGTTCTCTGCTGCAACTGTAGGTGAGACATTCTCCACTCGGGTAGGATATCTCTGTATTAAGCTAGGTACATGGGGTCAGGAGCAGAAGCAGCACTTGTCTTGCAAAATACGCTATTGAGCTGTATTGATTTCTCATTTAGCTGTATTGGGTGTTCACCCTGGAAATCCAGCTAGGTTTCCAGTTGCTTACGAGAAGGCTGATTGGTGTTACGTTATCTAATGAATCATATAGACACTGAGGGCTTATGCATCTTTTATGCACCTTTTATGCACTCTGAACAACCCAGCGAGGACATGGATAAGAAATAATGAACTGCCCACTGGACTTCAATTAAGTTATTTTTCAGTTTTTGGAAGGCAGAAATAAACAATGATTTGCTTAGTAGTTTGATTATTTGTCTGTGTTTTAAACCAACTGTGTACTTCGAGATTCTGCAGTGTAAAATGAAACAGCAGAAAGATAACATTTGGAAACCTGATGATTCCGTTTAAGCATACACGGCTAGAGCCTTCAGCTCCACTTGATTTGGTCTCTCATTTGGGTTTTGGATTTATATGACCACCTGGGAGTTCCTGATGTCTGCTGAGTATTTGCTGCCTTTCCCATAGCCTTTTCGAATATTGCTCGAAGGCAATGTTGGCAGACTTGCCTAGAATGCTCTGTTGTGCTGGCTCCCCTGGCTGTGCCACTGGGTCTGTAGGTCAGTACCCTTGCTTGTCTCCTTTTCAGTTGATGTAGACATCAATGGTACGTCTGTGGCGACTACTTTTTAAGTAAGGTCAAACAGCTAGTGATGAGTTCAAGCTAGACAAAATGGTTTTTGGAAACCAAAACAACAATTACTGTTCTGGATCATATAAGGTCAAAGTGGTTTGTTCTGAGTGCCCAAGTGCCTTCATAAATAGAGTATGGAACACTCAAATTTCTTCCTGAAATTCATGAAGAATTTCTTTCATACCATCTTCTGCATTTTTCTCCACATGGTTCCTTTGATTCTTGCTGCAGAGAGTGTTCCTGATTTTCAAAGCTGATGTCCGGTTGTGTATGTGCATGTGTGGGAAGAGGGGAATGTTTTATTCACTGCCAAGGTATGCTTTTATGAGTGGGAGAGTTTCATTCTGTTCCTAAGGACGGATTGCATATCACATCAAACAGGACATGCACACTTTCACATGTTTATCTTAATATTAATGTAAGAATTTTTACATACTTTGCATTTCAGGAGTGGTCTTGGATTGATGCTGTCTATGTTACCATGGAAAAGGTTTTCTCTTTATTTAATGAGACCTTTGTTGCTGTTTAAGAAAAGAGAGCTGTGCTTAAGGATACTTCATGTAAGTGCTGTAGTGTAAAACCTTCATCTTTAAGCAGTCTAGAGAGGTGTAGACTACTGGAGCAGAGAAAGTGATGCAGGGAGAGCTGAGGGAGTTATTTGCAGGGACAGGGAAGAGAGCGAGATAACAGACAATCAGAGCGATTCTTGGGGTAAGCTTCCATGTAAAAACCGCTGGTATTTGAGAAGGTTTGTGTTTGGGTTTACATAGATTTGAAATATCATACTTATGACTTCCACATGCTCTGTAATCATAGAGCTTTGCATAATCTCACTGACAATTGTGCATCCTCTTTAATATAGAGAAGTTGGGTTAGAGTGTAAACAGGATGCGTTGGAATTTTACTTTGTATTACAGCTGTTGTTTATGAAAGTCACGGTTTTTACATGGAATTAAGAATGGTTCAGTAAAAGACAGTATGTAATGAGCTATGTCCCTCTAGAGCTTGTTTTATCATACTACACTGTCCAATAAGGAAAGTCTTCTATTGATTTTACGGTGCTTTGAATCCCTTATATGAAAGGTTGTACATTACAGCTGCCCCAGGCATGATGACAGCACTGGCAGTAGATTACAGAAATAATTGCACAGTGAAGCTTAATATAAGCATGATGCCAGTGTAAGAACAAAGTTGGTCATGTAAAATGGGGCCTTCATAAATTGCTGCAATGGAAATAAAAGGACAAATATGAACATCCAAGCCTATCGCTTACAGGGCAAATAAACTGCACAAAGACAAGCAGTATCTTGAAGAAAAGAAGGCTTTGTAGGATACTATTGAGAATTTTAGACAGTTAGAATTGCTGTCATATAATCAGTAGTCAAGCAGCTAAACCATTCCCAAGCACTAGTTATTTTGATTTCATTTCACACCATCAAACTGAATTTTGCTAGCCACTAATGGTGTGGCTTCAATAGCTGGACAGATGACTCTTTGTCCTGCCAAATGTGTTTTCATCTATGCTATCACCATCTGCTGCTTTAAATGGGAGAAGCATTGTTAGTGTCTTCTGCCAGATGTGGTCCAAATCTCTTACTTATTCCGTGATAATAAATGTGCTTTCATAGGCAGCTGGAGGTGTGTCAGGCTTGGTTTGTACAGGTGAGATAAGGTTTGCAATGTTGCTACTGTTGAAATGGAGCTGTAAAATGTGATACATGGACATGGGGTATACCTTTTAAAATGGAGGTATGCCCGCTGTCAGTGTCATCAAATGTTTGCAAAAAATTAATCTTTAACACAGAAACTTTCTCAAACAATTGAATGAAGCTTGTTGCACTTCAAAATTTAATTCTCAAATTTTATTGTTTAATGCATAGAATAGTCTTAAGCTAATACATATATTTCAATGTTAAAAAAGTATCATTTTGTTCCTAACAACTTGTAAAAAAACTAAATGAATTCTTCATTTTTGTGTTGTTAGGTGGAGTAATTTTGAGATTGAAGAGCTCTTAGATTTGATTGGCAGAGCATTCAATCTCTAGAACAAATTGCTTTATTCCGGAGTTGTTGTTCTTTTTTTTTCTTTTTTTTCTTTTTTTTCCCTTTTCATTCCACGTCTGAATTTCAGGTTGACCAGAGTAGTATTGGTTTTGCTCATTTTCACTACTGTGACTTCGGGTATTTGCTGAAAGCTCTAAAATGAGGAAGAAGTTCAAAGCTTAGCTGATTTAGGATTGTGGATTTTTAGCTATTTTTATATTTATGTGCTTGTCACAGTGCATATCGACCTGTAGTCTCTCCCTTCAGTTCCCCAGGATGACTTTGGTGTGCCCTAGGTTGAATCAGCAGGCTAACAGTGTGGTCACAGTGACAGTGTCCTTCCCTTTTTGCCTTCTCTCAAGCACAGCCTGCAGGTGACAGGTTAGCTAATATCTCATCTCTCTGGGTGAAACAATGCAATTCCTCTTGGGCTAAATTTAGGCACAGAGAGAAGCCCTCCAGTATGGCCTTTTGTACTGATGGAAGTGGCCTGTACTGCCACACCCTTCTTTGGGGGCCAGGGATTGGTAGCTGATCAGAGGGACTAACTTTTCCAAAGCAAGTATGATGTTTTAACTTGAGGGTATATAGGCTGTTACTATTTAACCCCTATTTCTGATTACTATTAACATGTTTTGACTTCCTTTGCCTTAATATTCCTTTTAATCCTTAGCAGTATGGATGCAGGAAAAGCCCAAAGGGACTCTTGGGGCTTTCAGTCACCACTCCATAAAGCCCCATGTCCTTTTTACTCTTTCCCCTTCCTTTTTCTCAGGAGCATTTTCAATGTCTGAATTTGTCAATGTATTTTCAATCTCTAAATTTTCAATTTTCAATGTATTTTGAATGTATAAATTTTTTTCAAGACAGTACTGTAACTCTACCTGGCTTGGATTAGAACATCTCAACTCTTGGCCCAGCTGCTGGGATCTTCCTCCTGTACAGATTTCTGCTTCAAAGAAATGCTTTATTTTTAGTGGGGTTTTTTGTTTGTTTGGTGTTTTTTTTTAATTTTGTTTTGTTTGTTCCACATAATCCTAGACCAGCAATTGAATAAAAAGGAAGTAAAACTGAAACACATAGCATGCTGTATGTTTAAAGTACAGATCATACCTCAATCTTCACTTCAGTTTGGCAAAAGAGAAGAAAATGTGACTGTACAACCTAAGCTCAGAAAGGGTACAAGTTTGTGTTACCTACAGTGAGAGACCAACACTGAGTATCGGACAATAAGTGGACAATAAATGTGCTCATTAATTAGCACGTTGGTTTATTTACATATTTAATTTGTCACCTCTATATTCCTTTTATCGGGGGGCAAAAAAAAAAAAATCTGATCCCGTAAGTTCTAAACAAAGAATGTCCAGGCAAAACCTGGTCTGTGACTGGTGTTTGTAAATCTCCCCCCACATAGCCCCTTCTTGGCATATCTGAACTCAAAGGTTTTTCAAACATGCTGATGGTGAAGGTAAGTATTTAATAAACCCATTTCATCTCTGTTCCACTGATCATGTGCATGTAAGTTATGAAATTGCTTGCTTTAGTGTATGTTGTCTCAGTCCTGGCTGGCCCCAGGTATGCTGGTTTGTGGTAGTCTTTTTCTGCATAGTCTTTATTCTAGATACTCTAAATTCCGTTTATTCCACATAGAGCTGGACCTCACTCCTTTGGAAGCTTGTTTGTAGTAGATACACCTAACCAGTATTTCTTCCCAGGAGATACTTAGTTTCAGCTTACAAATAAATGTCTGACCCAGGGTCAAGATGGAATATGTTATGCAAGGTGCTGGATGTCTGAGCTGTTTAAATAAATGTACAGGAATAGGTTTAGATTATCCAGTTCAAGCTCTCTGCAGATTTAATTTCCTTTTGTATTAGTAGATTTATTTCAGTCTAAGAGGAGTTGGGCCCATAGAGAACTACTATCCATTTTACAATTCTTAGTATTTTTTTCTGTAATTTTGAGAATCAGAATCTCTAAAATTGAAGAAATGCAATTACAGCAAGCTTCAAGTGTGGCTTCAAGTGCTGTTTGCACAACTGATCTGTCTTCCCGTGCAGAAATTGCAATAAACAGCATAAATAAGCACACAAAA
>VWZD01003528.1:704855-804431 GCA_013396695.1 Sakesphorus luctuosus | reverse complement strand
ACAAAAAAAACAACAAAAAAGAAAAAAAAAAAAAAAATACAACAAAAAACCCCCCAACAACCCCAGATTTGGGTGTTGTGATTTTTTTTAATATACAAGCAATTATTAATAAAACACTGATGTTTTTGCATTAGTCAGTGCAGTGCTAATTTAAACAGCATTGGAAAGGGCACTATCAGCAATAGAAAATACTCTTAGTTTAACTGTCTGTAGCCACAAGTATACTCAAAGAGCTCAGAGTACAAAACATCCTTTTTTTATCCTTTTTGTAGGACTCATATTTTATTGTCATTATTGGAACTTAATAGGCAGAGCAGTACACAGTAAAAGCTACAGTGTTACTGATATGAGAGATAATAGTATAGGCCTGTCTCAGCATATCATACTAAACTTTTCTGTGAGGATTTGCGGTACAAAAAGGAGACATTTATAATCCTGAAATGTATAAAAAGTGTATTGTTTTGAATAGAGCTGTGAGAAACATCTATTAAGTAGCTCAGAAAAAAAGAAGTTTATGGTCGGGGAGGGAAAAATAATCTCTGGGAAAATTAGTTTTCCACAGTTTGGGCAATCAATAGCAGATTGGGCTGTGCAGTTCAGTTATATGTACAGAAAACCAGCATCTTTCAGCAGGTGAAGCTTCAGACTTGAGGAAGTTCAAGACAGCTGCATGTGGGAAGACACTAACAGAGTTCTGTCACTTATGTTAGTAGTAACACATGCTACTTTGCTCTAGCAAAATAAAGACTGTCTGAAATATGGTAGCTTTGATGGGGAGTTTGGAAATGGAGTATGGTTATCTCTATTTTTAGGCTTCTCAATTAAATTCAGTCTTAGTAGTGGCCATAAATTAATTTGTCGGTAGATGAAAAATATTGGCTTAATTGGTCACTGTGGAGTGAATTTGTCATACCGGTTCGGTTCTTGGTGAAGAGGCATCTACGTTAGAAAAACTTACCTTCCAAAATGTCACCAATTCAGTCCTTGTTTTCAGCCTCAGCACAATTGCCAAGAATGAATTGGTCACACACTGATACATCTATTAAGTCCTGAACACAGTCCATATAGAGCAGAATTCAAAAGTATTACTATGTTATTCTGGATAGCAGTTGAACTGTCTTGTTGATGAAAAAACTATTTCAGAACTACCTTACACAAATCCTTGAATGTAAGTTCAGTGGAATATGATTTTTAAAATTTAATTTGTGATATGGAATGCAGTATACTGGCTTTTAAACTCCAGATATTTGCTGTTCACACAAGCTTGGTTAGGCGTATAAATAATGAATTAAAGATATTCAGCTTGCAGTGTTGCATGGCTTTAACATAGTGTGGCAGGGGAAGAAAAACTGTCTTCAAGTTAAGCCTGTTAGCACATCCACAAAGATTCTGTGTTTTGGAATTTTTTTATTTTTTTTTTTCTTTTAGTGTTCAGCAGCAATGGCCTTTGAAAGGTTTATGTTCTGGCTGGTAAAGGAATTATTATGTCAAAACACTGGAAAAATGGTGTTGTGCAAAGTCTATTGCTTAGGCATTTGATTTGACCTAGCATGTCCAAGCGCTGCAGTGATGGAGTTGGAAAGTATTTTGGAGACTGCCCAGTCCTTTAGCCATGTCTTTCACTGCTGGGTATTGAAGGTAAATGTAGTTTTGAATTCTAGCCAGCTCATTTCTCCTCGTGTGAGAGACTTATTCTGCTGTCTTTGCAAGGTGTGTGTTCATTCTTTTCACTATTCATAAGACATAAGGAAAGGCTTAATGTGATTTAAAAAGAAATAGGATTAACCAAACCGTGAAAACTTAGAGGATTTAAACAGCATTGGAAAGGGCACTATCAGCAATAGAAAATACTCTTAGTTTAACTGTCTGTAGCCACAAGTATACTCAAAGAGCTCAGAGTACAAAACATCCTGACTTTATGCAATACAATTTTACCTTTTAACCCCTTTTTCACTCTTGATCAGTTAGAGAAGGCATTATAATTTTTGACCTGGAGTTATTTCTTTGCCATGAGGTTCAGGAGAGATCTCTGAGCACCTGACAGAATTCTTGTGTGAATTTTGTCTGTCGTGACTTTTCCTAATGTAAAGGGTGAAGGAGATGAGAGATGCTCATTTTGTTGACACACCAGTTCCTTGGTGAGCATGCTGAAATAGTAGTTAATATTTTTGAGAATTTTCACATGCTACAGAAAAAGGGGTATGTATCTTCTGAAACACTGCCTTCTTCTGTGGTCCTGAAAATTATCCTTTTTTGCTTGTGATGTAACATTCACTTTTTGTCTTTCATAAACACGTAAGAGTCGCACAGTGTCCTGGGTTATGCAAAAATTCTTGTATCCACCTTCTGTTTTCTCCAAATAGCTTTTTTGGTGTTTTGCCTTCTTTGAAGAGCCTGAACTGCTAGTGATTAATGACTCAAACATTCCACCACCCACAGTGACTGCCCAGGTGCTGTAAGAGACTGGACCTGGTGCTCATGGCTCAGCCAGAGTGTGCTTTGCTGACAATGTGCAGAGTGGCTGCCCAGGCATATTTGACCCCTCAGGCTACAAGCTGGGTGTTGGAGAAGGTAAGGAGAGATGCCAGGGGACAGTCAGTGCTGAGCCTCCAACCATTCCTGCAGGGTTTTCTGAGCATGGAGGAGGCAAACCACATGGAAGGGTGCCCCTCTTGTCTCTGTCCTGTGGCCAGGTGTGTTTTCTGGGTGGGCGATGCCAGCTGCCACCTCAATTTGGTCCTGTGGGCAGGGCTTGGGAACGTTGTCCTCAGTGGTTGGTTTAACACAGTTTTATCAGTATTGTTATTAGTATTCTTCTTGATAAAGGGTTATTTTTTCATTACATTTGGGCATATTTGGTCTCTCTCTCTGTATTGGAGAAACCAGGGGTATTGAATGCAAGGGAGGTGACTCCTCTTCAAGGTCTCTGCCCCTTCAAACTGTCTCAAACCAAGACATACTGTACTGGCAGAGTGAATACTAAATGCTGTAAATATTGGTATAAGAAATGATGCGTTGTGGACTGTACCTGTCACATCAGTATATCCCCTGTGCTTTGTAACCTTGGTAGTGATGGGGATGCTTCAGGCTGAATACTCAGATTGAGCTATTTTGCAGATGTCCTCCTTAACTACATCCTTTGTTTCCTTCATAAAATCACAGAACTATGTTAAATGGTTTGGGCTACAAGGAGCCTTAGAGATAATCTAGGTCCAGGCACCCCACCACCACCTCACCACCCTCACAGTGAAGAATTTCTTCCCAATATTTAGTCTTAACCTACTCTATTTTAGTTTAAAGCCATGCCCCCCTTGTCCTAGCCCTACAAGCCCTTGAGAAAAGTCCCGCTCCAGCTTCCTTGCAGGCCCTCTTTAGGCACTGGAATGCTGCTATAAGATCTTCCCAGAGCCTGCTCTTCTCCAGGCTGAACAACCTCAGTGTGTGTCTATAAGGAGATGCTCCAGTCCTCTCATCATCTTCATGGTTGTCCTCTGGATTTGCTCCAGCAGGTCCGTGGAGACAGCCAGTGAGGTTCATGGAGCCAGCCACTTCCAGGCAGATTTATCTTCGCTCACGCTACAGTAAGTTTAGTGATAAACTTTGGTATTTGTAGCATGGAAATATATGTGCCTCAGATATTGCAGGCAGAGATGATTCCTTTACTTCAAGATTAAAAGGCTCAAGCTCAGAAAGAGATGACAAACGTGGTCATAAACACTATTGGTTAAGGCAGTATATTGCGGAGGGGCCATAGAGCACTTATGTGCAGGACCAGGTCCCAAGAATTAACCTTGTCTGCTTTGCCCACTGGAGAATGACAAATAGCAAACTCAGCATCCACTGGACACAAATATCATTTGTGCTGACAAATTATTGGTCAGTAGGGGAAACTCCAGAGGACCGTTGTCTTTATTTCAGTTAACCTTGTGTTTATATTGTGATGAAGTACTTGAAATGGGCACTGCATGTGGTTTATTTTTCCAGGTATTTTGGTTCAGTGTTCTTGGAGCATTAATTTTTGACTTGTCTGTATTTATCTACATATATACACTATTATAAAAAGAGTTCTGCAACGAGAGCCCTTGTCACTATGCAGTTTTAAATGAAGTCAGTGAGACACTAGCCTGACAGATTTCATTTTCTGAGCTGCTTATGCTTTTCCTTTTGCTAAAAAGCTTATCTGTACAATAAGAATTGTTCAGAATTGCCTTTTAATACCTGCCTTGTCAGAGAAAGTGGGGGGAGGAGCTTTTCTCTGTTGCAAATACACAGTAAAAACCTCCTGAGAAGTCAGAAGCATCATGAAATTCAAACAGTTCTGTAGTGTTGAGGGTTTCTTTCAGTTTCTGAGGAAAGCAAGAAATTATTTTATCCCCTGAGAATAAGAGGAACAAGCAACTCTGGAAAAGCAGAATTAGCTACATTTCTTAACCAAAGAGACATAGGGAGAGTGTAAATTTCCCCTTTCCTTCTGTCTGTCCTGTTGCTGTGGCCTCACCATAGGTGCAATGGTCAGAGTACAGTATTTAGAGCCAGTACAGCAAAATTAGCTTGGGTTACTGAGTTAACAGAAAGTTCCAAATGTTCTGGAATGGGAAAGCCATAGGATGTTGTTAGTTTCTAATAAATAAATAAATATTTTAAAAGGGGGGAAAATCAGTCCTAAACTTGAACATGAATATATAAGGAACAACTTAAACAGATGTTCATATGCAAGGATCTTTAAAAAAACATCCTTAAACCAAATTCAGCACTTCATTTTCTGATTTATATCAGTGGCAAAACTTGCTTTTGCTACAACTGCGTGTAGATCTGGCCTCTTACCAAATTCTGTGGTAAAAGCTGGGAGAAAAAAGCAATAGTTGTCAAAGATACTGTGCAATAATAAAAGTCCCCCTCATTCACTTTTACCGCTGACAAAATTCTTGTGCAAATATAATTTGCTACTATATAATCCTCCTTAAGTTCTATTTAAAAATTCTGTGCACACAATAAAGAAAGTCTGTTAATATATAGTTGAGGTACAAAGAATGCTAATGATGTTCATCTCTCCTTTGCCATTGGTGAGTGCTAGAAGGCAAGTCAACTGAAAAGAACACAAGTTTATCTGGGTTCAAAATGAGCAAACGAAACTGTTAGAAATTTAATTAATCCTCTGTCAATTTGTCTGAAAAATACCTAAACTTAGTTACCTCTGACTCCAGAATTTTGAGATATCATTCAACTGCTGATGCAATTGAATTTAAGCAATTGAACTTTAATTTACAACTTTTTAAAGTACATCCAATTGGTAGAATCAGAAAATATAAACAGTAATGGGAAAAAAACAGGAACAAGGATGCAGTTTTTTAATGCAGTGATTCAGAAATTTGTAGAACAGCCTCCTTTGAGTGCTGACATTAATTTTGGATGTGCCTTAATATAGTTCCTAGCAAAGAATTTTGTTCCTAGTGCAGTCTGTGCAAAGGTAACAGCTGAGTGTTTATTTGGAGCTCAGACATGTAACTGCAGAGATTTAAAAGGAGTATTGAAATAATTGTGCTCTGAGGGCACAGTCATCTTGCACTGAAAGAAGTGCTAGCAAAGATTAGAGGACGAAAAAGGTACCTCATATACTGCATAGATTATCCTTACCTTTTTGCCACAGCCAAAGTTCTGATCTCAGGAGGGAGAAAAACTGTGACTACTATTGGGTTTATAACTTTTATTTATAATCATTCAAGAATTAGGTTGTATGTAAGACTTTCTTTCCTTCTTATCCTTGGTTCTGTGCAAAATAGAACAATTTGTAAGTGAAGGGTCATCATCTTGGGATGTATGCTGTGAAACAAGGAGCATAGATACCAACCTCAGATAAAAAAGAAGAAATTCTTTACTGTGAGAGTGGTGGGGCACTGGAATGGGTTGCCCAGTGAAGTTGTGGCTGCCCCATCCTTGGAAGTGTTCAAGGCCAGGCTGGATGGGGCTTTGAGCAACCTGGTCTAGTGGGTGGCATCCCTGCCTGTGGCAGCGGGGTGGGAACTGGATGATCTTTAAGGTCCCTTCCAGCCCAAACCTTTGTGTGGTCCTCTGAAATCTTCAGCTGTGTAATGGCTGAAATGGGGCAGTGGTGTAGGACCTCCCTGGTAGTTCTACAGCTCTTTCAGACTGATTGTGTAGGGCTTCAGTCAAGTACATTTTTTAATATTGGCACATAATCTGTAGAGTTCATTGTGACTTTAGCTATAAGATTGAGCAGATGGTTTTTGATTTTAAAGCAGTGCTCAGATTATTTTTTATGGATGGGTAGATAGCTAGGGTATGAGAGTTCTGGCCTTTTGGTTTTAAAAGGTATGACTATCATCTTAATACAAAGATAAATTTAGAGCTTGCAAAGTTGGAATTCATTGTATAACTTTCATTTTTCTTTCTTTTTTTTTTTTAATTTTAGTTTAGTGCTACTAAACTTTGGTCTTAATTATACCAATAAATATTTAGAGAAACACTACTGGAGTTAAAATTGTCTGAAACTATGTAACTGTAACTGAGGTCAGAAGATGTGGTTATACTATTCTTCTTGTGGTTTTGCTTGCCTCATAACTCTACAACATGCTGTATGAAGGAACAAAAAGCAACAAATGAAATAAACATATGAAAAACCCCCAGTGAAACACCCTCCCCCCCAAAAATGAAACTCCCCCCCCCCAAACCAATCAAAAACTCCAACCAAACACCAGTCTTTCCCCCAGAAAAGACCCACCCAAACCTACGTCCCCAAAAAACCTTACAAAAAATCCGAATACTGTGGTATTTGGGTCAAAGAGAACAAACTGCAACCTAATCAGTAATAGGACACTGGAGTGTAGTCTGTTTTAATCTAAGGTGTAGCATGATGCTATTCACATTCCAGTGTCTGTAGCTAAGTTGAGGTGCATTGAAATTCACTGCTGTGGGCAGGACAGTACAGACATATTCTCACAATGGAACTTTAACCTACAGGAGGCAGGTCTGAGGAACTACTCCTATTGAACTGTTCTTGAGAGAGGTTTTAGCAGTAATGTAGAATTTTATAATTAAGAAAAGGTAAAATTAATATTTAAAAATATCAAGGGCAAAAGCTATCCGATCACGAGTTTTAAGAGGTGTCTCAGTTGTGAAATTACTGAGTTAGGAGGTGAAATCTGTTAAGTACAGTGGCTTCCAGAATATGGAAATTAAAATTTATGCAAATTTTTGAAGATCCATAAGAAAGAACAACTCAGAAGATCTGACTTCTACTCTGGTCATATTAGTAGAAAAAAATTGTTTAAATTTTGTTTTATAAATATGTATTAAAGATGCTTATAAAAGGAATTTCTTTTTATCCTGCATACACCTTGAAGAAAAAGTATATCTCACCAGTCGAGTGGATCTTTTTCCCCCTAGAGTTTTTGAATTGTGTCAATGAGCATGAATATGTGTGCTCTGCTTAGTACAGTATGCTGAGATTCTTCAAAGGTCTTCTGAAAAGAGCCCTCATAAACAACTCTTGAAGAAATTAAGCTTGATGAAATAAGTGGAAAAGTCTTCCTGTGGATGAATAATTATATAAAGAGAGAAAATGAAATTGGGGTAAAAATAATCAGCTTTCACAACGGAGAGAGAGAACTGAGAGTCTTCCTTCTAGCACTTTGATTCTGCAGTTTTGCCATTTAACATATTTATGAATGAACTGGAAATGGGATGAAGTAAAAGGATACTTAACTACACTTAACTCTAAAAAACATGCAGTAGAACTGGAATAGATGAAGAGGTTTATGGAATAGGCTTTTAACAGCAGAAACTGAAGATACTAAGGCTCTTCCTAGAAGAGTCAACCTCAGAGAGCATCATATAGACCTGTGAAATTAGGAAACGATAAAAAGTTGCCAGAGAAAGATCATTCATTATTTCCCATAGTGCACAAGTTAGAAAATTGTTGAATTGAACACTTAAGACAAACAAAAATAAGAATTTTTTTTCCCATAGGATGCATAGTTACATTTTTTGATTTTTTTTTCAATTGTCAGAGGATGTTCTAACATTCAGAAAAACTGTACAGGGATTAAAAAAGGTTGAGACAATTTTAGGAAGGACTGTTTGTTGGGTCATATAAAAGATAATGATCTGGAGGAAATAAACTACTCAGAAAAGTCTCATGACTGACTCCTAATTGTAATAAATATTCCAGAGAAGCTGTCCTTGTACCCCGCTTATGTTTCTTTTATACTATCTTTCTGCATGTACTTCTCCCTCCAAGAGAACTTTGGAGTCTCAGCACAGCTTTGCTTCAGTGTATGGAAGTTGCCAAGTTACCTTAGTTTTCCACTGTTTGGAACTACTACACATGTAAACAGGGGTTTTAAAAATTGCTTAAGCCTATGTAAGCAGTTGGTACTGTCATTATTACTGTATAATATGGTTGATACCTTCTGTTGCACAGCATTAGGTAAGTTCCTCTTTATTACACATATGCCAGACTCCATAGAAGAAACACATATTTAAGGCACTAACAAAATCATAGATGGCATTAATATTCCATCTTACGCATTGGGGTTTTTTACAGTTCACTTTTCCAGACCCTGAAATATGTAACATTTACAGAAAGTTTAAAATGGCAGTGTGAAGTATCACAGGGTCAACTCATTTTGGCTAATATAGTCCTACAATTTTTTTTTCCAATGTCTTTTAGATATAGACTTAAGACTTTAAAATTAATATCAGACTTTGAGTAATATGCCTGTGGAGATGAACTTTCTAGGGCTGAATCTAGCTGAATGGGAGGGGGAAAGCAGAAGCTGCTGCACTGAACAAAATGGGAATTTAGGGTTGAGTAAGTAAGAAAAGGCATTTCCTTTCTTTTTGGCTTGGGGCAATCCCAATGCAAGAAATCAATACGAAGAATTACTCTTCTTGACCACCAGTGGTCTACCAGAATACCTTCCTCTGTCAGTCTTCACACAGTGTAGAAGACTCTGCTCCTGCTCTGTGTTTTGCACATTGGCCAATAAAAGGAGGTGGTGCTGTATGTGGCGTTGGAAGGGGACGGTTCCCGCCGATCCTCCCGGGCCGGGGGCGTATGAGGGAGATGTTTGCTCAGAGGAGACTCGTGGCGAGAACGTGTTTATTGTGAAATCATAAAGCTTTTATAGAGCCCTGAGGGGAAGGTGCTGGAACTGGGACAGGATAGGATAAGGGCTTGGGCGGAAGGGAGTGAGTTAGTGCTTGGCCAGCGAGTGGGAAAACAGGAGGATCAAAGCCAATAGAAACCCAGGGACTGGGGATAGATGGGTGCGATAACCAGTGGGTTTAGGACAGGGGTGGAAACCAATGGGTGTGGCGGCCGTGCTGCCCCAGGCCGCACCAGCGACACGAGGCAGAGCGGCCCCAAGGACGGAGCCGCCCCGGGGAGAGGCAGTGCCCGCGCTTGAGCGGCAGCGGTGGCTCAGCGGAGAACAGTGAACAATGCCTCGGGGAGGGGGCGGTACAGAAACTTTCTGAGCTAAACTCCATACAGAGAAAGTGTGTATCTTTTAAATTCCCACAACCACAGTCTCGTATATGCAGGTGGTCAGGTCTGCTGCTCCCCAACGCTGTCCTCCTTCAAGGTCCATTTTAGCGTTTTCCCACAGTGCTGAGATTGCATCTCAGAATTGTTTGTAAAAAGAAAAATATCTCTTAGGTTGTACTGAAGTTTATCTGATACGGCTCAGGGATAGTAAGAGAAATGGTGTGGCAACCCCAGCTCTTTTTTTGGACTTGTTAGGGGTGTTAGGAGCTTTTATAGAGCTATAACAGTTGCAAGGAGAGGAGCGTTACAAAGTTTGATTTTAGTGGTACAAATTTATGACTAGAATTCTGATAGAATGCTTGTGTGTCCAACACTTGAGATGATTGTGGATAAATACTAATCAGAAAGGTAATTTTGTTAGATTCAGTTTATATCTTGTATTTATATAGTTTGTATTCTGAAGTATGGTGGCAGACCAGTGCTAGGAGTCTGTTAATGAATTTCAACAAGTGAAAATTAATTGTTACATTGTTTTTCCTTGTACAAACAAAAGGTGAGAGCAATTTTTCATGTTGGAAAACTGCCCTTTTTTGGGCCAAAAAAGCATTTAATCTTAAAAAACCAACAACAACACAAACAAACAAACAAAACCCCAACCCACAAACCCCCTTCCAAATAAAAATCCTAGGAGCATGTGCTCCAGAGAAGAAGTGCTGATGGATCTTTACAACTATGTAATATTACCTAGGCTACTCATGACACTTTTTTGATCATGCCTGTAGTTTCTGGATGTGAGCTTAGCTGATGCATTTAAAGAAAAGATGCAACTATTACTTTCTTCCAATAATTGCAGGGTGCTGCAATATTTCCTTAGAAGGCTACTGAGATTCATGGCATGAGCTGGGCTAATGGTAGTACATATGCCAAACAGTGAGAGTCAGGTGAGAGGCAGCCTAAACACATGCCCACCAGGCTCTCCCAAAAGATCCCACGCTTTCAGAATAGTACACAATTTGGGATGTCACATTTGCAAAACTTCCCTAATATAATAGACTAAAACAGGCTAGAGGAATATTATGGAAAGCCTTCGTTTTCTTGGTATGAAAGACACAAATGAAAGGAAAATACTTGGTGTGATTTGCTTTGGTTTTTCTCCTCTCAGATTTCCCAACTTTTATGCTCTGAAATAGAAATATGAGCATAGTTTTGCATGTTATTAAAATTAAGGACTATAGGGTTAAGGATTATTGTATGTGGCTGGTTGCAAAAATATTTGAGATGAAATCATATGTTCTTGTTTTCTTGTTGTATCTCATTTTTCTAGGTAATTGAAATTAAAAGTTGTAAAACCTTCAGTCAGTAAAGGCTGAACAGAAAAAAGAAACAGGTTGCAGTGCACAGAAGTAATATCTTCTTATTTAACCACTAGATTTTGAACACTGAATCATTGTTTAAAATAAGGAATACTCTATTCCTAGTTTAACAGGTTTGAAAATGACTACTTTAGTCTTAAATGTCTCTAATGAATTGAAACTTAAACCTGTCATATCTTTTTTTCTTTAAATATATTATTAAGATGGCATTATATTTGTGTTAAAACATCTGTCATGTTGTATATGAATGCTTTTCCCTAATGGTCAGCTTGTCACAGGTAATTAGTCTTTAGACATATGAACAGCCATAAAGCAATGTGACTTTGAAAATTATGTTTCTAAATGCCCATAACTTTGATGTCTGAAGAGACAATGTGCTCACTAGATATTTGTGCTGCAAAGCAGGCTATAAACTACCTTCATTCTCAAGGGCTGAGGGAGCATATGGTTTTCAGTGTGAAACAGTTTTTACATTTACTTTTAAGTTTGCTGCATGTATGGGTTCAGTTTTGCTTTCTTCACAGGATTTAATAATGACGTAGAATTGCACAATTGACCTTCTGTATTTTATAAAGTTCCTTCTTGAGCTCCAGAAAAAAATACGGAATACCGATGACTGGGTTTTTTTGTACCTCAAGTTCTGCATGGCCTGTTTGACATCAGAAAACCCTGACTGTGCTCTGAAAGCAAAAAGTGTGTTACAAGGATATGAGGTTGTCCCCTCAATCACTGACCATCTGTAACAACTTTGAAATACCATGAATTTACTGTAGGGTTTGTTTTGATTGACTGGAAAAGCAATTTAAAACATTTGGACATGTATCCAGATTTGAGAGAAAACTGACAATAGGTTTTCTTCCAGACTTCTCTGTTGTTTTTAATATCCTGATGTTCCATACAATCAGCAGCATAGTGCTGACAGTGTATGTGGGATTCCTCTTGGAAGAATGCAAATGAGCACTGAGATGTGCTGGACCCTTACTCTTTGTTTGTTTTAAGCTTTGAAGGAAAGCTGAAGGACATTCAGAATCCTGCAGGACATACATCATTTTCTTTTTGGATGGGGCACTGTGCTATAAAAGAAACTGGGGAAAAGAAAATGAAACCAATAGAATAAGTCCATTCATAAAAAAATTATAATAACAGATGCTATCATAAGCATCTTAGTTGTCTGATATTTTTGCAAAGGGCTTTTTCTACCAAAGGTAATTCATGATGTCCTACACTCTATTCATCTTCTCTTAGATAAGGCAATTTCCATTTCACAAGAGTAAATGCTCCAGCATATAGAAACCAGTTTTTATTAAAATCCTCATTACAGTATTCTGAAGAATACGTAATTGCAGGAAGATCAGAGGCTGGTGGTAAATGTATGTCTCTAATGAGTTCTATTCACTTTCCAAAAACATAGCAACTTATATGTCTTAAATTATAAGATGATTTTCCTTTTTTCAATATAATAATTCTAGTAGACTTTAAAAAATATTAATAGGGATGGAAGAATCATGCAAGGGGAGAAGGCATAAATAGCTGATGTAAGAAGCTGACATAATGGGCTATGGGTACATAGGTAGCTTTTTCTTCTTTTAAGAGTATTCTAAATTCCACTAGACAATGAATATCTCATTGATTTTCCTGTATGTTTGGGAAGAATGAGAGTCTTGTGCATTTTGAGCCCTCTTCCCTCACTTAATAACTGAGAAGTTAGCTGTCTTCCAAGTCTGGGGTTCTGTGTGGGCACCTGACACAAAGTAGGGGATACAGATACCATTCATTGCATGCTGGTAAGTGCTTAGAAAAAGGAAGATATTCTCTAGCATTTTCCCTCGGTGATGAGTGCAGACTGTGCTTCCAAAGGTAGTCACAAACTAAGGAAGTCACCAGGAGAGTACAGTAGGTAGGTATGGCACTGGGAGATGGACACCTGAGGTGGTGTGGAATCAAAGAGCCTCCATGCTGACAGACCTTTGTCTAGCATGTTTTGCAATTAAAGTTGTGGTATAAAGGGCTGACCTTTGAAAGGACCTCTTGAGAAAGACTCAATCTTAAGAAATGCAGGGAAGAATCAATTAGGGTAGATCTTTAGAGTAAAAGAGGTAATCAGAGACATTGTGATTGAATCTATCAGTAACCATTGCGGGTGTGTTCCCAAGGCCACAATGCTGTGCGAAACTGCAGTTTCCCAGCACCTGTGCAGCATTTTAAATACTTTCATGTTATACAGCTGTTCCTTTCTTTGAGTCAAGCTACAACCTGCAGACTGACTGCTGTATGAGAGATCCATGATAAAATTAGAGAACATGCCTAAGTAGTTTTATGAAGCCAACTCTGAGCTCTCTTACAGCTCCATGTACACCCTAACAAGCAATAACACTAAATGTCTTGTACATGAAAACAGTTTGCTAAGTGCTGTGGTAACAAAATAAACAAACATTAGCAAAATGGAGTCCTGCTCTGATAAATATATGGTACATTACATTTTGAAAGTGAGACTCTTGGGACCAGGTTCTCCTCATCTGATTTAGACCAGCTTATTAACTGACATGAATTTACACAAGTTCTGTAAAAATCTGAATCTAAAGTTATTGATTTCTTCCCTTCTTAGGGCAGGTTTTCAGAACATGTTTCTTTTATTCTACATAGTGTCTTGAAATTATGGTGCAGAATTCAGGCTTGGCCTTGAGAAAAGCAAAGAACGTTCAGCTTGCCCAGACCAGGTTTTTCCCACAGTCAGGGAAGCTCTGCAGTGACACATTGAATCAGGAAAAGGTAGCTAGATAGTGAATAGCTGGGAGATCCTCATGTGTCTTCTGAATGCTAATTTTGAATAGATACATAAATGCAGATTTTTCTGTAGGCAGTGAAGGAGGTTCTCTGAAATCAGGGATGACAATAAGTTTTCTAAATTATTCTGATCTGCAGAGCTAAGGTTTTAGTAGTGCTCATATGATCACTATTAGATGTAGCTATAGGTTATCCTTCCTCAAAATTGCAAAAATATCCTTTGCATGTTGTGGCTTGTTGTGAGCTGTCAATTCTAGAGTATCTGGCAATCCTCTTGATATGCAAAATCATCACAGGGAATAGAACTAGTGTATGTGGGAATGCATCTCTACTCATCCAGCACCATCCAAGCTTGTACTTGTATTTAATGTGGGTTTGTGCATAGAGATATTCAGATTGGGAGGTACCTCTGGAGGTCAGATGGTCAAAGCCCCTCATCAGTTCAGAGCCAATGCAAAGTCTGCATCAAGTTGATAAGGGCTTTGTTCAGTAAAGTGCTGAGTATCTCCAAGAAGGGAGGGTCCTCATGTCCCTATGAAACATGCCCTAGGACTTTCCTTTCTGTGAGTATGCCCTCTTTAGCTGGGGATAGTTGTCACCTTCATCTCAAACCTAAATATTTTAGGACATCTTGCTGCTTCTCTCTGTACTGACATGCACTGATCTCTAGCTTCAGGAGTTTGCTAGGTCTGCTCTCTTACTGAATCTCACAATACAGTGTTGTAAGGAATTTGCAGGACTCAGATTGTCGGGGGTTTTAGGTGGTTTTAGTTGATGTGTAGAACCTGAGGTAGAAGCCAATTATTTGGCAGAAATTTCAAACTAGATAAATCAGAGGTGTCTTCAGGACAAATTTCCTTGTTCTGAGTCTCCTTGAACTTTAGAAAGCTCAGCTGAGGAACAAGATTTAGAAACTTATTTTGCTCAAGAAATATCTGCAGGAAATAAAGGAGGGGCGAAGTCAATCTTATATAGTATATGCTATTTCAGCTTGTGGGTGGTTAAACAAACAGTTTTGTGCTGCAAATATGTTGTGTAGTATATTGTGTACTGCAGTATAATATGAGGTCTTATAGGCAGGTGACACAGAGCTGAGAGAAAAAAATAACTGCAGTCCTCATGGTTTTGTCTTTGCATCTGATTCAGAGGAAACAGACCTATGATTTAATCAGCTGCTGATCTGAACAGTGGGAAAGGATAAATCCATACAAAAAGAACAATCTCTGTTGCTTAAATGGTGGGGTTTTGTTATAATGCATTTTACATGCTATGGATATAACTCAATATCATGAATTTTTCTCACCAAGAAAAGTGGAGAAGTGCTTATGTTGCACCATGTTTATTTTTTTCCCAGGGATCTTGAGGCCAAATTACACTGGCCTTGCAGTGTAATTTGGAGGCTCTCTTTGATTTCATTAACTGACTGCAGTCTCCTGAGCACACCCTGCAGGTTATTCTTGCTTTTGATTATCGAAATTCCTCAGAGATATTTAAATGATAATGTGCTCTGACCTGTTCTTTTTGGAGCTTTGTATACTACCAACTGCCATCATACTTTCTTTTAGTAGCTAACAGTTGCCTTTTGTACAAATAAATCTTCCTTATATTGTCTGCAGTTCAGCACAAATGCAGATTCTGACAGAATTTTCTGTGCCTGCTATTGAAGGACATGGTTATATGCAGAAGTAAAAGAACTTCACCAATTGTGTTTAGCAGAATCGCATAATCATACTTAGACACAACGGCTTTATGCCCCTTCTTTTGGAAAGATAAAGAAATGTGATCCCTGAAAGTGATCTCCTGAGGTCTATGTGAATCTGAGGAAATTGCATGAAAGAGGATGATGTGGAAGAAGTATTCCATTGGTTATATCTCCTCTTCTGCCCTTCTCTCTGCATCCAGACATGGACAACAGCCATCCTGATATTTCTCTAATACGTTCAAATATTCCAGTATTTCAGAGATTTCACTAGAGGAAATTCCCCAAATTGCAACCTTTGGACATATCACAAGTTGCTGATTTTGGTTCTAGATTCCTGTTATGGGTTCTTTGGCATTTTAAAATAATTTGTACCTTATTTTTAGAATCACATATGTAGAATTTGGAGTTCAACTCTAACTTTATTAAAAAAAAACCCCAACCCAAACCAAAAATCTCACTACCCACCCCCCCAAAAAAGACAACACACAAAACAAACAAACAAACAAAAAACCCCAAACAGCTTAGGTTTTAACAAAACATATATTCTCTCACATTTGGGTTAAAAAAATTTTTGACAACCCAGACTGAGATTCAAGGTGATTGTAAAACCTGAAACTGCAAGTTTTGACAAGGTTTGGTGGTTTGAAAAGAACATTTTAAGCACTCCTGAAGATGCCCACACTTCCTATATTTGACATAAAGGACAGTATAAGCTGTATTTTCCAAGTCTCAACGCTGTGTTGAGAGATTGATGAGAATTTTCACCTTTGTTGCTGGCATATTTGTTTGCTAGAAGAAAAAATGATGTTCCTTATTAGCTGAGTGTTACTGATACTAAAACAAAACCAACAAAAAACCCCACTAAGTGAAAATACGGGAGAGTAACCGTTGGGAACAATATGCTGATGCTTTCTGTCTGTCTTCATCCTAATTGTGAACGGAGGGAAGCTTCCTTGTTTTTTAGCCTGAAAGAGCTCCCTTTATAGGCAGTCCTCTATGGGGAAATAACAGTGTTGTTAATACAGTGGAAGCCATAGAATATGTACATGTTCTTTGTAGTGGAGGTGATTTCTGCATGGCACATGTGACCAAAATCTAAGCAGCCTCTTCAGTTTGCCCCACTTTCCATGCAGGAGTGACTATGAAAAATTTCCATTCCGAGACTCAAAGGGCAGAGAGGATTTTAAGACTTATGGTAGCAGCTCGTTCAAGGGCCTCGTAGTTACAAACCCTCACTCTGCAAACTGTGGAATGCTGTTGCTTGTTAGGCAGGCTTGGATTGGCTGTTGTGGCAGTAACCTTAGTCCTTGGTTAACAGTGCTGGATCAAGAGCTTCAGCTTTGAGTATTGCTGTTTATGAAAGCTGGTGAGTAGGAGGATGTGGAACTGGGCATTGGGGCCAGGTGACTTGAGTGGGTCACCTTCGTCACTGTGGAAATGAGGCAGACTGTAGCTCCAGTAAGGAGTCACGTGTAACCCTCTGGCACTGCATCCAAGGCAGGTTTCTTATCTGATGAGGTGAACTTCTCTGTCACTTTGTTGCTGGTCTGGCAACATCAGGTCAACTAGAGGTGTGTACTTGAAGAAGGGAGCCATGTATGATAATGGAAGTACAGTGAGGTGCAAGGATAATGGGAAGGGCATGTTAAGGAATCCAGGGTGGTTGAGGGTGCATGCTGAAGGGTCCTGAGTTTTTTTTCCTCCTCTGCAATTTCCATCAAGACAACTTTTATGATGCCCTGAACAAGTTTTCAAGACCAGCACATCATGAGCAATCAGCAGATGTGGGCTTTGAAAAACATACCTGGGCAGTGTAACAGGGCAGTATAAACACAACTTGTTCGAATCTTGTGTGTGCAGCAGGGAGAGGGAAGGAAGAGTACCTAAGAGGAGAGAAATTTGAATCTGAAAACTTGAGAAGTCAGCTTAAGCCTCATAGAATAGTCTTAGTGTAATTTATCTGCCAGTAAAGTTTTTAAAGTGTGTCTTTCCCAGTCTCTGATCTCTCTAACTTCATTGAATCTTTCAAGAAAATTCCACTTGGGGTTTGATGGAGAAGTAATTTTTGAGATAAGATGGAAAATACTTGTTTGAACAAACCTTGATAAAAGAATGTTTTCCTCCCAACTTCCTATTTTAAAATACTCATATGAGAATCCCCTTGAGTTTGTGTGGAAAACTATCTCCAGGATGGTCACATTGCTACTGTTGTAACATCTAAGCTTATTATAGCAAGGGGAGATCGACTACAGAAAATACTCTTAGTTTTCCAGTTTGGTTCTTCTGCTTAGCTTTTTTGACTACTTTTGGTAAATTTTTTTCATTAGTCCATTCATGTTTTACTGTCAGGATCTTTCTGACTGATAACATTACAAGAAGGAATTTATTCTGAGGAGAACTTAGGTGTGTAGTACCTCCTGAGATTGAAAGGGAAAGGATTCTAACTACAAAAGTCATACAAATTAGCTGAAAGACTCTAGGAGCTGTCACAGGACTTTCAAGGCATGGTTTGACTAGATAGCAAAATTGACTGTTCCTTTATGACTCTGGGGGCATTAGAAATTCTTGTAATAAGCCCTAAGGAAAGTTTGCCTTGGAGTGTATTTCTCCCCCTGTAGCATTTTCATGATGCAGATTATGGATGCATAATTGCAATCTCTAATTGTGATAGCATTCCTATGTTTTAGCTTTAATGAAACTACATGATAGTTATTTGGCAACATTAGGGCTCATTTAAAAAACTGTATTGATGATTAAGTGGCAAATATCACTATATCATTGGGAAATCTGTCAGCAATAGTTACTGTTTCCATGCCTTTAGCACATTCATCAAAGGGATAACAAACATGCTTTTTTGAATTTTAATGAAAAAATTGCAGTGCAGTCATGTGGCTTTAAAATTCAAAGGTCTATAAATAATAAATTATTTCAGCAATGGTTACTGTTTCCTTATCTTTAGGAAAAATAACAGCTATATGTTGTACTTTCTTGCTAACAGCATACTTTAATATTTATGAACTGCCAGTTTTCTATAAACATAGAAATTTGGTAGTTGTCACTGTAATGGTTTGTTATTTATATGTGTCTAAATTTTACAGAAGCAGAACATTATTAGTATATTAAATTTGAACTAACCAGCAGCACTCCCTTTTGCTGTTACATTGAGCACAGTAACCTGAGTGCTACAGAAGTGCTGCCTTCTAGCCCGTCACCAGGAAGCTGCCCACGAGCCTTGGCTCGAGCCAGGGCACCAGGACTGTGCATGCACAAGCAGGAAACAGATGAAAGAAGAAAGGCTTTCTGTTTGGTATCATTTCATATCTTGGGATGAATGGAGTCATTGTGGCAATAACTAGATTAGTTGATTAGGAGATGGATTTTACTGCAGTTGCATAGCCACATTTTCTAAGAGAGGTTAATGTCATTGGAGTTTTATGTACTGTTGGTGTTTGGAGAGGCCACTGAACATGTTACAAGAAGACTGTGATTCACTTCCTCTCAAGCTCAATTTGGACACTTCAACATTATTACAAGTATTTGTGATTTTCTAAATCACTTTAAAACCTTTCAAATCTGAGAGTTGCATGTGCACATCTGACAATTTAGGTCACCTCTGAGACTTAAAGATTTATCTGATTCAACAAAATGACGTCTCAGAGATATGAACTGAACCTTCAATATTTATTGAGGGACTATTTTAACTGCCTCAAGGTGGGGTTTTGTTTGTTTGTTTGTTTTCATTACCAAAGGAATTATAAAAGTTCTTCATTGCTTGACAGAAGTAGCTGTCTTTATGGTACTTCATGCCCTGTGTGAAACTTGACCCATTAATTATAATTATACATGCTCCCTATGTGAACTGTTATATCACTTTATTAAGAAGTGTCCAGTTCCATTTTTTTTAAATATTTTTTTTTTGCCTCTGGATAAAGAGCTAAATCATTGACTCTGTTCTTTCTGTAGATAAAGAAAGATGTATTGTCAGTTCCAATGTACAAAACATTGGCATGGACTGTCTGCTTTGCTGCTGAATAGTTCTTTCCTCTTCCTCTCCATCTTTCTAAATGTAGCTCTTCTGCTGCCACTTCAAAAGGGTGCTGTTACAAAATATGAATTGTTTCAATAAGAGCTTCTGGATTATGTTCTTCTGGGCCTAATTTTTAGACATCAGGCATTGGAAACATTGGAAACAGAATTCAGAAGAATATGCTTAAATCATCTAAAAAAGGCACGGGGAACAGGGAGGAGAAATCCCCACTGAAAGGCAACGCAAAGAAACTCACATGCAGTGTAAGGAGCCATCTAGAGCAAACAGAAACTACTGTGGTACCTTCTGTCTTTATTTCCACTTTATCTTATCTCTGCTCTCCTCTAGAGCATAGCTGCCTGCCAGCAGCTCCAGGAAAGGTGCTTTGCTGTCTGTTACCTGCAAACTAGAGTCATCTTTTGTGAGCTGGTTCCTGCCAGTTGCTTTTGCTTTATTTCAAAGAATTGAGAAAAAACGACATTTTTTTGGTTGTAAGACAGGAATTGAAAATGCATATGAGTGCCTAATTATATTTTTAGATACTTAAAATGCTTTTTAATACTGGCACTGAGTACCACATTAAAAGAAAAAAAAAGGCACTTTTGAACAACATACTATTGGCTTAATTAAGGCAAATAAAGGCTCCTAAGGTCTGAAAGAGATATACTAACAAAAATCTATTTAAGGTTTATATGCCAGTGGGTTTGATTTTCATATTTGCTGCATTTACTTCTTTGATAAAAAATATATTTACCTTAAAATTTTTTTAATAGCGAAAAGGGGTTTATTTTCTTTGAGAATAAATGAAATATCCATCTGCTTCTATTTCTTTGCAAAGTTGCATGACCTTTGTCTGTTCTGTAAATTAATTTTCATAATAGTGTACTATGCATTAAAATATGGATAATTTGAATTATGATGCACATAGTCTACTCCAATGTACTTTGGTATTCCATAATTCATACCAAAATTTGATTTCCAAGGCTTTGCTCATAAAGATGTTGTCTGGCTGCATTGTGGATTTTGCAGAGCAATTTTTTTAAAGGTAGGTTCCCATACATGTTTGATTTTCGTGCATACCTGTCTGGACTAGATGTAGAAAGAAAATGAAGAGTGGGACAGATGAAAAAAAAAAAGAACCCAACTCCCAAACAACAAAAACAGAGGAGAAAGAAATTCAAACAAATGTGGAGCCTCTCCCTAAGAATATATATGCAGTGAAAGTTCAATCATCACTAGCTGAACCAGTGAAGATTGCATAACGTTGCAGTAAAGCATAACGTTGTTGGGTGGTTTGGACTTACTACTTGATTTTAGCACAGTTCTGCTCTTTATTTGTATGCAAACTCCTACTCAGATGTGAGCACCTCATCTGCAGTTCTCAGTATATTCAGCCTGAAATTGTCATTCAATGGCTTTTAGGAAACTTTGAATGAGCTTCATTGAGTCAAATGCAGAGACAATAGCTGTTCAAATGCCAAACTTTCTTGCAATATATAGTCATGCCTATGACAGAGTTCAGAAAACAAGCCTTGATGAATGACTAACATTTGGTATGTTTAAAGTTCCTAGTAGAGGTGCTAAACCAGAGGAAGCATCTGAAATGAGAGGCAAGGGTAGATGTTTTTGTTAATAATAGTAGTAAACATTAGCTTTAATGGAACTAATTAATAGAATTACATTTTCTCCTCCCCTACCATGAAATAATCAGGTTTGTGCACCACTTGGCTATGCTGAAGAGAACTGCTGGTCAGGACTTCAAAGGCAGGGAGACCCTGCAGAGACTTCAGGAAATTAGCTGGCTGGGCAATCACCAACCATGTGAAGTTCAATAAGGGCAAGTGTCGGATTCTGCACCTGGGATGGGGCAGCCCTGGATGCATGGACAGATTAGGGAATGAGATGCTGGAAAGCAGCGCCGTGGAAAGGGACCTGGGGGTCTTGGTCAATTCAAGCTGAATGTGAGTCAGCAGTGCCCTGGCAGCCAGGAGGGCCAACCATGTCCTGGGGGGCATCAGGCACAGCATCGCCAGCCGGGCAAGGGGGGGGGATTGTCCTGCTCTGCTCTGCACTGGACCTTGAATATTGTGCGCGATTTTGGGTGCCACAATGTAGGAAAGATATTAAGCTGTTAGAGAGCATCCAAAGGAGGGCAACAGAGATGGTGAAGGGCCTTGAGGGGAAGCTGAATGAGGAGCAGCTGAGGGCACTTGGTCTGTTCAGCCTGGAGAAGAGGAGACTGAGGGGAGACCTCACTGCAGTTACAGTTTCCTTGTGAGGGGAAGAGGAGGGGCGGGCACTGATCTCTTCTCTGTGGTGACCAACAACAGAACCTGAAGGAATGGCCTGAAGTTGTGTCAGGGCAGGTTTAGGTTGGATATTAGTTTTCACTCAGGGTGTGGCTGGGCAGTGGAACAGGCTCCCCAGGGAAGTGGTCACAGCACCAAGCCTGACAGAGTTCAAGAAGCATTTGGATGATACTCTTGGGCACATGGTGTGACTCCTGGGGATGGTGCTGTGCACAGCCAGGAGTTGGACTCCATGATCCTTGTGGGTCCCTTCCAAGTTGGCATATTCTGTGGTTCTGTGATACTGACTAGTTAAGTGAGTGGTTCTTAACTCTTTTGCTAACCAGCAGTGACTGTAATGCTTTCAAATGAGGGAGACTTTCCTCTATAGGAATGAAGAATTCTCCAAGTATAGTTATATGGAAATGTCCTGGGGTTTGTGCTTGACTCTGTATAAAGAAATGAGATCTGGCTGAAATTGCACTCCATATCATTCAGTAGAGTAATGGTGAAATAAATTATTTCAAAAAATTGTCTGGATCCTGATGGATTTTTTTTCCACTTCAAGATGTGCATTGAAGTATTTGAATCTTAAGTCTGAGGTGCCTTCCTTGGAGTGTTGTCAAGGTTGGAAGTCCTTATGCTTCCACCTTCCTCAGTGGTCCACAGCTACATCTGTTGAGAGGCAGTTGAATCCTAGAATTCCCACAAGCATCCTCTAAGAGTTCTATCTTTAAAAAGAGTCTGAAACAAAACCCTGTTCCCTGTTTGTTTTGTTTTCTCCTTAGGAAAAAAGTAAGCGTCAGTTACAAATTACTTCACTTTTCACTGATCACATTTTCTTGACAGCAAAGAGTTCAGCTGGATAACTTCTAATCAGTCTAGTCTTGTCATCTGTTGAAGCATCCCAAACTGCAGTCTCTAGAGACATTTCTGTAGTATTTCTTTTCTAGTGTAATCCAAATGTTCAGGAAAAATTAGACTAGATGTGCTTCTTTGTTTGTTTTTTCCCTGTGATCAATTCTTTTCTTTATGATCAGCTTTCACTTACTCATATCTGTAGAGCTGAAATCATACATCATTTATTAAACACCTTCAAACTATGGATCTGATTTTGGATTAGGCTGCAAACATAAGAATGCAGGCAGAATTGTAAATTATTTCATTCAGTTGTTTGAGACTTTTTGCTTGTTTGTTTTTCTTTATAGCAAGAACAGAACATTTCAGATTAGCAATATCTTTGATAATGTCAGCCTACTGCTGATTAGCCATTATAGACATTTTAAATCAAATATTACAGAAGATCAGAGAAAAGAAAAAGCAGAAGTTACCATAGGAAGGAAGAACAGGTAATGAACTTCATGGATCTTAAAGGGAATGACTGTAAACCTCAAAAATATTCTGGTTTGTAATAGCAGTAAGGGCCTGTGTATCAGTTCCTTTTCAGAGCTGGATGGGGACAGACTGCAGCATGAGCTTTGTCAGAGGCCTTTAACGATCCTTGATCTTTATTTGCCAGAGGCTCTTAATCATCTTTGTTCTTTATTTGACAGATAAATGTTTCACACCTTGGTTCTTAATGCTTTGTTTCAAACTTTCAGAGAAGAGGGAAAAGTACAGCATGCTCTCTATTTTGCCTAACATACCTATAGAATACTTTGATCTGGTGAAAATGCATAGTGTCAAACATATCTCTGCGAGGACCTTAATAAAGAGAGCTGACACGACTCCAAGCGTTGTCCTAAATTTCTCCAACAGAAAAAGACTCTGTAATGGCACTGAGCAATGCTGTCAGCTGGGCTGAGCTCAGCCTCCCTGCAGGGGCAGCACTCTGAACCTGTGCAAAATGGCTCTTCTCTATTTATTCCTGCATCTGCAGGATGTCTGAAATTTGGTTAGTTCTAATCACCTGACTTCTTATGCGATTTACGTCAAGCAAGTAGTTAAAATTACTCATTGTCTTCTCTCTGCTTGGGTACTGGAATCGAAGTCAGGCTCCTGTTCTTTTCCAGGCAGGTTTTTAAGGTGCCTTTCCATGTCTGAGGTTCTGACAGAAAAGGTGTAGCTGGCACACTTCCTGACAGTTGCTTGTTTCTACACACCTGTAGCCTGTTCATTTGTGTACGGGAGTGTGTTTGCTGTGTAAAGGACAAATAATTATTATAGTTTGATTTCCATGCTCAGATCTTTTAAAATATGGAAATGCCTTTCAGGTCAGCGTGAGAGGTTTGCCAGTGTCTTGCTTAGAAGGCTGGAGCTGGGTGTGAGGCTCCCGTAATGAATAATGGGAGTTTACCGGCACGGTAATTATTGCAGGTTCCTTGTTACTCTTCTTTGAAAACTGTAACAGTGTTTAAATATTAGTCACAGAAGCAATGCTGTCTAGCTTGTGATTTTTCTTCCAGGTCCTGTTTCTTCTAATTTTCTTTTTTTTTTCTTACTATGTCTTAGTTGATATTTTTATTTAAGACCCAGCTCCATCTGAAAGCTGCTGCTGAGTGATTATTTTTCCGCTTCAAAACACAGGGGGGAAAAAGGAAGTGTGTATGTGTGTAGAAAACATATAGCCTAATGACTGCAGAGCTTCAAAAATGCCAAAATTTAAGATCTGTTTGGAGGAAGTGACTGTGAGTAATGGCTGGCATTCTTCAGCAAAGCATCTATTAGCACTAGTAAAAGGCTGCAGTATTTGCTTTGAGTGGGGGAGAGTTTTATGCCTTGAGGTTATTACAGAGGAATAAATTCTAAAGACCAGTTAAAAATTGTATTTGGTTGAAAACAGAGATTTAAAAACCATTTTTGGCCAAGAGTTAGATACTGCACTATTCTAATGCATAATGCCATTGTTGATTTAGAAGAGGCAATACCTTACCTATGGGTTCTATTAAGAAGTCTTTTCACTGTGTATGAAGAAGCATCTGTTTCTGTGAAGTTAGTTTATTGCAAAAATGAGGTTGAATAAGCTCTGCTTTAATTGTGGTATAGCAGTACAGAAGGGATGTTGTATTTTAGGGACTGGTATATTTTTAATGTTACCTTAAGGAGTCATATAACGTGAACTTCTGCTGACATAGTGATGTAGATAGAGTACAAAAATTCCTGGGTTTGTGTATTTTGAACAGTGGTAAGAGACACTGCTCTTCTGACTGTGCTGGAGTCAGCCATGGATCGGGAGTACCAAGATGCACAAGATTCAGACTATACCAGCTCCTCCCTCAGGACTTGATTGGAACATTTCACCTGTCTCCTTTAACATTGTTCAGTAACTGTCCATTTCATTGTAAGTCTTTGCTCTGTTGGTATCTCCTTTCTCTGAGCAATGTTACCATTATTTCTGTTCAGAAAAGACAGACCTCTCTCTCTCTGAGAAAGAAGCCATGAAAGCTCTGGATGTGAAGACCAAGGATTTCCTTTTTAAGTGTTCTTGTGATGTTATTAGCTACTGAAAGAGGAAAAAGCCAAGGATCTGTGTAGTGTGTTAAACCTGTAAGTAGCAGCTGTACGTAGGTGAGAGTGGTCACGAGTCTACTGTGATTTATGGCAAGAGCTGAACTGCACAAAGCCTCAATGGCTCTGAGAATTTTTACCACACATTTGGAAAGAGATTTCTGAAATTGCTTGAGCAAACTGAATTGAACTTTTTTTCCCCCCCTACTATTATGACACATTGATCAGAGAAGGAAACACTTCTTCCAGAGAGAAGTGTTATGGGAAATTCTTGTGTGCGCTCTCATGTATTTCCTAAAACTGAAGGGCAAGGCCTTCAATTTCTCCGTGCTAAGTTGGAACAGAGTTCATCTTTGGTTTTGGAACATGTTTATGGAAACTGAAGTTTGCCATTTATGGCCTCTCTATCTGATACTCTCCATGATATGGCAGAAGATATGGAACCGTTTAGGAATTCTTCAGGGTTTTGTTCTGCTGTGCTAATTATTTTTTCATGAATGTTCCATTTTGTACACTGAATGAATAAGTTATATGAAATATAGGACTAGGATATATATAAAAATTTCTTTGTCTTTGCTGAGAAGAAGCTTAGCCTCTGTTTTGATTATGTAACCAAACCTGAATTTTTAAAAAAATTTAGCTGTAGTGGTATTAAAAAGTATTCCTAAATGGGTGTGTTATGCTTGCAGTGAAGCTTAATTCTCTAGAAAAAAAACAAGTTTCCAAGAACTGGTTTTCTCCTCTGATGTCTGTTCACCTTTTCCCTGTGAAACTGTAAGTGTCAAAGCTTTGAAAATCAGGTCTTAAAGATGCTTAGATGTGATATAAGTAAGAATGCCTGAAAAGCCTTTGATAGCGAAGAAGACAGATTTCGGTGGAAGTTTAGGTGTACATCTTGTACATCATTTTACTTGGGCTTTGGTGTTTGGTATAGCTGTACTAATGCAAACCCATTGGTAATAGCTAAAATAATGCAAACTTCAAAAGAAGGCAAGAAGAGCATCTCTCTGTCCTGTTTACAATTATTTCAGGCTTACAGTGGAGTAAATTCAACTAAGCAATTAAATATCAATATCTACTGCAGACTAAGCAGTTCAGTATTTTGTCCCAGCATCACTAGTGCAAAGCTGTTTAATCTGTAGAAGTAGGTGTCAAATCTCCTGAGATTAACTCTTGTTTTTAAGTGGGCTGGGTTTGGAGGGGTTTTTTAGGGGGTGGGGGAAGTTTTTGTTTGGTTGGTTTTTGTTTTTGGAGTTTTTTGTTTGTTGGGGCATTTTTGTGGATTTATTTTTTAGTATTTTTGTTGGGCTGGGGTTTTTTTGTGGATTTATTTTAGTATTTTTGTTGGGCTGATTTTTTTTAATGTGACATTTCATTTAAGTGTCTTACATTTAGGGCAGTTCTTGATTCTTGACTTCTCAGACCTTAGTAGTTGGCATAAACTGGCACTGATCTTGAAGAACAGGAGCCCTTTCTCTGTACATGAGAAAATATTTGTGGAGCTATGCAATGGATGAAGTCTGGGAGTTGATCTGAATTTAAAAACTAAATTGAAATTGTCCTAGGTGGTTTGCATTACTTCAGGACAACTCCTGTATTCTGCTCACTGAATGTGTGTACCAAAAGAGAGGCAGCTGTACAGGGAGGGGACGCAAGAGGCTGTGCGTGGTCCTTTTGCTGATAGTGTTGACTTAGGCTCATGTAAGCTTTAAAGTGCCTAAAGTGTGCATTGAACTGGAAATTACCTTCCTGGAAGAAAATGGATGAATTATAGTTATCTAAAATCAGAAGGGTCTAGAATCTGTAAAGATGAAATCATTCAGTCTAAAGGTTTTCTCCAGCCAAGAAAGCTGAAAAGGTCATATGGAAGAGCAAGCTGAGATTTAAAAGCCTCCTTTTTGTGAATCTGAGATGTTTAGAATGTTATAGTCAGGTTTAGATTGGTCCCTGGATTTTCCTGAGTTCTTACCCTAGAATAAAATGTTTCCTTTTGAGATGGATTTGGTGTCAATATTTTGAGAACAGTGCTGTTGTCTGTGACAGGTCTGCTGCTAAGCATATAATTGGCAATCCATTTCCTCTCCCTCATCATAAGTATCTCTCATTTTATGGCATGCAATAAACACTATCTTTAGAAAGCTTACAAAAAAAGCTTTCCAAAACTTCCTATGTAACAAAGCTTACGTGTTTTCTGTAGAAGCCTTCATACACTGAGAATTATAAAAGGACTAGGATATGTAGAGTAGTTAATTTTTTATTTTTGCTAAGCACTAGGCTTGCTAAAAATAGGGTTTGAAATTGCTGTAACATAGTGAATTTTACCTGTATTTGTCAATTTTTGCAAATATTTTCTGTAAGAGAGAATAGATGAAGTGTTTCTATGCTGATGTTGAGTGCCCCAAGAATTCTCTCACTGATGACACAGAAAAAAAAGTGTGTTTGCTTGTGAGTCTGCAAGTAAGTCAGAGGCAGGCATGATGGAAGCAGTGGCTTTATTGACTTGTGCAAACTGTGATGATCAAGCACAGGGCTTGACAGGTACTGTGCTCAATTCTGACTGGATGATTTTGCTGTCTCTTAAGTCATTTCCCCCCTCTTCCACTTGCAAATTCTTTCTCTCTGCCACTTTTGCCTCCTCCAAAGGAGACACTTAAACTTTCCCCATTGATCCAAATATTCCTGGTTTTCACACCTTTGTTTGGTGTTTCACATACCATTGCCCAGGTAATTTCTGCCATGGTTAACCATTCCATTGGCTGCTATCCCAGTTGCTGTTCCATCTTTATTTCTGCTGCTCACAGTGTTATCATATTAGTGTATCCTCAGGGTTACCTTTGCATGCATATTCTGTTGGATATGAGGATGCTGTGGCAGTGTCTCATGTTCTTGATTTGCTAGTGCAGCTGTACATTCAGGGTGAACAATTGATTTGCATCCCTCAACAGTTTCCATGGACAGTCTTTGGAGAAAATGCCTGATGGCCATGCTGCCCTTTGTGAATGCAGTGGATAAAACATGCAGCAAGAATAACCAGCTTGGTTTTCTACTCTGTTTTGAGAGAGATTGTATTTATATCTTACTGCTGTGGAAAATGTCCTATGTCAATGCAATAAGGTATTTGGAGTTAGTGGAGTCACCCACGTTGTTTTGCTTCTCAGAAAGAAGTGCTCAGCGGGATCCAGATGGAATCCAGAAGAATGAAATATGTAGATATCTACTTGATGTATTTTTCCACACTGGGTGTGAAAAGGAACATCCGTTACAAGCACAGTCCTAGGTGTCTCTTGCCAAGAGTGATCTGCTGCTGCTAAAAGATTCTCCCTACCAAAGAGGAAAATTCAGGGGAGCAGGTACCAGGAGTTACAAGTTACAAAACATACCAAGCAGCTGGAATGTGTCCATGGATCTGGCCATAAAGTATTTGTGGCTTTGTAGTATTTGGTAATTCATATAAACCTAACTGCTGAAAATTGAGACAGCGAAGAGCTCTGAATCTTGTGGTGTACGTTTCAGAACAGTGCAGAAATGTCAAAAAGCTGTGCAAAGAAACACCCAAGGATGAACATGTATTTATCTTTATCTTGAGTGATAGAAGAAAAGCGTCAACACAGAGCAAGTCAATCTCACTGTATTTAGTTCTGGCTTATTATGTGTGTTTGAAGATAATCAGCTCTAGCATAGATAGAAGGTGAGTGTAGACTCTGTCATTAAATTACAATTATTTTATTCATATAAGCATATCTTCAATATAGAAATAGGGAAATGTGAATGTCAGTTTCAAAATGCCTGTGGCTTAGGAATTATGTATGTAAGAATAGGCACAGTTGGGATTATTCACCTATCCCGCTTTATAAGCATCCATAATCAGTGTTACAGGAAGGAGGTTTTCCCAGGGAGTGGTTTAGTGCTGTCTCAGGTGCTTGGGATTATTCCCTAAACTTTTAATGAGCATTTTAACTAGCTCTTGCCCCTGGAGGAAAAATAATTCCCAAAAGACTCATTTTTCACTTTTGGTCTTTCCACTTCTGAGTGTCCTCGTTACACTTAGAAAATGCCTAGTGATCAGCACAGCAAGGCTCTAAATACACATTTGTTTTGTGTGTTAATAATTGCACATTTATTTAAAGCTATATATTCAAGAATTTTGAAGTATTTTGAGGAAGTGGTTTCGTTTGATTGTTTTTACTTGTTAGTGGTTTTTTGTGGGTGGTTTTGTGGGTTTGGGTTTTTTTTGTTGTTTTTTTTTAATCCTTTCTGTTTGGGAAAGTAAAATGAAAATGATACACTCCCAACCATAAAGTGACTCAAGAGTTTGGAACTGTAGTATAGAGAAGTTTAGAGTTAATTTCAAAATGAAATTAGCCGTTTCTTATTTAGCAATAACGATGATCGATCAGTCATGTCTTGTCTTGCACATCTGTGCCAAAGAAATTCTGGCAAAATTTTAGGAACACTAAACTTCCAAATCTGTTGTCAGCTTTGAAGCAAAGCAATTAAAACTCCAGCATAGGTACTTTCACATCGGTCACAGTAAGAAGCAGTGGAAGCCAGAAACTATTAATACATGAGAACAATGGTTCTACTGTGGGTGGTTCCTTGAGAAATAAACAAGAGAGAATATTGTGACCATTGGTTTTCACAAGGCTGGCAGTACTGAAACTCTTGGTACCTCTTAATTTCTTCTGTATACTTGCAGGATAATTAATTCCTTGTAAATATATTTTGTCCTAAAATGGTTTGGCATTACTGTAAGAATGTTCTACTGATAAACAAAAAAAGTCTGTGAATTACTGTTTTCCCATCTGGAGGTGTGGCTGCTAGGCCATTTTTTAAGGGTAGTAAAATACAGTTTTTAAAGAAAAGTAAGACCCAGATGATCTCTGCCAATCCTTTGAAAGTTCTTAAGTGATTGGTGTAATTCTTGGGAGGAAACCCCAGAGGTAATCCCAGCAATGCATCTCTTTACAGCTGTAGGATGCAGAGCATAGTAGCGTGTTTTTAGCTTTTAAATGTTCTTCCCCAGACATAAATTTCCTGGGAAATGGGCACACCCTGCCATGCCCCATGGTGTGTTTGCACATATATTTCATGCCTGCTACCCATTCATTTGGATAAGGATTGTGTCTGCTGCTGGTACCTCATATATTTCTTGCGTTGGTTCCTCTGATCTTGTGGAAAACAAAATATAAACCCAGCAACAGACACTAATTAAAACATCATTTTCAATTAATTTAACATTATGATAAACCTACAACAAACAAGCAAAACACAACATAAAAAACAACAACTAAAAACTCGAAATCTCTAAAATAAACCAAAAAAATGCCAAATGTTCCCCAAGACCTAACTAAGGTAATTGATTCCTGAAGTGTCGTTACTTGGTGCATTGGAAGGTTTGGTGTGCTGGATACTGTCCCACTGTAGGCTTAGACTGTAACTTAGCTGGAATTTGGGTGAGTTATTCATGGCTAAGGTCTCATCTTACAACGATTATTTTGTAATGAGGCCTTTGCCACTTTGCAACTCAACACATTTGGGTTCTGCTGTAATATGTTCTTGTGGCAATAGATGTGCCACCGGTGTGAAAGTGATGGTTGTTGCTGCTGTCTGTGCTTTAAGCCACAGCAGAACTTTAGAGGATTGCCTTGCTAAGTTTTCTCACTTGTTTCTTTTTTCTTTTTTTCTCTTTTTTTTTTTTTTAAAAAAAAAACCAAAACCTGATATCTTTTCAAAACAGGAGATTGTGGAAGTGGATTTTGGAGGCTGTAGCAGCGTGAACTCTTCAAAGGCCCTAACTGCTGTCATTAGAGGCAGGAGAGAACACTTTACTTTCTGCCTTCCTCCATTTATCTCTCCTTCAAATCATAACGATTTGAGTCCAATAAAGAGAGTGAGTGACTCATGGCTATCTCCCTTTTCTAAGCCTCTTAAAGAAGAGAGATGTGCAGAAAGGAAAAAACTATGTGATACTGTTATGGAATTTTGTTCTGCTGAAATAGTAACTCCTCGAAAAGTAACACTTTATTTTCGAAGTAGAACCAACTTAGAGAATCCTCTTCCTGATTGCTCCTGAAAGCTGTTGCTTTCAAGACTTTCAGGGCTATCCACTCCCCTATCTACCATATTTAATTTGTTTTTTGAGGCACCGGTTGGCTGGTGCTGCTGGTCTGTTTTGTCCCTTGTTCATTTCTACGCAAGAACCTTTCTGCTTTCTCCTGGAGTGTCTTTATAGCTGGAGGATACTTCATGTAATTATCCACAAAGATACCTTATCATCACATTTCAAATCCTATCTCAGATTCTCTGTCAGGATGCCTATAAAAAAAAGTAACACTTTCTCACAGAACCAAGAGTACTGCTTATTAAATTGCTTGTCCTACTGATCTTTTAACAACCTGGTCATCTGCTTCTTGTCTTACTGACTGCAACTCGTAAACATGAAAGCTTTGTGCAATATCTAGCATGTTTGGTTCTTTGTCTATTTAGACAGGGGTTTATAGCAGTATGAGAGTATAACCATCTAAAAATAATCCAAATTTCTACAGTGTTCTTTGCTTTGGCTTATGTGCCAAATACACAAGTCCTTTCAAAGCTTCAATGTATCATGATTCCCAACTCCTCCTGGGGAAAGGGACGAGCCATATAGCTGATTAGTTAAGAAAGAGACTTTATTCACCATAGACATTTTAGTCTGATACTAGCAAAGTAGTTTATTATATCATTTGCCATAACTAAGTCTTGAACTGAATAGTTGTTGCATTCATAGTTACCTTATGCTTTGTCTTGAAATGTCTGAGTGTATCTGATTTTCTTGCCATTTCTGATCTGAATGTATATTGCAAATTCTTTCTATTGATGAATTCTGATATGTATTGATGCGTTCAACCCTACCTTTAGAAATTAGGATTCAAAACACATCATTGTGAATTTGCAAATTAAATGTACAAAGTATATTCACAGCTAAGACTTGTTTCCTTCTGTGTGAGACTTTATTTTGGTATTAGGTAACTACATGTGAAATTATTGAATATAGACAATTTAATGAAACTGCTGTTTTGCTGTCATTGCATATTGTAGATTGGCTTGACACACAGGATGGAGTGTGCGCCCAGTTTGCAATTCTTGTTTGTTGACCCTGTATTAATACCCACACAGCTTCTTGAAAGAGTGAGGTACGTTGCATGTGTGAAATACTGAAAGTTCACAGACCACAGCTGATCCATAATAAAAGTGCACAAAGCAGGAAAATACTACGCAAGTTCTGTCTTCTTCCATGGCTAAGGCTAATTCTTTGTTTCACTCACATTATGAAGGAGAATTGATACTATTCTGTCTGAAGTGACTCAGAACATGATTTTCCTCTGCCTTTAACGCATAACTTTCAGCACAACACCTATTGTATTTGTGTATGAGTTGGTGAGAACTTGAAGAATAACAAATCTGACAGGTGATAGAAGAACATGAATCTTTGGTCTCAACCAAATTAATTTGCTCAGGATTGCTGAGCAATTACCCAAGTATGAGAGTGCAGTTGTTATCTGACTTCCAATAAATAATGTGATCACTTTCCTCAAAATTTGGCCAAAACCTGGACATGAATTAAGAAGCAATTTTATTTCTGAATAAGAGAGGCCATACAGTAGTTTAGAGTAATTTTTAAAAAGATACTTTGCATTCACTTCTTGAGTTAATTCTTGGTAATTTTCTGCAAACTCTGCCTTCATGCAGAGTGCAAATTGTGCATTACACTGCTGCATCTATGTGTGGAGGGCCATTAACAACTGTTGTTAAATGATGTGATTGGAGACGTAAACCACCAGCTAACTACTCAGCAAGAAAGCAAAGAACTTGTATTTTCTCAGACTAATGAAATTAACATGGGATTTTGATACTTGCCTTTCCCTTCAAGCTTTGTCCTTGTGATGATCACGTGGAGATACCTTAACCTCTTGTGCCAAAGCTGTACCCTTGGGGTAGTAAGTCCAGAGTAACGTATGGCCAATTTGATAAAGACTGTGTTTTAAACTTCTCCCTAATAGAAACAGCCATGGGAAAATTCCTGAGCACAGGAATACTAGATGACTGAAATACCAGGACCAGTAATTTTGTCTTGGGGCAGTAGTAAACAGGAAACATGATACAATTCTTTGCTACAGTATCCTTAGCTATTTAGCCAAAACATCCACTGAAGCAGCAGTCGATCTTTGGATAATATTTCATCAGGTTACAAATGGATAGGACAGCTAAATATATGGTAAAGTGAAAGACCAATTATAACAGATTAATTCAATTTCCATGTTACCACATAGCTTAGTAAATTACTCTTGTATGTGTTTATCTGTCACCATACAAATGTTACTAGCCCCTAGAAAACACCACTATCTCAAAAAGTATTTTTTAAAAAATAAAATTTGTAAACAGTTTTCTTCCTTAAATTTAACCAAAAAAAAGGAAGGAAATCTCTTTACTTCCCCTTTTAGATCATGTCACCTGAAATAGGAGGTCAGCAGTTTTTTTGTAATTATTGACAGTTTTAGAAACTGTTAGCTGACATGGTCAAACGATGGAATTATTGCAGTGCTGGAATGTTGTGGTCTGGCATATGTTGGGTGCTGATTGACATGATCATGTGTTTGTGTAGATACCATTCCCTATAGCACAGTAAATTCTTCAGGTGCAAAGTTCTTTAAATGATAGGGTAACTGAGCCTGGACAGTATTTAGAGAGTATGCAGAAGTAAAGTAGCTATAGAATTTGCATGGCTGTTGACTAGTACTTTTCTGGGTATGTTCAGTGTCCTGTCTCCTGATGATCAGCTGAATATTTATGAGGCTCACCAGGGTTGCTCACCTGAATGCACCCAGGTGCCCAGGTGACAGCTTGCTCCTCCTCCTGTAGCACCTTATTATTACAATTAACATTCCTTGACTTTTAAATTCTAAGCTGTGTGTAGGTCTGTCGGTAAGGAAAGACATTTAGTATATTTCAAGATATAATGCACCTAGAAGCCCTTGAAAGTAGAGTTAGAATGGAGTACTAGCAAAGGTAATTTTGTGACATGAGCCACTGCTGGGACTGCCACTGCAAAGGCAGCAGAGTCCAGGCCTTGTGTGTGTAGTTGTTTCATGAGGATGCAAGACCTACCAGCGATGAGTATGTAGTGGAGTTAGTGCTCAACAACTGCAACCTTCTGATTGCAACTCTTCATTCTCATTATGTCTTTCGGTAAATGCTTTCCTGGTACTAGACCTTTTTCTTATTCACACCCTTCAGCGAACAGAGGGAGGGAATAGATTATTTTTTGTATGTGTGAGGAAGAAAGGGAGACACCCTTCTTTCCCCTACAACTGTAAATCTTGAAGATTCTGGGGTAGGAGAACACCACGAAGAAAACATTTTCTGCTCAAGAGAGACCACTTACAACATCTAATAATTTTTTTTGTTAAGTACTTCATCTGAGAAGGAACAACCCTGGCCAGGGGGCTGACTGTCTGAAAAGCAGCTCTGCAGAGGAGTGGGCCTTGGGGTCCTCATAGATGGCAGGCTGGCAGCCAGCAATGCACCCTTGGGGCTAAGGAGGACAACAGCAGCTGGGCTGTGTTAGGGAGCCTCCTGCCAGCAAGGGTGGTGATCCTTCCCCTGTACACTCAGGCTGGTGAGGGCACATCTGGAGTGCTGTGCCCAGTTCTAGGCTTGACAATACGAGAAAGGTATAGATTTATCTTGATAGACTGGAGTGAGTACAGCAAGAACTAGAAGATGATTGAGGAACTGGAGCATCTCTGCCATGAGGACAGCCAGGACTGTTTAGCCCAGAGAACAGAAGCTTGAGGAGATCTCATAAAGGTATACACAAATACCTGATGGGAGGGAATACATGAGGGAGCCAGATCTCATCTCAGTGGTGCCCAGTGATACAAGTGACAGTGGGCACAAGAAAACACCTCTCTACTGTACATGTGGTAAAACACTGGAATAGGTTGCCTGGAGGGACTGTGGAGTCTCTGGCCTTGCTGATAGTCAAAATTCAGCTGGACACCTCCCTGAGCAACCTGCTGGCACTGACCCTGCTGCAGCAAGGGGTTGGACCGAATGCTCTCAAGTGGCCGCTTCCAACCTAAATGATTCTGTGAACAAAATTAGAAGCAATAATTAGGCTGAGCTCTGGGGGAGAATCTTTTGGTTAAAATGTAGAGATTCATGATGGAATAGGTCAGAATATATCTCTGAACAACCAATTTAGTGTCTCTTTCACTCTGTATACAGTTAATTTAGTAGTCAGCCTTACTTCTTTTATCCTTCATCCCTTATGTCTTTGCTGCATTCTGATTTTTGTGCCAGGAGGGAAAAAACCTAGTATGAAAAAATAGTGCTAGAATTTAACTCCTGCAGTTAAAGTAAGGAAAAAATAGTGAATGGGGGAAGGGGAAGAATGTCTGGCACAGCTGTTCCCAAGAGCTTTTGCTCACCTTGAGCAGAGCTAATAAATATGGCAGGAGCATTAAAGTATTATTCATCTTTTGGTTTTAATGTAAGGTTAAATGTATCTAAATGCAAATGTTTTTATCCAAAGACTTTTATGTTTCAGGATAATTCACTGAAGTGTGAATTACAGAAGGTTTTTAGGCTCTGGATCTTAGGCAAAATGCAGAAAATCTTCTAATATCTGTTACAGAGTTTTTTTTCTGTACATCTTGAATTGTTTTGTCAAGGAAAGATCATTTTTTTAAAAAAAATGGGGGTAAATGGAAGCAGTCAGAAATTCAAAGAACTTGCCCATATTCCCAGGGTACATGAATTATAGAGGCAAAACCAGAAAACTGATTTCTGAACTCCAGTGTGGCTCATTCTATTTGATGAAAAGGTTTTCCTTTCTTCTTTACATGCTTTGTTCTGCAGTAAACATGAATTGTCTCTGCCCTCACATGCTCTGCTCTCAGAGCTAATATTTCTCCTAGTATTCAGCCTCTCAAACGTAAAGGATAATTTTGTTTCTGTACTTTCAGTGTTGGGGACCAAGCACCTTCTTGCTAACACAATTCAGGGATTAATGCTCCTAGCTTTTCTGTGGTAGAGAGGTAGAAAATAGTGTGATGGAGCTGGGATAATAGTGAATATTTAATCTCTTTTCAATTTTAAAACCTATCTCATTTAGGGGGTTAAATGAGCCTTTGCTAAATTATTTTATTTATCCTTTGGCCAGTTTTTAATATTTGAAAGTCTTCTTTAATATAAATGGAAGAAAAGTTCAAAATAAGTCAATCAGAATAATAATTAAAAATGCATTTAGAAAATGTTGTCAAAACAGTTGAGCTTTTATGATTTTTTTAAGATACTTTCCCCCCCCCCAAGCTATTTGGTGAAATTAAATTTAAAAATGCCTGAGTGTTGCTAAATATCACTTGGAGTGGGGTTTTTCGTTTCTTTTCTTTCTTTTTTTTTTTTTAATTTAAGCTTATGCAAACCAAATTCACACTATTCTGTTTATTAGCCATACTTCCAGGACTGGGTACTTCAGAGAACATCGGTTCTTCTGCTTTGCCTATTCTCTTGTTGCAAACTTTTGACTTTTGCAGAGTGATTGTGGCAACAAATGCTTTTAGTTTATCTGTGAAGGTGGAAAGAATTGGTGACTTTTTTTAGTCCTCCTGCCCCTTAGGGCAGAACCTACTTGGCTTCTGCTTTGCCCCTGCAGTGGTTTATGTCATTCTACAACCTGTCTTTTTCTCTGAAGAAAGAATGTTGCTTCCAGTCTTAGAGTTATACACCACAAACACAATCAATTTCTGTGGGAAGGGAAGTGTCAGTAGCACTTTTAAATTTTTGTTGTTTTTGTTTGTTTGTTTTCTACTGAGTGAAGAAATCTGCAGGGATTGTGAGTCTGATGCTTGGGAGTCCTGTTTGGAGCAGGCTGGCATGTTTCCCTTTGCTCTGTGGGTTATGTAAGCCTCCTGTTTCTCCTGCAGAGCATGGGAACAGTATTGATTTATTTCTCCAGCCATCTGGGTGTGATTTATGTCAAGAAACATGTCCCTTGAAACGTGTTCAAGGTGGGTTTTGATATCCTAGGCCAGACAAGAGAAGTGGAACCCGTGCAGGGGTAGAACATTGCATGGAATACTCTAGGTACTCATCCAAAATCTGATCCTAGCACTCATTCAGAACTGAAATACTGCAAATAGATATGAAAGTCCAATTTAAGATTAGACTGCTGCCTTTATGAAAAAAACCCCACCAAAACCACCACCCCCAAACACCCCCCCTTACCCCTCAAAAAAACCCAACCAAAAGCACAGAAAAGGAAGTTTTCTGCTCAATTCTTCTTGTGCCCACTCTGTCCTTGATGCAGTTTTGTGTGTGTTCCTATGGCAGGTTGAGGGCCCTGCTTTTGCTTTCACCTTGGATGTGTGTTTCCAGCTTTTTTCCTTCATTGGCACATTTCTGACTAAAAGGTGCTGAACATCCTAATTTGTCCTTAGAACTCTCCCACCACCTCTCCTTGCCAACCCTTCCCATCATATTTCAGCTGGGATCCCAAAAGGCTGGTCAAAAGGAATGGACCCAGTGAAGGCTAGAACAAGAAGGTGACACTGGAGGAGACAGAAGGAAGTATTTTTTCCTTTGCTTTCTGGCAGAAATTCTGCATAGTTATGTAGAACTACAGTCCGAGAGCGCCGTTCCTTACCAGGGAAAGTTACACTATGGAAAAGTGGTAACATATTACAATTGTAGTATAAGATAGAGATGTACTTATCCTGATTCTGGGAATCACATGTCATTATCTAATATAGAGCTGGGGAATATTGAACTCCTCGTATTTGATACACACTATTTCTCCCCAGCTGACTCAAAGATGAAATGATGGTTAAGGAACTGTCTTGCACATTAGAGAGATCAGCCAAAGGTTTAGCACAGAAACACTATGCTTCAAACTGGCTTTAGCCAATCTATCTAGAGAGGCAAACCTTACTAAAGATGATACCTGAGCTGTCTTACTTCTTCTCTTTATCTCTCCCATATTTCCACGCTACTGGTATTGAATTAGTATTCAAAACCTGATTAATCATTAGCCTTCATGTGCCAAGGCAGTAGATCAGAATCTGTGGGATAATGTTTTCTCTCATAATTTTTATTTTGAAGGTTGATGCTGAAAAGATGCAGGTATGGGATTAGAAAAGTGAAAAAAGGGAATACAACATGTGTATGTTTAAGACTAAACACATTATGGACTGTATAACATTGTCTTGGGACATGCCCAAACTCTCCGATTAAGTAGAGCATGAGTAAAATTACCAACTACCCCTTCCAAAACAAGTGAAGGAAGAAGTTTGCATAACTTCCTCAAAAATACCAGTGTATCTTGTTCCTTTTGTTTTTCATTTGAGTTAGCTGAACTGTTACAAGCTCTTTTTCCTCTCTAAGAGTTTGTGAGAGGTAGTGGAAAAAGTAAAAAATTGGTGAATTTTTAATGGCTTTTTCAGCTAGTGATGCTCTTTGCTCAGTGACTGTCTTCCTGTTGGCAACCTACCGGCAACGTTTTCTTTGCCCAGCTGCCTGTCCAAGCCAGGGCTCTTTCCTTATTGCAACTTTTGGCCTATCTCATACCTAATACTACCCCCTAAATGTTCTATCAATGTTTTCTAATTGTGCCCATAACTTAATCCAGAATAGTAATACTGAAATTGCGTTTTATGTGTGACAGGAATCATAAAGTGAAACATACTATGGTCTAATAAGAAAATTTCAGTTAAAAGCCTTCTGAAAGCTTCTATTGACAGCTTCAATACTAAATTTGTGATCTTACATCCTTACAACAGATTTCAGATCTCTTTATGTTACTAATTCAGGATGATAGGTCTTAGGGCATAGGAAAAATGGGGTTCCCAAAGAAATACCAGGTCACGGCAGCACAATCAAAATCTAGTATTAAAGAGTTTAATGTATCTGAATATTTTGACAACATGATGTATCCATTAACTCATACATTAAAGAAATCCCAAGATTAAAACCTTCCAGATGGCATGAAAAATATTTTCATAGCTGTGACCATACATTTAAGAAAAAAATGTAGTTCATTTAAACACAGTTTTGAATTACTGACACACTCAAGTAATACTAGATAGCATGCCATGGAGACAGAAAATAAAAGATAAGAAGAATGTCACATGGACCAAAGCAGACTATTTATGATTGTGATCACCAAAGAGGTACAAACAGGTTCTTCCTGATGTGGAAACCAAGCAGAGAGAGGCAAATGGAGGGAGTAGTTACATAAGAGTATTTAGCAGCACTTTCAGTTTCCAGAGACAAAATTAGAAGTGTCAGACTGCTCAAAATTTGCCTCTACTTGTCAGCCTTCTATGAGAACCACATTTCAGAGGGTCATTTTAATCAAAATGAAAGACACATCCTATTAGGACTGCTTTGCTGACAAATTATTAAGATGAATTACCAGCATACACTTGTCCCAGATGCCTTGTTGATGTCAGCTTGTAGGAGGCATGGGAGGACTTACAGTATATGCTTTGCTCTTTAAAAGCAATTTACAATCAAAGTTAGCAATTGTAACTAAGTGAGAAGAGCTTAATCCTAGAGCTGTCAGTAGGCATTATTTTCAGATTCCTGACACATCTACATTAAAACAGCTTATATGTAAAAGTTAATAGAGTCTAGAAGGGAAGAATATTTCATTATGTAAAACAATCAACTGTTTTTGTCAGAACAACCATGTTTTCTCTGTGAAGAAGAGGCAGTGGCATAAAAAAATAGAACTTCTAATTTGGCTCCATTTATAAGCTTTTTAACATTGATCAAAATAGTTTTGAGTGACTATTTTTTTCCTGGACAACAGCTGGTAGACCTTTGGTCTGCCTACATAGTGTGTAGACTTTAATGTTTAGTGGCTGTGCCTACTGTTTTGCTCGCTCTCATCCCCCAATTCAAATTTATGTTGACATTTTTTTCTCTGAAGGCAGTGAATATTATATTGTAATTAACTGTGGAAGCTGGGATATTTGACAGGTATTTAATGACACGTTGCCACTTTCAAATATGATCAGTATGCTGCCATGCCCGAGACAAAAATCTCATTGCATCTCCATTTAAGAACAAGAAAACAAAGGCTGTTGAGTCTGCCTTGTGAAAGTTTCAGGAGTTTTAACCATTTTGCTTTCCCCAAATGCATTCCTTCAGACTTATTCAGCAGACTAGCTATGAGCCAGTATTAGAAACCTCTGTTTTAGAGGAAGACTTCTGATTGGTATGTATGTCTCTCAAAAGAGCAAATACTTAATTCAGAACATAGCCAATTCTCTTCCATTTTAAAACTGGCCATGTGAAACTTTTCCTCCTGGAGAGCTAGGGAAAATGAAAGGTCTGTACAATGCAAATAGACTTGCTAAAGGTACATATGATAAGCAAGTAAGTACTTTAAAAAAGAAAAGTAGTAAAACAGATGAGTTCCTAGGAGTGTGTGAAGGAGGTTCTGTGTAGGACGTGTGCTAATACAGTACCATCACCTTTGTTTTGCATAAGAGGCCTTTTTGCTGGGGTATCCCAAGGTTTTTTTGTTAACTTGTTGGAAATACTGCTGTATCCCATAGTATTTATACTTGCTCTTTCCTTTCAAGACAGGGCATGAAGGCAGGCTCTGAGAGCACAGCTTGCAGGGACATTATGGTGCTGCTTGTTCTTGAGCTGGAAAAGGGGTCTGAGGGCTCACCATGGTTGTAACTGGTTCTGTGGAGATGTGTCTGCAGATTAGGAATCAAGGGAAATATCTGGCAGATAGGACCCTCCCTTGGAGCATTCTGCTTGCATCTTTCCTCCTTTTGCAATGAAATTGCAGTACATATCTTTCTGATTTTTCTTCTAAGTAAGAAAAGTGGTCTGTCAGGAACTGCTCAGTTGTTTCTGATAACTCCAACCCTATGCTAATCATAACTCTGGCACGGTGTGTCTCCATCTGTGTATAAGAAAAGAGCATAGGAGGAGGGGGTGGTGGTGGTGGTGATACACTAATGCTACGACACTCACCATCGGCAAGATTTCATTGACATACCGTAGTGCGTTGTTGTGATTAATTAGTCCCCTCAGTGGTGCAGTGTGCTTAGTAAATCCTGATGCAAGAAGTGAAATGAATGGCAGGTGTTTACCCTGCCTTTACTACCATAGTACTTGAGAATTCTCTGGCTCTGTTACGGCTGTGCTGTCTGTATCTTTGCTAGATTGGTAGCACATTTATTTTCTACAGGGGGCAAACTTCTGTAGAGGTGGAGTGGAGATCGTGCTTCTTCATACAGAAGCTTTTAGCTTCTGTTTTGTTGCCTGCTTCCTTCACAATGGAGGCTCTTATTCTTGTTGTGGCATTGATGAAACCTTTGGAGAAACTGAAGTCCAGTAGCACATGGTAGAAAGAAACAAAACAGGTAATAAATTCTGGTACATTGTCTTATTTCATGGCAAACAGAACTTGACTCTTCTTTGATACCTTCTTCACTGAGGCTCAACATAGCACCTTTCTTAAGTTACAGTGAAAAGGAAGTGTACCTCGGACAAAGGAAATTGTGGAGAAAGCAATCAGCATGGCTAGAGAGTGATGTTTATACTGCATTAGTGATGGAATGGAACATAGAGACCAAACATTCGGTGGGGATGTGAAAGGCTATGTATGAAGTGCTATTACTGTCACGATGATGACTGAATGCATGTTGAAATTACCTTTACAGGAATAGCAACGAATGATCTCTGTATCTTTCCTCCTACTCCTCCAAAGCTCTCAAGGCTGCATTCCTAATCAACAAAAAGCAGGCATCCCACACCCATGCCACGAGGAAGAACCTGAGCATGCAAGATCTGCTTTGAGTTAGATGTTAAGTCATGTACCTTATATTGTCATGTTATAAGAATTGAAAAGATAATGATAATTTCAGCTAAAATTCTCTACATCTACCCTTATGTCCTGTTATTCAAATCTGAGTACTGCAAACAAAATTCTCATTAAGTGCTAGTGATTATAATCATGCAACTCTTTATAACATATTGTTGTCAATAATTACATACACACGTTCTTAAGTTGGAATCTTTCTTTATTAAAAATACATTCCCTTTTTGGGGCTTCAGTCACTTGGATGTGGAGTGAAAGTAAATTAGGCTGTCGCAGGCGTTGCTGCTACAGTTACTACTTCTTCCATTATTGCAAGTTATTATAAGCTTGTGTGATTGAAACTGCCACAGATAAGCATGCAATAATATTTTCACTGTCACCATGATCACTGACTGAGATAAGAACTTGATGTTCTATTTTTGTTCAGGATAAAGAAAAACAAGGAGGGCAAAATGGGGGGGAAAGGGCTTCAAGTCTTGCAATGATATGCAAGGAAAAAATTTCCAAGCCTAAAGCAGGCCCACACATACGTCAATGATGACACACGGCGCTGAGAGGATTTAGTGTTCAAGGGACGTCTGTTAATTTTATTTGCAGGAGAGGAGAGAAAGCATGCACGTTCAAGATACTTGTTGTATCATTTTTAAATCAAGGCCATCTTTTTCTCGGTGGTAAACGTGAAATGTTTTTAAAGGCCAGACTTAGCATAAAAATCTATTGGTTGCTATGGAGACCACTTACCACACAGGACTGCACTCTGTGTTCGACTGTGATTTTCTCTATTCAAAGGTTCAGCATTGTCAAAAAACAAATTAGTTTTTCAGTTGTTTATCACAAAGTTCATTATGAGAAAGGTAATAAATAATATGGTATTTTATTCATGTGTGGATAGGTGCCATGTGAGAATTAACTAGGGCACTATTCCTTAAATTTGCCATTTTAAAATAATTATAGCAAAATTCGCTATTGTTAGGAAATAAAACAGATTTTGATCATTCTGCTTAAATGAATATGAAGTAAAGCAGGTAGTTGGAAGTCTGATCCCAACAAAATTACATGGTAATAAGGCTTTTCACACCTACACAGCACTTAGTAACAAAGCACTGAAAGAGGAAAGAAAGATTAAGCCCTGCTAGAGTAAAACTTTGTACCTGAGATGCATTACTTCTCCCTTTATGAAAGGAAAGGTGGGTTCAGGACCCAGTGCTCACTGAATTATTCATGCTCTCTTTTGCATCTCAGATCTTTAGGGTTGAAGCTGGTAGGGGTTGTTATTAACAGAAGCACAAATCTAAGTAGGTACGGCAGCTCAGTGAAAACCTGTTCAGCTGCTTCTCCTGAAGTGTTTGTCTAATTACAGCAAATACTTTCTGCCAAACTGCCTAGCACACCCACCTCAAAAAGAATGCATCCAGGGAGGATGTGCAAAGTGTTTCCTCTGGAGTATATTTGAAACTGAGGCTAGGCAACACCCAAGAGCTGGGTGAGAGAGACAATTAATAGAAGTATCACGGGAAGCCTTTTATATTGCCTAAAGATATTTCAAAAACAAATTGGTGTCAGCAAGTTCTTTCTCACTTCCTTTTTTTTTTTTTTTGAATAACATTTTAGTCCAATTTCTAATTACTTGAGGAATATATGAGTCTGTTACTTTCAGCGCTTGAGATCTGCTCGTGTCACCTCCTCGGCGCATTCCGCATCCTTGTGAGCCAAACTGAGAGCTGCTGTAAGAGATGCAGCTTCACTGCCTTCAGAGAAATGCTGGTGCTGCTTTTGGTGTGTGGTCTCGCTCCCATTACAGGCCAAAGATGGGACTCTCACACAGCACAGTAACAGCAGGTCTCAGCTCAGCTCGAAGGCTTCTGCCTGGATTTTTTGTGTTAAACTATTAATTTGGCTTTGATGTAATGAGTAGATTTTTTGTGCATGTAGGTTTTGTTCAGTGATTTTGTAGGACCACTAGGTAAAGGATATCTGAGACATGGTGGTTTACAATGGTCATTTCTAGAAATCCTGCATCTGTGGGTAATGCAATAAAGTTTGCTTAATTGCAAATGTAATTTGTTGCCAAACATTTGTGTGCATATAAGTTATTTAGATTTTACTTTCCTAGTCAAATCACTCTCCTACTAAATACCAACTGTACAGTATCAAGCCCTGATAATGAACATGCAGCAAACATGCAATTAAGACAAATCAGATTGAAACACACAAGAAAAATGAAAGTATAATTTAATTCCAGCTATTGTCAGTCTCTTCAAGAATTATTCTGCGGTTGGCCTCCTCCTGTGCAGCTCTGTGTTTTAGCAGAGCGTGCGCTGTTTTGCGCTGCATGCAAAGTAACAAAAAAAGAAATTACTCTTTAAAAAGGAATGCTCCAGTTTAAACAAGCCAGTAGGGGCTGCTTAGGCAAAACTAAGTGGTGGCTCTCTGTTTATACTAATAGACAATATTATCTGACTCTGTGGTGCAGAAAAAACATGTTTAATAAGCCTGTACTGAAAGTGTTCTATAATTATTTATAGTAGAAAAATTCTTCTCCTTAGAATAAGGTTTTAATTTTTCTTTGTAGTCAAGTTTTAGCCTGCTTCACATCTTGCCTGTGTTTTTCTTTGGTTGACTCCAGCTTTTTCAGAGAACTCAGCAGGGACCTGGTTTTCCTTCTGTGTTCTGCCAGAGTTCATTAGGGTGCTGTAGACTGTTAATAAAGCAGAATTTTTTGCCTACCACATATAATGGAATAATATTGTCTTTAATCAAAAGTAAATGTACTAGGAAGCTATCCCTATCTGCTTTACCTCTCCTCCTCTATTTCTAAAGCAATGTGACAAGGGGCAGAGTACTAGACAAGCCATTGCTTCCAGAACTATTTGTTCAAGTGAATGAAGCATTCCTCATCCACTGTAATGTACAACATGAAAGAAGTAAGCCCTACACTCACAGGGAGACCATTCAAGATTCCCATACAAAATTACTAAACTAATAACATGACCTGAATCAGATATAAAGCAGACGATTTTTTCCCCACTTTTGAATTGTATCAAAACTTTTATAGGAATATTCGTGAATAGTAATCTGCTTCTTATGGCATTCTGCAGTTCTCAACCTCTCTGCTTAAACTGGTATCTCCCTGAAAAAAAATTATTGGCTTGGTTTAATTCCACTAACTACACTCTAGGTTCTGCAGAGCATCTATGTTGTGACAACACAGTGGCTGACATCCTGGTGAGAGGGAAGGTTGATATTTCCAGAACTCATCAAAATGAAAATCAGTTCAATTTGGAAGTTTCACTTGGGTTTACCTTGGGTTCATAAATCATACTGAAGTTGAACATTTTTCCTGAAAAGAAATTAAGCAAGAATTTTGTGGCTTGCAATCAAATTTATAGTGCATTCTATTAATAATTAGGCATCGCTTCTTCTGAAGAAGATACACTCTGAAAAAGCATTAATGAAAACTGTGATACTGTTTTTAGACTGGAATTCACCTATTTCTAATCATTCAATGCAGTATTCAACCATGGGATTTGTACTGGATTCAGATTGCAACAGATATCAAGAGCAACATAGCTCTTTAAGTTCAGGAAGCATTGTCTATATTCGAGAAAATGTCATGGCTTTTTGGTTAAAAGCTAAACCATCCCAGATCACATTCCTCATTTAAAGTTCAGTAATCTGAGTGAGTTAACATCAAGAGAGATGCAGTGTGCATGAGTTAAAGGTATTTATACAAAACAGCCCTGAAATGATGACCTAAGATTCAATCAGAAAGAATGAGTCTGCCAAGCTTTGTTCTGTTACTATGGACTTTAATACTTTTATATAGAAAAAAGTTGCAATGATAGAGAGGAAAAGGTTGAGAAATAGGAGCTGGAAATTTAATGACAGGTAAAGTTCTGTAGAGATTTATTTGAAGGACAAATAATATATGAACCCAAATAGCTGAATTGTCCAGCCCAGGCTCTTTATAAAAAGTTGGTTTTCATCCCAGACCTCCTGGGCAAGGAAATTTTTTTTAATGCTTTAGGTATCAAAAGCATTGCATAAGCAAAAAAATCTCCCTCTGTACAGTGGCCTTTGTTCCTGTGGAGCAAAGTGCTAATTTAATGTATTGAACATCCAAATCAAAACAGAAGTAATTTTTGGTTGTTCTGAAGAGCAATAGGTTACTGAGGTAGGGATCCAATGTCTTGTGTTTTTCTAGTTTCAAGATGGAATGATTTTTAGATAGCTACAATTCATTTACTAAAGGGGAGAAATGCAAATGTATATAATCAAAACAATATATTTTAAACTGAAAATAGAAATAAAACTTTATCAAGTGCACTCAAAAGTATGGGACAAATTTACTGGATTCTGTAAGCTGTAATTATTGAGATTGATTTGCTTCACTTCATGTCAAGAACAATTGCTTATCATTGATTTGAATTCATACAGTCTCTGACCTCACAATGTCAAAACATTGAAGATGGATTTGGTTAGATTTACTTGTACCACCAGGGGCATGTAAAGATCAGAAGGAGGAAGTATTGAAAGTATATTAAAATATTTACATTAAAATTTACATAAATCTGCATTTAAACCATGACTACTCAAGAAATAGACTGTGTTGTAACTGGCTGCTGCCTGGATGCACCACACAGACCTTGGTGCACTAGACCCTCCAAGACAGAGGGGGTGTACCTGCTGTCCAAATCCTAGAACGCTGTAGGGTACAAGCATGTCTTCTGTCTATTTAAGGTTGAAGATTTTTTCATTTGTATGTCTTTGGATTCCTTTTTCTGTCAGATGACAGTACTTATTTTAGTTGTTATCATATTTCTAAGCAGCTCACAGATATGTATAGTTTTTCCCTAACTGAGAAATGTGTAGGTTTATAGGCTCTGTTTTCTGCCTTTACACACTGAAAAGTCATTTGAATTTTCTAATGAATATGAAAATTAAAAGATGGATTATTTCAGGAAGATATGTCACTGTTGTTGACAACAACTATTACCTTTTTTGTGCCAATGCATTTGTAAGTTTAATACTGTGTGACCTTGAAACTGGCTAAAGAATGCAGTCTGCAGTAGAGAAGAACTGACTCTAGCATGCACTGGTTGGCACTAAAGTAAAAAGGATTTAATTGCTTGAAATACTTCTAAAAGAATAAAAATAGTATTAATTTTCCGCTGTGACTGAAAAGGCAGACATTAGACTGCAGAGATTCTCCTTATGTCCTTCTTTTGTTTGGGGGCAGTTCTCTGTCCACTGAAGTGTTACTTTCCAGAAATCACAACACACTGAATAATTCCTCAGTTGAGGCACAACCTGCTGATTTCTAATGCTGTCTGTTCATACTCATTTCAAATAACTGTTAAAATAGAGCACTGAACACCCACATTTCTGCCTTATTCCTTCAGCAGTGCTCTACAAATCGGTTCCCCAGAATTCACTGTTCCCTTCACTGAAGAGTTGCTTCTACAGTATGCACAAAGTCAGTCCTGTGCAACTGCAATGGTGGCATTCACCTGAGCAAAGTCTGTTTATAACTGAGAGTATTATAGGATCAAATCACAACTAGTCAACTCTACTTGTAAAAGTTGGCATCATTTTTTTCTACAACAGAGAGCAACACAGAGCAAGGCTGTGCATATGAACATGCATATGTACATGGCATTACACTTGTCTCCATTTAAAAATGTGTGTGATGGTGGAGGAATATTTCCTCCCGGTGGTATCATTGCTCTCTTAGAAACTGTATCTAAATTACCATGGAAAAGCCTCAATAATTATACAAATGAAGCCTAGCAAATACTGTATATCTTCCTGTAATGTATATGCCTAAAATAAGACAGCAATGAGGATTTCACTGTGTCAGAAGATGCAATCGTACATCTAGACCTTAAAATAGCAGCAAATCTAGCTCTAGAGGGAGATGGCAAAGTGACTGTAATCAGTGTACTGCTCTACGAAAATGTGCCTTTGAGTTATGAGAAGTTTGAACTAATTCCTGTGTAAGTGTAGGTACAACTTGCAGCCCATAGTTGTTTTGCTTGTCACCCAAAACATGTGTCTGGATGTAGATTCCATGTTCTGCCACAGAATAACCGCTCTCTGTTAAAGCTCATGGGGAAGGGCAAAGCAGGCTCAATATGCAACAAAAAAGGTTTAGCTTCTGCAAAAATGCTGGATTCTACTAGACAGTGTAATTAATGAAAGGATTTAGGAGAAAGAGCCTATGGAGCTCTTTAAAGAACAAAAAAGGGGCATTTATCTACATTATGTCCCTTGCTGCAGTTCACATTTTCAGCTGGCTCAGTGTCAATAGTAGCTTATGATTCTGCTAGCTTTATACAGAGAGAAAGCATACTGAGATGATAGATGTCACTTGTGGGTTTTTCTTTGTCTTTTCCCATGCACTCAGTCTGCAGTGTATTAGCAGGTTGTTCTCCTGTACTATTGCAAGGTGCCTACCAAAAGTAACAAAGGTAGTTGGTAAATAGGTATTTATTCAATTTACAAACACTTCTGAGAAGTTCAGTATTCTTATGGCTTCTGCTTACGGCATTGAATTGAGGTGAAAAAGTGGATGGCATGAGTTCTATGAAAGAAAGAAAATTGCCCGATTTTAATGATTGAGGTACATTGGAATCTGTAAGACTGATAACTCCAAGAACAGCAGATCATACTTTCCTGTCATGGAATGGTGTGATATCAACAAGTAGGTTTTAAAGGGGAGGTATTTGGTGTTTTGTGCTTCAGCAGGTTGGTCTTTCCTATAAATACCTGAACTAAGGAGATAAACTTCATAACCACTTGACACAAATGAGCTTTTCTCTGTTCACCTTTCCACATAATGCCCCTCTGCCAGAGTTTTGTTGAGCAGACAAACCTCAAATTGAATAATGCCAATGCACACATTTGCTGTGTCAGTCATGTTTCTGTTACAGACAGATACCTTGTGAAAGATCAGAGAAGGGTTTGTGTACTGTAGGTGCTGTACCAAGCAACATAACAGTGTGGTGTTTCACCTAGTCTAGGCCTGCTTGGTCTCTGGGACTGATAGAATTATGGCGTCTTCAGTTGCTGATCATTATAGCAACAAGAACGTTTGTAGAATAGTGACATGAAGAAATGTGCTGGTTCGTAAAGTTCTTGAAAAATACCTCCAAAGTTAAGTCTCTAGTTCTGATTATATATTCTTGTTCAGTGTGATTTTTTTAACAGTCTCTGTTTTCATGTTTCAGTGTAACTGCAAGAATATTCTATTTGCAGGGACTTCTGCAAAGGATTAAACAAAAAAAAAATCTTCACTGTATCTTAGGAGCTTGCTTCAAAGAACAAATCACTTTTTGTCCTTTTGTGGGCATGCTTGTTATGTTTCCTTGCCTGAATTCTGGGGACTTGAACTTATTCCTGTAAGTAATTTGTGCTGTCTACTGAATTTCATTCTCATGGAGTGAGATGATTAACTTGAAGAAGGCCTTTGTATATAATTTTGGGTTTGTGTTTATATGCACAAGCTGTAAAAAACACAGCTGGGCAACTACTGTGTACTTTGCCAGCATGCACTCCTCAGTTCTGATGCTGTTTCTTAGATTTTAGCTTCTCACAGTGATGACTGGCTTCATTGCAGATTCACATTGAGATGTAGCAGTCTGTTTTGTAGTGCTGACTTGAAATTGTAACTGTAATACAGACGGCATAGTTTCCTGTAAGAAAAATAAATAAAACATTTTTTTTCCTTTCTAGGCACAATTAAAAAAAACCCTAAAACCAAATCAATGTAACTCTCCATAAAGTTATAAGATTCATTCAAGACAGCAGCTTTGTTTGAAACAACAAGAATGTATCTTCATTATTTCTGCTATACATTGTTCTCAAATACGACTTTGTTTTCCTGGGAGAACTAAATCTGAGGGGAGTCCTAAACTTAAACGTAAGCTTATTGTGGTTTGTGGGTATTTGAGGTGTTTGTATTCATATCAAAGCACTCAAACCCAAGTGTGACGTATATCTACTGAGTAGCTGCAGAAATCTACTCCAAGTCCAAATGTTTGTTGAGCTCAGTGAGCTGGAAGTCTCTTTTTCCTTGCACCTTTTCCCTTGTTTTGCTCCATATTAAAGCACCCAGTCTGAGACAACACTACAGAGAGCATCCAGAGAAATTTGGAGGAGCAGCTTTTCCCTCTCTGGAGCTCTGAACTCAGCTATGATTTGTGGACTGCTGTTTTGCCCTTATTGGTCCTTTTGATGCTACCTTAAGGTGGGAACAAACACAGGAGCATAGGCTGCTGTGACAGTGGGGTTTGAGGCACTGTTTCATCACAGCTCTGGAGTCTGAAGCCTTGACACAACACACAAACAACACTTGAAGTGTCCTCACCTCCATTTCTGCCATGAAGAATTTTCCATCTAAATAGCCATGTCAGCAGGAGCTGGTCTCTGTTCAGTGTCTTAATGAAAATATTAAGGTGATGATTTTATCAGTCCATTTTATCAGTCACTGCACATGAGCGGACTGTGTCTGTATCAGCGGGAACTTAATAATAAAAGAGATTTTCTAGTTAGGAAACTATGTTTAAGTAGACTATGCAATGGCTTTTCTGATTCATCACCTTAAATAACACTTTCAGAACCCTGCTTTTAAAAGTATCCTTAATAATGATGCCTTCTGAAAACTGTATTGGGCATGGGAGCTGACAAAAGAATCTGTCTTTTCCCCAAAATGTAAGTTAAGGTTTGTGTGTCATTAGTTGTCTTACCATAAGCTGTGAATGACTGCAGGATGGTGGACAGTTCTTCTGAGTGAGCTTCTAGGCTTCACTGTAGATTTTGACATTGTCTGACACATAGGGCAACATACAGGCTCTGACAGCGTAGGTGTATTAATCCTCTTAAAAATGACTGAAGCTCAGATGACTATTTAACTTTCTGAGGCCTTGAGAGTGGTAAAATCATACAAATTCCTGGAGTCCAGGAATCAGTTCAACCAATCTGTCAATGCACATGATGGAAATTGGTTTACTTGTGTATTGACCCCTCCCTGAGCCCTTTCCCGCTTGTGTCATAGGAAAGGATCTACACTGTTACCTGGTGTGCATACACCTGAAATGAAAGCAGAATTTCAGTTTAACATTTGTATCTTCTTACTAACATTGTTTCCCCCCTCTGTTTCAATGATAACCCTCAGTTTCTAATGTACCCACTGCATAGATTCACAGGTAAGTTTGTGGATTTACTTTCCTTTCCATGCTGAATTAGATTGAATCTTCCTGGTCTGTAGCCAGAAGATACCTGCAAAGATTTTACCCTCTGATCTTCCTAGTCCCTCTGTTGTTGTGACAGTTTGTCTCCTATGGAATCCAGATTTTTCCACTTGTGATGATAAAGAGCTTCAGCTCCAGCTCAGCTTCCAGCTGGTTCCTCTTGTCAGGTTCATAACATAGGCAGTGCACTTAACTCAGCTATTCAACTATTATATTTGAAAACAGTTTTGCTGAATGAAATAACAGCAATGCTTCAACCCTCAATTAGGCCACTATGTTGTAATGCTTCTGGTAATCATGCTGGTTTCTGGCAGGCTCTCTTGGGCCAACCTTACCATGTCTCTTTTATATTAAATCTAGGACATAGTGTGGTGTTAAGATGTCTCTGTCTTGGTGGTTACAGAGAAATGTGACCAGGGAGAAGCATGTGGGGTTTGGTAGCAGTCCCCATAGTTAAATAAGGCAGACAGCAGCTGCTGGTCTAGGGTTTTGTGTCAGGGCTGATGCGTTTTTTCAGCATCTGCTGTTGAGTTTGGCTTAATCATTAGACCAGATCATGTGTTTGAAATGGTGAACTGGAGCTTTCCAGCAACTCGATCCATGTAAATGATAAAGTTCATGCCTGGGTTTTGTTGTGAAACTTGCTCCTTTATTGTCTGGCTTTCTTCTTGGATGTTGCTAACTGGAAAAATTGTTTCTGTCAGCTCTTACCTTGGCATTTATGAGATTTAAGGGTAGGGCCTCGGTGTAATGGGAGATGCTGTTTATCATTGTACAGAGTCTGGTATTCTGCTAAGTTCTTCTTGAACTGACTAGTTGTATACATGTTCATTTTCTCAAAGGGAATGAGAATGACACGCAGGATTAGAAGGATTCTGGGAAATTTCCTAAGCCAGCCATTGGCAACTGAGAGAAATCCTATATATTCTCGTAAAATGCGATGCTGTTGAAATAATAGGAGTTTGTTTAATCTCCTGGCCTCGGCAGTGTAAATGTTGTAGCATTTCATGTGTCCTTGTGATTTCTGGGATTTGAGAAGAATTGTCTTTTGGATCCTTTTTTGAGTGGCAGCAAGAGGCCAAAGCAAAGGACTTATCCATTCACCTTTACTGTTCTGAAATTTCTACTGGAAGGTCCTAGTAGATTGATACTCTGTGACAGGATTTCCTTTTCTTCATTCTACCTGAGACCTTATCTCTGCTATCAATAGGTTTAGAATCTTGTCCCTGACAATTACGATAGAGTCATCATCATCATCATGGCCAGGCTTCGCTAACGCAGATTTGGGCAGGGCTCTCCCCACGTGGGTGAGCCCTTCCAGCCTGCGCAGTGGATTTTTTAGGTGAGGCACAGCCTGCGCAGAACTGCCCTCGCCCTTTAACTCCTGAGGTTCATCTGCCATGGCCGAGCGAGCTTGGACAGTGACAGTGAAGTCCTCAGGACTAGAACCTACAGCCCTCGGTATTCCCAGGAGGTCTGCCATCCAAGTACTAACTGGGGCTGACCCTGCTTAACTTCCAAGACCTGATGGGATTGGGTGTCATGGTGGCATTTAACTGCCCTGGCCACCATAGAATCACCTAGGTTGGAAAAGACCTCTGAGATCATCGACTCCAACCCATGACCGAACACCACCATGTCAACCAGAACATGGCATTAAGTGCCACATCCAGTCTTTTCTCAAAAAGCCTCCTGACTCAGCCACCTCCCTGGGGAGCCCATTCCAATGACCAATCACTCTTTCTGTGCGCAATTTTTTCCTAATGCCCAACCTAAACCTCCCCTGGCACTGCTTAAGACTTAGATCTCTTGTTCTATTGCTGGTTACCTGGGAAAAGAGACTGACCCCCACCTGGCTAAAACCTCCTTTCAGGAAGTTGTAAAGAGTGATAAGGTCAAAGGGAAGCCCAGGTCCCTCAGCTGCTCCTCACAGGACTTGTGACAGTGGCTTCTGAGCCTGTTATGACTGAGGAGCAGTTTTCTCCTGTGTTTTTAAGCATCCACAGGATCTCACACAGGATCAGGAGAAAATATTGCATTGGGAGGGACCTGAAAGTTTCTAGTAATGGAACCACTCTGCAAATAATGATACGAAATATACAAGCCTGAGAAGGACATGTGGGCACCCCTTACAATAACAGTAAGTGTTAAAGGCAAAATAAAACAACTCCTGTGTGTATGCATACACATCTGCATGTGTAATCATCTAAACTTCTCTCCAAGGTGAGAAATTTTGATGATCAAACAGGTTTTCCCTTACCCACATCTTGCACAGCCCTGATTATAATTAGTCCCTTATGCAAATGGCTTGTGAAGCCTTGGGAGGAGGAGGGTCTTGGGAAGGTGAAGGAAGTTTCTTAAGGGAAAATATCAAGAGGTAAAAAGACCAGATACTGGGAGATAGCAGATGTTTACACTGCTGGCTGAACTTACAGACCTGCTCTGTGTAGGTGTATCCATTTGTCTGTGCATGTGCTTGTATCTGCCACAGACACACACAGGTCGTTCAGAGTATGGATGCTCAGAGGTTCCCCTGTCAAAAACACCCATATTTGCTCATCCTGTGAAAGGAAAACAAACCAACCCAACAGGGACTCCGAGAGGAATGCAGATTGGTAGGGACCTCTGAAAGCCTCTGCTTAACCCCCTGCTGCAGCAGGGCTACCTTGAAAGCTCAATCCAGTGGCACAGGGCCTCTTCCCATGAAGACTTGAGGGTCTGCAGAGGTGGATTTTCTGCCGCCTCTGTTGTGGCAGCCTGACTCAGGGATTATCCACCCTCTTTGGGAATGTTTCCTAATCCCCAGACAGCTCTGCCCTTGCTCCAACTTGCTGCCTCCTGTCCTTTTCCTGTATGCACCTCTGAGAAGAGTCTGTCTTCTCTGTGGCTCCTGGGCAGTATTTGAAGAGAACAATTCCATCCTCTTAGCCTGTCCCTTTCCATGCTCCACCCCCCTTGTAGCCCTGCTCTGGATTTTCTCCAGGCTGTCAGTATTGCTCTTGTTCCAGAGGTCCCAAATCTGGACATTCCATGCTCCAGATGAAGCCTCAGGAGATACTGGGCCAAGGAACAGTCCTTGGCCTGTCCTTGGCAGTCACATTCATGCTCAGGCCATGGTTGGCCTCTGGCACTGCAAGGATACACTCCTGACTCCTGTTCTCCTCCTCACCCACTGGGATGCAGCCCCTTCCCTGCAGGGCTGCTCCAGGCCTGCCTGCCCAGCCTGTGCCTGGAGCTTCCTGGGCTTCCTGGAGATCCCCCAGCTGGCAGTGCCTTCTGCAGGACAGGGAGGGACCTGTGTCAGGAGTCCCTCTGAGGGCTGGGGCCGTGCAGCTTGTCAGCAGCTGCCTCTGAGCTGGTGTCACTGAGAACCTCCTGAGGGCAGGTCTCTTGTTCCTGTTGCTGCAGGTGTTGAGCAGTGCCAGGCCCAGGAGTGACTCATGAGGGGCACCACTTGTATTTGCCAGTCATCGGGACTTTGAACTGTTGGCCAAATAGCCTTTGAGCTCAGTCTTCCAGAGAGCTTTTCAGCCACCTTGGGCACTTGTGTTAGGCCATGGAATTCCTGGCAGTGTTTCCTCTAAGATCTTCATTGGGTACCACCTTTTTCTCTGTCGTGTTTAAATTCAGTACTATGTTAACAGGGGATTTCTGGGAAGAACTTTCTTATGCACTGGATTCTACTTAGACCAGAAGCCTGATTATGAGTTCACCTTTTCAGTAAGATGATTATGATAAGTTGTTGTCGTTTACTTTGAACCCACTCTCCCAATTCTGATGGCAGGTCAAAGCAAATAAAAATGTTTATTTAGGAAATTCAAAATAGCACAAATGTAAAGCTTGGAGAGATGACTAAACAGAGATGAAAGTTATGCCTCAATTTCCTTTTATTGCACAGAGCTAGTTATGAAATCCATTTGGATTTACTGTTTCTTAATCATAATCAAAGAGCGGTTTTTAGCATTCTGCTAGGTTATGTTCCCTAATTTTGGAAATCCATATGTCCTTTTGGCATAGCCAGATATAGCTAATGCTTGTCTACAGGTAAACAAATCAGTTTACTGTTATACTAGCTCAAGGCTAAACCTTCATGGGAGAGTGAAGTATAAAGCATGAAGTGTAATACCTTGCACTGTTTCCCTCACCACAGGTCCAGTCCTGAATTCCTGCAGGTCTCTTGAGTGGGGTTTCATTTTATGAGAACCTGCCTGAGCAGGATACAGTTGTTTCTGAAGAGCAGTTGCTATTGTGTACCTGGCTTTTGGGTAATGCCTCCCTCCGTTGTGACCGAGCTGTCTCCTGTGTGAGCGAAGCTGGCTGGGCAAGTGTCACTGGACCTTTAATGGGACCTTGTCCTGTGTAGTTTCGGGGGTGTCCCCTGCCCCAGTACTCCTGTTGGTATTTTGCAGTTTGAGAGGCTTTGAATGATAAGTTTGCCCAATGAGAGCTCCCAGTACAGTCCATTTTGTGTATACATAATTACGTGTAAAGCGTTTCACCTGAGGAAAATTTTTTCGTCTCTGTAACTGTTGCAGAGTTCTACTTTGTTGTTGTTGTTTGTTTGACCTGCTTTAAAAGGGAAATCTGCAGGGAGAACCTTGCTTGATGACTAATTATTTGTTTGCTAATAATCTTTCAATTTTCTTTCATCAGTTAATTCCCTCACGGTTAAAATTTCAAAGCTTCATCTACTAGGATCTTCTAGAAACCCCACTATCTCTTAATTACCATTTATCTTCAAATCCCTACAAAACAGCTGTAAACCTGACTTCTGTTGAGTGTCCTGGTGTTTTGGGGCTTTTTTTTGAGTTGAATGTATTGATAGTTATTCCTAGATCTACTTATGATATGAAAAGTTGGCTTCAGGTCTTATGTGAAATTCACCCTCACAGTTAACTGCAGGGACAAAAGAACTTACTGTAACTTCAGAAGGATATAACTTAAAGTCTTTTGAGACCAAAGTAACAATTTCCCTTGTACTCTTAGAGTCACCAATTAAGTTGCTTGTTTTTGTTTGATTTCATGTTTTATTGGGAGTGGAACCTTTCATGCTGGTGTGACTTGGCTAACATTGTGGTGCTCACTCTTTTTCTCATTTCCATCTTTATTAAATAGTCTATGAAATTACTTAATTACACGCCATGAATTCCAGTAGCTGCATATCATGCGTGGTCATCACTTTTAGGCAGAGCCTTTCTCTGGGGAAGTCTAAAGATGCTTTTGGAGAAATGCAAGCAAAACCAGGACACTTTTTTGTGTATGCCACGTTAGTTTGGGTTGATGTTGCTGTCTCAAGATAACATACCCAGACAGACATTCATGTTGTGGAAAACTTTACTGATACCCAATTATTGCTCTATATGGACGTCATTTTCTGCAAACAATCACTGTCTCATCATTCCTATACAGATCTAGAAGGAGTAGAGAGTTATGCATCTCTTTTAAAATCTTAGGGAATAATACAGGCAATTCTATTGGAATTAATAAAGAGTGACCTGGCTAAGTCCAGGAGATTCAGAAAAACCAGCTCTCCTTCATAGGAAATGCTAGTTTCATGTTAATCTGATTTAGTTTTATCATTTTCTTTGTTTCTGTTCTGATTTCAAATTCTTTGGGATTAAACCACAAGAAAGCTCCCTCCAAGCAAGGTTTTGCTGCTTCTACTTTCTTAGCAATTTAAAAAAAATTATATCTTACCTTATTATAATAGTTTCTCTGAATGCTTTGCAGTGGATGCCACGTGATGTGCATAAAATCTGACACACGAGGTTTGTTGTCTTTCCGATTGTCTTCCCAGAAGGAAGAGTTTAAGTGCAGTTAGTGTGTTTAGTTTTGAAGGAGTTTTGGGATAGAAGACAACTTTGTTTAACTTTTGAAATTCCTGCTACCTTTCTGACCCTTCAGCAGTTCTTCCTGAGCTAGGCAGCTGGTGGCTGCTGCCTTTTGCTCTTAGTCCTGGCAACGGACAGAAGGCAATAGCTTATCAGCATTTATTTATTTATTTATTCATTTAAGGAGCCTTGAATGACAACTGGGTTCTCTGTTAATGGAGGAGCAGTAAATGAAACAGCAAGATGACAAGAATCCTGCTTTCTCATAAAAAATAGTTCACCTTGAGGTACTTACTTTTATATGAGCTCATAGTTTCTACTATATTTATGGTCACGTTGTATGACTGATGCTACACCTGACTTGTTTCCATTTTATGTTGAGGGTATATAGTCCCAGGGCAGGAACACCATGGCCCAGGTGAGCCGCTGGCAGGACAAACTCCATATGCAGACATGTTTCAGTTGCATTGCTTGCACTTTTTGGCAGCAGAGATAGTTTAACTCAACTAGTATTGAACCTATGCATTCTAAACATTTTCTTGCATTCTAACTTAAGTCATTTTTTTCAGTAATGGTCTGTCTAGATGCAGGGAGTGGGAACTTTTATGACGATGAATACTCAGCTATACCTTTTCTGCCATGGCATTGGCATTTCTAGATGATAATAACTTGCCTCTTCCCTCCCACAAAAAAATGTCTGACCAACAGCACCTTTCTGGAAGGTAGGAACAAAATAAGACCCAGACAATCAAAGGTTAGCAAATAATTTCTTATTCTGTTTTTAGTTTTTCTTTGGTGTTTGTGTACAAGCTAACTTAAAAACCTTTTAATATTCTTACACAGAGCTTGGATCCTTTTGTCTTTCTCAGTTCTACTTTTTTTACTCTAAGCCTCTGGTATTCGTTGCTCTATGGTTTGATGCAGAGCCAGGCTTTGGAGTCCAAGAAGGCCATTTTGCAAACTGTTAAAGTAAGAATTAATCTAGCTTTTGTAAAACCACATGCATTTCCCCCCTCTTCATTTTGTTTCCGAAATTAGCCTTGCAAATGGAGCACTGGGACTGTAATTGCTGAGATTTCTTCCCCCACACCTACAGTAAAGGTCGAAGATGAATCATTGTCTTTCCTGGAGTAGCTTGGGGCCTGGCAAGCCTACTGATTCAAAGAGAAGCCTTCATAGACATTATCAGTGTTTTTTAAGCCTTGGTGACACAAGTCTGGGTTGTTCTCTATAAGGTTGAGCAGCTTCACTGGTCCCTGAATTGTGACAGCTGACTGGAGTTATGGCCTAACCAGAACTGCCAATCACGGGGTGGAGTCTGGTAGTGAAAGGAGAGGAAGAGAGAAGGTGGACCAGACGAACAAAAGGGACTGCACTCTCTGTAGGTGGAGATGCAGAGAGATAATGCATGGCAATCAGGGACTGGAGACCATATAGGAAGCATAGAGTTTGAAAGGCAGGTGAAAGAAGGCATTTAAGGAGAGTAAGGGGGTAAGGATGGCATCCATAGGATGGCACTATTAGAAAAGAGAAGAAGGAATAGTTTGCACAATAAGGAGAAAATAGAGATAACAGTCTCAGGTCATAGGTCAAGTGTAACTCTGAACTGTAGAAATAGGTTAAATGCCACGTCTGACTTCAATTTATTCATTTATTAGAGGAAGCATATTGCAATTAATTCTTGCTATAAGCATGACAATATTTTTGTATTTGTAGCAGTGTATGTATGGGTCTGGGTTTATTTTGTTGGCGTTTTTTGTTTAATCTCATTAATATTCTAGGAAGGGCATTCTGGTGATGTACTGCTTACATATAAAACTCCCTGCAGTCTTTACAGGTGCCTTCTATCATGAGATGCTTTGGAAGAGCTGAGGGAATGACTAGACAATAAATGTTTACCTGAATTAATAGATTATGTCTTTCTCTTTAAAGAATGAGAGAGTAGTTTTGGCCCAAAGACATCCTCACTGGGTTTATTTTACATACACTTTATTGTGTAAGGTCCTAATTTATTCATCTCATGATTGAATTTTATATCCTTTCCATTAAAGTTATTCTGCAAGTGATGCAGTCCACTGGATTATGGGATTGAGAGTGCTGAATAGAATTTGTTGCAGCATACTGTCAGAAAGGAAGAATCTCTTGATTTAAAGCTGATAATCAGATAAGCTCCAACAAAATAGTCCTGGGTGTCTCTTTTTAGTACTATATGCTTGTGAGTTACCTGGCTGCATGCATGTAGAGCCCCTCTCAAAACAGGCATTTCTTTCTTTAAGGGTTTCATCTGACACTGATTTGTACCAAGTAATACCTTACTGACAATTGATATCATACAGAAGGTTGGCAGACTGGGTTTTAAATTAAGATGAGAACAAGAAGGGATTGCAGAAAAAAGAAGAACTATCAGAAAAAGAAACAGGCAAGAGCTAGAATTTAAGATCACACAGTCATTTGGGATTTCAGTCACCTTGAGATACAGAATGTTCTTTTATTCATACTGTTTTAATTGGAGTGCTAAACATTTTAACAAGAACTGGTCGTGCATAAGTCTTTTTAAAGAAATGAATTTTGAAAGGACATGTAGTGACAGAGCTTGTAGTGAGACTGCAAAAGAAATTTTTTATGAATATGGGACTACAGGAATCATTTTGATACACATAAGTTGCCATCTAACTCTTTAGGCTGTGGATTTTGCTTTTTAATTTTTTTCTTTTAACTGTCTTGTATTATGAGTCCTTCTTAGACATTACCATTCAGCTTTCTATGTGCAATTTCCGACTTTGGTTCCTGGATCCAACTGTGCTGCTTTCCTGTCATCAAAAAATGTTTTCAGATCAGTTAATTCATTTCTGGTGTTTGTATTTGTATCCTAATGGATATGAATACGCACCTTGTGTGCATTACTGTCACTTAGTATTGAAAGGACTTAACACATCAGCCCTGAGGCTGGGAATTCTTCTGTATGACAGCAGTTGTGGGAATCGCTGCTCATTTTGTCACTGTGCTATATGCCAGCAATACTAACATAATCCACCTGGGTGGTTTTCAAAGGCATGCTGTTTCTTGCATGTCAATAAAATTTATAAGTTAAAAATCTGTATTTCAAACAAACAAAAATAAATCTTGTGCATATTATATCTACCACTTTAGTACTTCATCCTTCCTTTCTGGATTCTGGTTTCATGTTTATGAGTTGCAGGTCTTCCTAATGCTTCCATAGCCAGATCTCCACCTGAATAGCTCTGCTCTCCATCTGTCTCTTGTGTTTTCACAACTGGCATACTTGGATCATTGCTTGTTTCTTGTTTGCCTAATTATTTGAGGTTCTGAAATTTTTCTGGTTGTTTATCTTCAGCGAGTTGGTGCCAGCCCATTATATAATGTCACTGCAGGAAAGCTTGTGCAAAGGGAGGCCTTGTGTTTCCCTTGGTGAACAAGCCCTGATTTGTGTAGCCAAGGGAGTTCTGCAGTTGAAGACTATATTGAGTGTCCTATCCCCAACCCAATTAGCTCCTTACATTCAGATGGTTCCAGCAGGCTGTGGATCGTGACGCCTAAATGTACATGCTGTTTTACCTCAAAAAAAAGAAACACAAAGCAACTGTGCAGAAGTTTATCTGAGTAGACCAGAGAACCCTGTTCAGAACATGGTTAAACACAGCAAATTAATCCCTGGTGTAATTTCACTGACTCAGATGCAGTTATAACAGAAGTTGATTTAGGTATATTTTACTTCCTTAAAAAAGCAATATGAGGAGAGAAAAGAGCCCACAAAGAGCTTCACAAATAGTTATGTTCAAAAATTGGCTAAGACCTACAAACTAAGGGAGCAGGAAGGTGAGGGAATGGATAAGAATAAAATGGATTAGATGAGAATATTAGCTCTACACCTTTTTTTTTTTTTTTTTGCACTGGGATTATTTTACAAGTAGGGCCTTCAAAAATCTTACTCTTATTAACATTCTTATAATTTTCTTTTCCTCTGGCCAAAACACAGGGTCTTTGACCATTTTTAATTTTATGCTACCATGTACAGTTAACATTGTAAAATACCTAGTTATGTAATGCTGACCAGTGTGGGTTCTCAGCTCCCATGCTTTTAGCAAGAACAAGATATCTAAGTGCAAAACATATAGGACATTTTAAAAGACCTTGGATTAGTAGACATGATTTTATTGAGGACTTTTTTTTTCTTAAAATAACACTTTGCTATAATAATCTGAAAATAACAGTGTAAGTGGGGCTTCTACTACTTCAAGTGATCAATGTAGCCATTTTTGCTTAAGATGCCAGCCCTGGTACTAGTGAAGAAAGGAACTTAAGGCAAGAAAGATTTCCCTGTGTTTTCATGAGCTGACTTGCGGTAACTGGGAATCTGGTGGCAAATGAAGGATACTCACTTACGAGATGTAGAAACTGACAGAGAATAAAATGTAGTGTGTTGGGAGCTGTAATGATAGTTTCACCAGAAGATTGGGCAATCTTAGGTTTATCTTGCCACCAAAGCCCTAGGAAGGAATTAATTTTGTGTAACTTTCAGTAGTTCCTTTTATTGTTTCCCTTCACCTTTGTAAATGGATTTGAGACAGATTCCAAGATGTTTCATAAAATATTTACTAGTACATGATGAAAATTATTATTCTGGACAAAATCCTCTAAACTATTGAAAAAGCAGGACTTGGAGGCAATTGAGATTGGCCTTCTGAATAATAGAATTTTTAAGGTTGAAAAAGATGGCTAACATCACCAAGTTCAACTGTTATCCTGACACTGCTGTGTTCACCACTAAACTCCCAAAGTGACACATTGACGTGCCTTTTGTAGCACTTCCAGGGATGGCGTTTCAACCACTTCCCTGAGGAGCCTGTTCCAATGCCTGACCATCCTTTCAGTGAAGAACTTTTTCCTACTATTCAATCTAAACTTGGCCTCGTGCAACTTGAGGCCATTTGCTCTAGTTCTGTCCCTTGTTAATTAGGAGAAGAGATCAACCTCCACTTTGCTAAAATTTCCTTCAGATACATATAGAGAGGACTAAGGTCCTCCTGAATCTCCTTTGCACCAGGATAAACACCCCCAGCTGCTCCTCATCAGACTTGTGCTCCAGACCCTTTACCAGCTCCGTTGCCCTTCTCTGGACATGCTCTATCACTTACCTTATGGTCATCTCTTTAAGTGAGGGGCCCAGAACTAGACACAGTACTCGAGGTGTGGCCTCACCAGTGCTAAGTACAGGGGGACAATCACTGCCCTGGTCCTGCTTGCCACACTATTGCTGATACAGGTTAGGATGCCATTCACCTCCTTGGTCACCTGGGCACACTGCTGTCTCATGTTCAGCCAACAGGTGACAAGCACCCCCTGTCCTTTTCTGCTGAGCCACTTTCCAGCCACTCTTTCCCCAGCCTGCAGCAGTGACTGGGGCTGTTGGGACCCAAAGGCAGAACTTGGCACTTGGCTGTGTTGAACCTCATACAATTGGCCTTGGACCATCGATCCTGCCTGTCCAGAGCCCTTCTGCCCTCCAGGAGATCAACACTTTCACCCAGTACAGCAAAGGCAACTGTTTTAAATGAGTCTTGATCATCTTATGGAAATTTAAGTTTATAACCAGAAGAGAATACTTCTGACACAAGAAAATTTTTTGTGGGTCCCTGGTTGTCTGACTTTCTTTGTTTCCCCCTGGATCTATCTAAGAGAGCTTGTCTTCCTTTCTGGGCAGAAAGGTTATCTTCCTTGTAAGGAGCCTGGATAACTGGTTTCTGTAAGGATTTATATGGTATTAGTCCTGTGCACCAGGGCTTCCTGATGTTTTTCTGTGGATCAGCTGGGATTTTCCTGTCCCTTTTCCTTCTTGCCCACTAAGGCACAGTGCTGTTGCAGTTGGTGGCTATCTCAAGGTTTGTTTGCCTTCTGTTGTCCCCTGAGTCAGCTAGAATGGTTGCAGCTAGAGAGGAACAGAAATCAGAGTATATTGGGTGCTCCTTGTGACTCCAAATTGTTAAGTACCTGGTTGGAGTGTTTTTGTTTAGCCTGTCATTGTCTTATTCAGGCTTAGCATAAAATTGGCTCTGAGAATGGCACAGCTGTTTATTGTTTGATTTTTGTGGATTTTTTTGTTTGTTTGTTTGGGTTGCGTTTTTTAGTTGATTGGTTTGGGTTTTGTAGTGCTCTGTAGTGTAAATCATGAGCCTTTTCAGCTTTGCACAAAGTATTATCTAAATAATCCAGTGCCATTTCATAGACCTTAGTTTCTTCCTTTGGCACAGTACATCTCTGTGGGATTTTTGCATGTGTGTGTGTGATACATGGGTTATAGTGCTGTGTAGAACAGATGTTGTGAATAAGGTATCTGTAGTACTCTTGTCTGTGATGTGGGAAACGATTCTCAGTGGCCTAACAGGAGACTTGTCTGGCTAAAATTTACCTGCTTTAGACATTGCACTCTACCACTTCTCCTTACACTTGCACAAGAAAAAAGGTGAGCCTCTTCTGCATGGAGTATGGAGATTAAAAGGCATTTCCTTCCATCACCTGCCTTCCTCCTCATCCTATGTTAGTCCCTCCAACAGGAGCACTGTGTTTCTAAATCTATCAGGGGGAAAAGGGTAGTAATTTGGAAACAAATGTAGCATCACACTTTAGTTATTTCACGTTTTATATTTGTATGTGCAGAGAATTCTTGCAGAAATTACTGCAAAATCATGTTGTGTCAATTGTTGAGGAGATCTCCATCACAGGCATAAGAATAAGAGGTTTTGGGGGAGCCTTGGCCTGAGCTCCCTTCTGTGTTGGGGGTTACCTTGGCATCCTTCACAGCACTTTGAGGAAAGCATAGGGGGAGAGCAAGTTACATGAGGATTTTTCCAAACAGCTTCCAGCAGTTTTAACTGTGATAAAGGATAATCGGTGGCTGTTAAAGTCTGAATGCAAAAACTCCGGCTGAGATTTGACATCATCTTTCTGAATGAGAGCTAAACAGAGAAATACTAGCTTTGATCTTATAAAAATATGAAGGCTGGAGGCTGGCTTTTAACTGAAGGCATTCAAACTGTATAATTCCCCAAATATTGTGTAGCAGACACTTGTCACTTTATAAAAGTGATAAATAATCCTATTATGTGCTATAGTTGAATTTATAAAGGCTGAGTTATGGGCCTAATTCAAACCTGTTTATTCAGAAAAGCACAAACTGTATTTTGAAATGAAGTCTGCACAAACTGGAATCTGAATCCATAGAAACAGATACTGCATATTGGAGAGAGCAAAGCTTCTATTGAATCATACTTGTGTTGTATAAGGAGGTGTGCACTCAGTGGTCACCAATCAGCTTATAGCCCCATCAAGGGCTTCCTAGTGTAAGTGAACTTTATTGGAGAAGCTTGTCTATTTTGAGATACAAATTACAGGAAGACTATCAGATTAAATTGTGGCAAAAAGTACATTAAAGGTTGGAAAATATTCTAGTCCTTTTAAAAATGTCTGAGCCATCCTTGCTCTGTAAACTGCTTTCCAGTGATTGATGGCAGGCGGCATGGGGCTGTTAGCTGATGGAAGCCTTAAACAGTACACCGGACAACTTCAGATATACCTGACAGTGGAAGGCAGGGCTTATCAGCAGCTCTGTCTTGTTTTCTGAGGAAAGGGCATAAGTTGTATAGTATAGGAAGTATAGATATGAGGAAGTTTCATTTTTTACCTGTGTAACTGTCAGACCCGAATGAAATTTGAACGCAGATGAGAATCGAGTCCCGATTGCTTAAACAGAGGCAAATGATAGTCTAAAATTTTGTGTATAGTTAAAAATGGCCAGATAATCAAAGGCATGGACTGCAGAGAGGATTAATTTACTCACTTCATCAGTAGTCAAAATTGCTTCTGATTTAGGAATTTAAATAAGAAATGAAATCATATTTTTTAGCTAGTATTTATTTGGGGCCATTTTTATCACCTTTTTGATTAGTCACACTTGCTTTTTTCTGTCTTTTGTTAAGTTTTTGTGCTTTGCTTTGCTATTTTCCTTTGGGCGGACCTTGATGTCTTGTGGGTTTTTAATGTCTTGGTTGAGTAACAGAGCTGCATTCTTTTCTCTCAGTTTTTACCTGTTGTCAGCCACCATCATCTGTCTCTTTCCTCTCCTGATTCTCTGCCACACCATGAGCAACAGTTTTGATGGAATGTGGACCGAAATGGCAATGATTGGCAAAAGATAACTTGTTTTTATATCCAGAATAAACAGCAGCCACTGCAAGTAATTCGTAGTACTCGAGACTGGCACTTGGCCGAAGATGTGCTAGGTCTAAAATGCTCTGCACTTTTTCCATGATGTAAACTTCGCTCTTAATGCCCCTTCTATTGAATTATAGGTTGAATTCAAGTTTTTGGCCTTGCACTTAACTTAAAATTAAGGCGTTTGTAAGGAAAGTCATTAACAGTATCATGATGTCACCTATATTCCCCCTGAAGAATGGAATGGGTAAGTGTTGAAGTGGAAATAATGTTGTGGGAAATGGATGAAGTCCTTTGGGGTGTGATAAGAGTACTTAGAAACCTTTGTGTTTAAACCTGCATCTCTGTCTGCATTTCCTATGATACAGACACAGACATTAACAACAGTGATAATACTTCACTTACTCCTTAGCCTTGTTCATGCCAGTCCAGTGTCCTGACCATGATCAGTTCTTTTTACACATTATAGTTATCCATGGAGGGTCATTCTATTAATAAGCACATTGCCAGATGGGTTAGATTTTGAGTAAAAACTACTGTGAAGTCCTCTGCTGTGCTTTATAAAGGTGAACAGGTTTCAGTGGTGGAACAACCCCTAAGGTAGAGCCAATTTCTGCATTGTTGTAGCAGAACAGAGCAGTTATTCCTGGGGAGGATACTTTTTGTCTGCTTTCTGCAGTCGGTTGAACAGAGGTCAGATTTGTTGGAAGCTGCTTAATTGTACAGGCAGCACTGCTCAGACCATGAAGCACAGCTTCATGCTGTTCTCTCAGCTGTCTGCTCCTTCTGCAATGATTGGCTCTGCTTCTTTTCAGCTGCGAACATCTCGCTACAGGCCTTCCTGTGATCGTGCTGCCTTATGGCTCAGGACCAATGTGTGGGCACTAATCACCATCTGCAGAGAGGAGGAGATTCAGGGCCAGCTGAACTTGGCTGTAAAGAGCATTTGAAGTGAGGCATGGGAGGCTGTGCACCAGGCCACCATTCTTTTATCCTGAAGAGCTCCATTCTACCACTGTTCCCAGGCAGGTGGTGGCGCTACAAGTACCTACAGGCTCTTTGGAAGCCACTGCCACTGGGTCAGGAGCAGCCTGTACTGATCAGCCACTCCTTGCTTCAGCCAGTTCCTAAGGGCTCTGTGGAGCAAACTGGTGCGGAGTAGGAACAGCCCCTGCACAGAGGAGCAAGATACTGTAGGTCAGCAAGAAGCTTTTGCCTCAGAAGGAGGTCTGGTGGGCTATATTTTACCTCTGCAAGAGTCAGTTGCCCCTGCTGAGTTTGGGATTGTGCCCCCACCTAAAATGCACGTACCTGTAGACTACAGGTTTCAGTGAGCATAATAATACGTGTCAGAGTATCTTGGTACCTTTGAGTGGAATGGTTAATTTCCCCATTGCTGTTAGCTGGGGATGAGGGCTGGTGTCACATTCTTGTGATTTTTTTTCATCCTACTTTGGATGTTTCCGTAACTTAGAAAGGAAAATGAAGTTGTATCAAGTATCATACCACTATTTTCCATTTGTTAGACATACTTCTACAACAGAAATAACTTATTGCCCCATGTCTTGTCTTACAATCTGCCTCAGTTTTCCTTTGCTTGACTGGGTCCAAGAGTATTTGTAGGGGAGAGGCAGGAAAGGAATGCAACTGCTAAGCTCCTTGTGGCCCACATCAGTGCTGGCAGCATTCTCCAGCTGTTAAGATGGATGTTTTATGTATGTGGAAGTAGAGGTAGATTGTTTTCTCTGTGAGATGTATGGTTGTATTAGAAAATGCATGTATTCATTATGTGAAGTTCTACGCATTTCTGAATGGAAGCATTTGAATTATGTGCCAACAACCCATCGTATATCCTGTTTTTTCTGATTTCAGTTAAGTTGTGATAATCTAATAGGACGTTTTTCTGAGTACTGGTGTTAAAATATGGCACCATCCATATTTTTCATGCAGCGTACCTGGAAAGTCATTTGTTCACTGGAGTTAAGAATGCCTATACCCTTGATAAATCTATCCTGAACAGCAGTGAATAAACTGCAAAAATTTAGGATTAATTCTCATATGAATGTTTAGTCAGAAATATGGGCAAGTCTTGCTCCCTTTTGTTTTCTTTCTCTCTCTCCCTTTAAAAAAAATTAAAAACTCTTCAGCAAGATACTTCATTGTTGCTGCCTAGGTTTTCTTGCAAGATCTTAGGTGCAGTGCTGCTTCAGAAACAGAATTCAATCACTTGGATGAAAAGCAAGGGTACCTCATGTCATCTCTGATAAAATCCCAAAGTAACTAAGTCTGGAGTACACCAAAACACGCTTCTCTGTTTTCCTGTGTTGGATTTCTTATTTTTTGTATATTAGGCAGTATATTTGATCTGTTACAGGTAGTACTGCTGGCAAAATCTGCACTTATGTTTTCTGTAGGAAGATCTGTATTCTGGCGATTTTTAATTTTGTAAAATGTACACCACTCCAGCTGCAATTAGCATAAATTCAGTCTGCTCCAATGTCCCCGAACATGTGCAGTGCCAGGATTACACTGATTGATCGGAACTTCTGCAATTGCTCCTTGCTCATATCAGGAATCACCAAAATGAAAAGTACAGAAGGAAGTAATACATGAGCACACATTCCCTCTAAAACTTAGGACACTCGGGAAATGCTAAAGAATTCCTAATTTTAGCATCCTCTGATACTAGCAAATGGCTATGAAATCTGCTTTAAGGGTCTGTCTTCCAAACACCATTACTATTTGCCTCCTGAGAAATAATGGCCTGCTACCTTCTGTGGCATTATTAGTTCAAGCAACAAAAGCCGGTACTGAACTATATCTAGAGCTCACTATAAAGTATTGTTCTGCATAAAGAAATTTATATTAAAATCCCAGGCACTTTGATTTCATACATTAAAACAATGCTAATGTTGCAAAACTTAGAAAGTAGAAAGTTAAGAAATGCTGCAGTCGGTTTTCTCTGCAAACTTAAATTGATATTTATGAGCATAAACATTATAATGCACTATTTTATTACATGCTTTTTTCCTCCAAAAGGCAAAGCCTCATTAAGCACATAGAATGAAAGTTGTGTAGTTCATTGTTGCAGAAATGAGGTGTGTGGTGAAAGGATGAGGAGTTTGTTAGAAGAATGATGTCATGGATAAAGCAAATAAATGCCATTCTTATCCCTTGTAGCCTCTTCCTGCATCTGCCACAGAATAACTTGGTGAAGTTTCTTAAATTTTTGTAAGTTGTTGCTTATTATAGGTCATAGTTTCTACAAACCTAACTCAGTTCTCTAAAAGTGCTGAGCTCTTACAACCACAACTGATTTCTAATGGAGCTTTGCTTTGAAATACAAAGTGCTTTAAAATGCTATATAATCTAATAAATCCAAGTTTGTATTTCAGTTTAGGCTCTGAATTCTTGTGGTTTTTCACTTCCAATGGACCTTGGTTCCCTTGTCTGGAAAATAGGGACAGTAATAAAATTGACTGGAGTAGCTGAGGTGATTAGAGGAGAATACTGTAGAAACACCAGGAGAAAATTAGCAACTCTGTAGTCAGAATAGGAAAGACTGTTGTGTGATTAATAAAGCCAAGGGCCAAAATTTGAGTGAGCATAGCCAAGAGGTTATAACTCACTCTCTGAGCTCTGTCTGTCCTGAGTGCTGAATGAGACAGGAGTCCAAATGAAAAATTCTATACATATAATTAATAACCTCTCCTGTGCATTGGAGGTGAATGAAGACTTGTGTTATTGCCTATTCTGAACTCTTGACTCTTCAGCTTGGTCTTTTTCACCTTACATATTTTATTTCCTGTAATGAAAACTTTATACTTAGAAAGTAAGAGAATATATGAGTGGGTATGCATCTGGATATAAATTCCCCCAAATTTAATTGGACACATCTTACATGTAAAGAATATGCAATGTGGACATATAGATGGCCTTTCTTCTGAAGGAACTCCTCATTTGTTACTGTTAATAACCAGGTTGCATCCATGCTGAATGAGCAGCTGCAGAGAATCGGGATATTGGAGGTAATGCTTCCCCCTGAGTTGCTACAATAAACTCTTGTTTTGGTGCTTGGATTTAAAGGACTGAAAATCTCCAAGGGAATGTGTCAGGACACAGGAGGATTCTTTTCCATTTGCAGTACAATGGAGAAAATATTCTCAGGCTCTGTGGAGAGATAAATATGAGATTGCAATACATTAATTGTATTTAAAATGAAAGTGTGTTGAAAGCACTCTATTGAATATTAAGTAGATCCTATTATAATATACCTCAGATCAGAGTATAGGATTTTCCCTTAATACTTTGCAAGCTACTGCTTATCTTAACTAGAGAAGACACACTATACTAAGGCTTATTTTGGCTGTAGATTCAAGGGCCCTGATTCTAATATGGCCTGTAGGATGACTGAGCTGCAGCAGTACTTGCTGAATGATTCATTGAGCGATGTTCACATCATCTTCAAAGAAAAATACTTTTCCTTTCTGCTCAGTGAACAGAAGGAGCTGCTGTGAATATGGGTATTGACAAGAGGCTAAAGGAATCAAGTGGATAATGTGGAAAGGGAAGAGAAAACACATCCATCATATTCATGCAGTAGGTAAAAAGTAGTATTACTGTAATACTTTTCCAAATGAAAGTGGTTTACATTAATGTATCACTCATATCCAGACTAAGCCCAAGATTTTTTTTAATTCATAGTAAAGGATCTGTATAGGGAAGATATATACAGCCAAGTCAGGAACACAGCAAATCCAAATGCCAGAAATGGACTCTGCAAATCTATATATTGTGTAGCAATCAAAGGAAGCACGTTTCTAATAATTAAATACATACTATTTCAGTGAACCATTACAATGCATAGCATGATATGTACGGTTTGAATCCAAAGATTTAGGGCTAGATTTACAACCTTTGTTATTTTGTGTTGATGCAGTTACTATCAGATTGCAACTAGTATTGCTTGCCCTGGCAGTAGCAGCAGTAAATCGTTATTCTGTGTGAAGAGTCATGATGGAGAGCCTTAGAGCACCACAGCAGGGACACCTATGCCACAGGTACGGCAGAGGAGCATCTGGATTTGGGAGCTAGAAAATCAAGCAGCTGAGTTTTGAACCTGCCATGTTAGCATCAGTGGAAGAGGAGCTATACAGTGTAAATGGAAAGTTGTGAAACCTAAATTCCTTAATAAGAGCTTCTGCATATCTAAACCCGCACATTTTGTGTGTTTGAATTGGGCCAAATTTGGCCACATTTTAATGGGACCAGAAAATACACACATTGTTTTCAGGATTGCTAAGGGTTCAGGTCCTCCTCTGCCTGCATTTCCAGAAAGACCAAGTCACTGACATATGACTGATGTTGCAGGCTTGAACATCTCCCAGGTAGGTTCATTAGGCCAGGTGCTTCTGCCTGCCATGGACAAGAGAGCTGATGTCATTACATCAGTTACAAATAATCGTATTGATTTTCCAGTAAAGTTTGTGTTGAATTTTCTTCTACTGAGTGGAGATGGGAAAGCTGCAACCTCTATGACCCACAGCGCTACCACCAGCATTCAGCTGTAGAAGTGCCAGGCCTCTATCCAGGAATCAGGGCACCTCAGTGTTTCAAGGCTCTGTAACTCTATTTTTAGTAGGTTAGACTTTCAGAGCATAGCTGCCTGTTATTCACTAGTCCTCTCTCAGACACACTAATTTTCACCCTTTATATCAAGCCTTAGTGACCCATCCTCTTGGAGCTCATCCCCTTTATACGGTCTTCCAGTTATTACTCCTGAAGCCAGCAAAGTCAAATGATGTATGTTTCAGGCAGGCATCTAATCAGAGTGATTTGTAGGCACTTTGAGAGGAACCAAAGTCCAACTGGTGCCCCAGTGATAAAAGCCCACTGATTAATCCCAAGGCTACACTTTGCTGTGATTTGCCATTTGTGCAGAATAAATAAAACATGATCCATTTCACGGTCAACTGCTGGAAAACAGTTGCTTGTTAAATTCTCTCACTCATAAAACTGAGAGAGAGAGAAAAAGAACTTGCTGGGATTCTACCCTAGCCTTTTTTCCCTAACTAAGATTGTTAATGAGTAGGTTTGGTGTCCCAGAAATGTTTCGTAATGAGTACATGATTTAATATAGTAGATGCCGGTGGATTGATTTAATTTTTTCTAATCGGTTTAGACAGGATTATATATCTGTCCATAAATAGCTTTAAGTGCATGATAAGCATATCAAAGGCCTGGCTGGCAAAGAGAAAGCAATCTTTCAGGGAGACCTGAAAAATAATGTGACCTGCTGCACAAGCTACGGCTTTGTGTTTATGAATGTTTGAATACTATGGGGCCTTTCTTTTTTTCTTGAGAGATCTTTTGCCTGAGGAGAAGCAAAATATTTATTCAGATATAATTTAAATTCCTATTTTTTCCCTCTTGCTAGTTTATTTATAATCTCATTGTATTATAAAGGTGGCTAAAAAATTGGCTCTTAGAAATAGACGATTTTCTTACTTACTCCCCCTTGCATTACAGAATGTGGATGTAGTCCTTTGACCTCAGAATCAGGAGTGAGTTTCTCTACCATAACCACTAAAGAAAGAGGATAGTTTGATTAGGTAATTGGAGAAAGAGATTAATTTGCATCATTTTTTCTAATTATTGTGCCTGAACTATTCATGAAAGTTTTTATATGGATATAAAGGACCAAGACAGTACTTACTGTATCCTGAGTGAAAAATATATTATTGAAGAGAAACAGTCCATTAATTTTTGGTGGATTTTTATACGCAAACATTATTTTGCAGAATCTAGTTTGTTGGTAAGCTGCCTTCATGGTTCCATGAGAGCTGACATCCTGAATCTGGGGTGCTGGTGAGAGATTACAGAGCTCTCTCAGGATACCTTTACAGCCAAATATGGGGGTTTTCATTGCAAAGGTAGCTGGCTTTTCGTGAACAGTAGAAGACAAAATCAAAAAAAGGACTTCTGTGTTTGGCAACCACATGACTGGATGATATGAAAGGCAATGTTATGGTTGGAGGAATGAGTGCAGAAATGACATGTCATTTTATGGCTTGAAGCTAGAATGAGGCTCTTTTGCAGAAGACAGGTAGTTATTTCCCCTACCAGGCAGAGCTGTTGATGGGCAGCACTGGCCAATGGAGCTCTTTAACTGGTGACTGCAAGCCATGACTGGGTGTGCCACAAAGAAAGAAATGAGAAATAGGAAATTTTATTTTTCCACTAAGTGATTTAGTAGAAAGGTAAGTGGAGAAAATAAATCAAAATACCATTATTCTAAGAACTATAAGAAAAGGGGCTTTACTTTTAGTGCACTGTGGATTTTCTGTTATCCTAAGTAGTGCTGTGTTTGAGAACTAGAGGTCTATAACAATCAGTTATGTTTGACACTCCAGCTTAGTGTTGTAACATAAGAGAATTGCTTATTTAAGTGCCCAGAGCAGGTGGGGTTTTTCCTTTTGGATTTCTGGTGTGTATTCAAGCTAGTTTTATTCTGCAACTTTATTAAGAGCACATAGGTTTTGAATCAGTCCTTTGGTCCACATGCCAATCGCATGTGACAGAAGAGTCAGAAAGACACACAGCTTGGTCTGGAAGGAGCTTTTCTTAATTCTAAAGAGACACTTATTAATGCAACCATCTTCAGAAGACATGAGCACCTCAGAGCCTAAACCAGCCCAAGGGTGAAGACTAAAAGACCTGAATCAATTTTCATGTCTGAAAAGGTTTGCCTTCTGTGTGCCAGGGCAGACTATAGGATCAATTCAGAACTGTAGGGAACCTTTTGTCTCTCCCATTTTTTTCTCTCTGCTCAGTAGCTATAACAGTAGGTAACATATCATTCAGAGCTAGCAGCACTGATGCTAATGATGGCATGTCATTTTAGAGGAAAGGAATGCTTTGTTGACAGCATAGCTTTTTGCTTTATGGTTTGGGTATGTTACATGTAGCAAGGTGTATTTAGTGATGTCAGCTATGAAGTTATTATGAGAGCTTTACCTAGGTTTGTGACAGCTGCCAAAATTTGTTGTCAGACTCACACCCACATTTTATCTTGTGGTTCAGTCCAGTCTTTTAAAGATCTTTACATACTTTTGTGACACTGTGTTGGTACTTCTTAGCTAGGAACTTTTGAAAATTAAAAACCTTGACTCTTTCCTTATATTCAACTGTTCTTTGCTCCACACAAATGAAGAACATTATGGAAAAAAAACGGGCTTTCAGGGTTTTTAATTTTGGTAATGAAAAAGATGAATCTGTTTTTTAATTTTATTCTTGGGGCTGCTTGGGCACCAGTACACCAAATTACTGTTGCTAAACCAAATTTTATTGAAGACAAATTCTTTGTTGCATCCTGAAACCCAATGTTAGGACTACATATCCTCACTGGAAAAACAGCCTGCCAGTCTGAGTTTGGTAAGCATTAGTTTCTTCTTTCGGCTTTTCCAGCTCGCTACCAATATTGTATTTCTTGCAATGGAAGCTGTTCCTCCTCTAATGAGCACAATTGTTGCGGTCTTTCCAGGACTTCCTCCTACGGAGCTTAATGCCACTGAATTGTTCAAGAGTGACAGGGCACTGCAGCTCCGGTCTGCCATTGCAGAACTAGCAAACTTGATTCCTTAAGAGAAAAAAAAGCACATTACCTTTTCCTAACAGCCTTCCTGTTGACATATACAAATGAAACTCTCTCTCTACAGAGAGGATGGAGAAAATGCGTGTCTTAGCAATGATACTGAACTTGGCATTAATCTTGGTAGTGGAAAGAACCTTTGAATCTGTAGAAATATTTTCCTTTTTACTTTGTCCATTTAGACCTCATGTGTAGATGTTTGCTGACTACCATGTTAGAGTACCTTAGGTTGTTTTAAGGCTTATTGTAGCAGCAGTTAACGAACCACTACAAAGGCTAAGCAATGTGGCTAAGCAATTGAGCTTTACAGAATGGTACTGTTAACCCATGGTCATTCTGAATTACTAATTTAATTTGCAAAAATTAGGTGTCTGTATTAGTTTTATAATTATTGGTCACTGTTTTTGTCCAGCATCCCCCAATACATTCTCAAAAATTTGTTACTACCTACTAGTGACAGGATTTTTAATGCTTTACTTGATTTCCCCTTTCCACTCATCTCATGTGCTTCTGCAATGATACTGAACTTGATATTAATGTTGTTAGTGGGAAGAAGCTTTGGATCTCTAGTAACATTTTCCTTTTTTGTTTGTCCATGAAAAGATTTTTGCACATAGCTATTATCAGGGAAAGCGAACCTAATTAAGGCACTAATTGCGCGTTCTCTCAAATCTTCTCTAAGGACAAAATCAGACCCAGAAATAATTCTGACTTCTTACTAAATGTAATTTCTCCTAAATGAGACTACTAATCTGCCTGTGTTTTCATTTTTCGTCTGAGCTGCCTGTCTCCATCTGTGACTGCTTTGCATGCTTGAAACATGAGATTTGCTTTGTCTGGTTCATACCAGCAGTGCAAGATGCTTTGGGGAGACTTGTATTTTTGAGTTTGTTACCTACTGATTAAGGAACCACCTGTTCTGATATGGAGGGTTTCTCCCTAGATGACCAACTGTGTGAGAAGACATTGTAAGGTAGCTGAGAAGGAGCATCCTGCTCGCTCAGCTGGACCTGAAGCATCACTGATGACATCTTTGAGGAGTGCACCCATACCTACCATGTGAGCTCTGTTCATGCTTCCATTGCATGCAGTACTCTTGCTGAAACATGAAGTCATGCTGCTTCTGGGAGGTCAGACCATCAGATTGTCAGTCTTATTCTTCCTAGAAACTCTGCCATCCGGTAGGCAAATGTGGAGTACTGGTTGAAATCAGATAAAATATAAATGTACATGTAAGAAAAAACACTTGAAGGAAAAAGATGTGCACTGGAGGGTTTTGTCATGGTGATGTGTCTAAATATATGTTCACTTCTTAGCTGCTACCCCCTTTTATGGGATCACAAACCCCATGCTTAATGAACCATGGCTTCAGATAAGCTATCAATACTGCTGGGATAAGAGAGTCCCTGGCTTCCAGGGTCTGCATTGTGGTGCATCCATAATGTGCATACACATTCAGACTGTACACAGCAAAGAAGAACAAGGGCAGGAAAACACCACATCTTTTTAACTAGTTTTATTCTGAATGTGCAGAAACTGGATGTTTCATTTTGTAAGAAGTTTCGTGTCTTTTAAGTCTGTCTTGTCTCAAGCAAAACTAAGAATTAAGACTTTGGGAGGAAAAAAACTACTGTGAAATGCTTTCCTCAAACAGTGTCCATATGGCACAACTAGGTTAATAATGAATAAGGTGTAAATAAATTTTGAATTTGATTTTATTTTGAGTCAGTGTTTTGAGAACAGAACTGATTGCAGCATAATCTACATATTCTTCCAAATCTGAGTACACTGTATAAAGATGAAATTTCTGCAAACAGGCATTTTCCAGTGGGGAAAAAAAGCCAGCAAGGCCATACAAACTCACAGTTGAGAAGTTTTGAAAGGCCCTAATTTTATCCAAGATATTGTCTCTCATAACTTGTTCTTGGGCTCCACTAAGCGCTGATTGCAAGACGTCAGCGTGAGGAGGTCTGGAATCCCCAGAGAAGCCAGTGGTAAGAGCACACATAAATCACATGGCTCCTAGGCTGGAGGGGAGGAGAAATGGTATCTCTTGAATTACAAATGAGAAATATTAGCTAGGTCAAGTAAATGACATCCTCGTTGCTTCCTGTCAATATAACGGAGCAGTCAGGGACAAAAAGAAAGGTTACTTCCAGGAACTGGCCAGCAAGGTAGATCTTTCTGAAGATTTGCATTAATTCATTGCTATGTTTAAGACTTCCAGCTTGGACTTTTTTTTAAATGACACCCTTTATCTTTTCAAGCTCCTTGAGTCTATGAAATAATTTATTTTTTAATACAAGTAGTTGGCCTTTAACTCTTGAGAGAAATCAGATGGATTTGGTGAGCTGATTTAGAATTTACACTTTTGGATGCTTCATTTGCTACCCATGATTCTAGGCAGAAGATTTTTTTATTCTCCCAGACTCTACCTGTGTGTGTTCTAATGTCTCCTCTTACCTACTTGAATGATCCTCTCTAATGCTGCTTTATGCAAGCCACAGCACAGCCAAACCCTTCTTAGAGACTGAATGAGTGACAGCCATGTATTTCAAGGTACACGAAATGAGAAATGTGCAATTTAAGCAAAGCATTCACACATTTGAATGGAAGACTGAAACTGTTGAAACTGCAGCTGCTGGCAGGAAATTGATGTACCAGTTGCTATTTACCTAGCAGAAATTAGTTCTCTGTGATCAGTTTTATTAGACTGGGTGGAAAAAGTAAGCGTTCCCTCAAGAGGGTTAAAAAAAATGTTCCCTTCAAAGTTAAGAGTTAAACGTGCTTCTTCCCCATGTCATTGCTATTTTCTCATCATGTCCCTTGTTGGTTTTTTCCCTGAAAAAATACCACTATAAAAGAGACTAATAGGCTTTCCTTGTTGGCATTTACCCCCATCCAGAGCCTCCCCTTGCACTTTGGGGTAGTGAGTCAGTGACAGAAGCTCCACATCGGGAGTTGCCTCAGTCAGAACATTCTTCTATGGGGCAGAGGCAAATGTACCAGGGCTCCACCTTTCATTGGCTAAGTGCCCAAGCCAGACACCCTGCAGCACAGAGTTAAGTCGTGTTTGAATAAAAGGGTTGTTTTCTATTCTGAACAGGTAACTTTTTCATAAATCAGACAAGTCCCTAGAGAATCTTGCTGTCATGGAGAGGTTCAATTGGTTTCACACTCAAATGCTTCAAGGTTGCTTGATCTGTGAGAGTTTTCCCTACTGAAGGGCTGTAAATTATTATTGGTTATTAATGTAGCACAGCAGTATGCAAGATGCACCACACTTGTTGACTTTGCCACCTTAGTCTGTGTCTCAAAGCATCTGAAGCCTGTTTCCAGAAGGGAGATCTGCATGTGTCAAATACTTTGAACCAGAGAGGATAAAAGAAGCTCTTAAATCTAAGGCTAGGATAAGGGTTTTAAGTGAGACTTTTGTAGTAGCCCAGATCTGGTGTATAGTCCAAAGGAAGGGCAGCCACTCCCCTTCCTGTTAAGCCATCAAAGACGGGGGGCTGAAGCCACGGTTTTCATCAATGGGAATCTGGTGGTCACAGCTCTTCCTAATTCTGCCCAGGCTCTCATACACATGTGACAATAGGTATGTGACACTTAAATATAAAAAGTGCCTTGTATTCCTGTGAAAGACCAGGGTGGATCTGTGTTATTTAAGGGCAAGAAATTTGTGAACTGGGAGATGTTACAGGGAGGTAACTGGGAGGTGTTTTTGTAGAGTGAAGCCTCTTCAGCAGTTCACTAAACCAGCTTTGTCTTATCTGTCTACTTTCCTAGTAAAATGTAAAGCAGATGGATTGTGGGTTTTTGCCTAGCTGTAGTAAATCTATCTGGGAACTAACCCTGGAACTAATCACTTGTATTTTTCAAGTCTGTGTGCCTAAAATTAAACACCTGCATCCACATCAGTCACTTCAGGCACCAGAAGGGAAAAATAGGTCTTGCTTTTCAGAGCAGTTAATTCAGTGATGGGACTTGCAATGCCAACGTAACAATTACTGGCAGGTGAAAGTACTCAGCACTTAGAAAATATAGGATTCTTGGCAAATTTTCAGCAGGCATGTTTAAATGTTTTGGCCACTGTGTGTGTTTATAATATAGATTTTCTTCCTTTTCCTCTTTTTAATTTCTCCAAACACTTATTTTTGAGATATTTCCTTTCTTTCAGTCTCTTTTTCAGTTGTCACAAATCTAGAATATTGTTAGTAAATCATAGGAGAAGAGAGTAATGGAAATATGGTTGGACTGGACATTGAGAGATTACCTCGCCCATCAGTTCTTCCTGGTGAGGAACACTGATACCAAAGCCAAGATATGCAACAGAGCACAAAGTGAAAAGCTATTCCTGCCTTGTTAGCTTGGGCTGTGTGTCATGACTGTACTCTCAGATGAAAGCAGTGCTACCAGGAGATAACAAAGGGACACAGTCTGAAAGAAAACCACGTTGAAGCAGCAGTGTATCAATTCCATACCTCAGAGGTAGGAGGCTTCAGCATCAACTCCTACTTTCTTTTTTTTTTTATTTTTCCCCCCCCATTGTCCCACCTCAGTTTTAAGGCACTCCTGGCAGAAGTACCTTCAGGGCTTTGGAAGGGCACAGGGAGACTGGGTCTGTGGGTTGAACATGAGGATGCATGAACACAGAAAGAAAGTACACATAAGGGAGACAGGTGGAGCAGGGAATAAGGAGTGATGAGGCAGGCAGAACACACTGGCAAGGAGCTGATGATGGTTTCACTGGAACTTCTCCCATCAAAGGTCAGATTTTTTTTTTCCCCTCTGCTCCATAACAGATTTAGCTTTACCTAAGTATTCTTGAAAGATGTTTGCCTATGAAATAGCATGGCAGTGTAGGCATTTGAGAACAGTTTAAGCAACTTATTCCTTACTTTACTATCCTTAATATTCATAAAGTTTTCTTGGATATACCTGTCCATCCACAGCCTCTCTCCTATTAGTGCCATTGCCTCTGAAAGACATGTTTTATTTCTGTAATGGTAGTCAGAGCACAGCATACTCTCACTTTGTGTGCAGTTTTTCAGCATCTCACTCAAGCCATACTTGTCTTTGACAGTGTCTTTGACACGTATGGGCATGATTTTAATGGGCCAGGTTCTTTCTGGCATTGTGACAAATGAACCTATGAACCTCGTTTTTCAAACTATTACAGTTTCTACAGCTAGACTACAGGTTTCCAAGAATTCTCTAGAATCTTAGAAAAAATATGAATTTTATTAATTCAAAGCACTAAACAGCTGAAGAGTGTTTTTTATGTATACTTGCCATAAAGCATAACTAAATAGATACATGCACAACTCATGGTTATGAGACTTTCAGCATTGCTTGAAACCCAATGAAATGAACATATAAAGCTAAGACACCTCTACCACAGCTAAGATAGAAATCCAGAGTGCTGGTTACTTGCTGTTGCTACCTGTTGGCCAACAAGAGTGGCAGGTATTGTCATAAATGTTTTCATGGTGAGTATTATGCTGGTCAGGTGGCTGAATTACTTAAGGTCCACTGCACTCTTAGGCAATGGGTCAGGGTTGGTGGGGTGTATAATCAGGCTTGTTTCTGAACAGATATGTAAACAAGTAGTGCCCTGTCTGTTCCCTACATGGCATATTTTATTTCCCACCCAGACCAATTACTTCAGAAACACTTCATTCCATCCTTCAAATAATGGTAAGTGGTTCTTTTTAAACAGCAAAACATGGTCAAAGCGAATGTGGCAAACCCTGTTCTGGAAAACAGCTATGAACTCCATTGTGTGCTCCTATTACTGTCACAGAAGTGCTGCTATCTTGGTTCTGTAACTGGAGACAGAAACAGGTATTTTTCTAAAAAAGCAGTGGAATTTTCCAGAAAAGTGCTGAGATGTGCATTTTAGGAACATCTTAGTGTGTTGTAGTCAGCCACCTGCAAATGAAATTGAGGATAAGGCCTATTAGGTATGGGGTGATAAAAAGCACTGCACTTGCTTTCATTCATTCCAGGACACAAAGAACATGAAACCAAGAACAGCTTCAAGTGCACAGCAGCAGAACAAAGGCATCTAGAAATTGCATGAAGCAGACACCCTCCCTAACAACTTCCTCTACTTTTTAAAGGATCAGAGATCCAGCTCAAAGAAATTCTGCTTAAAGGTAGCATCCTCACCTGCTCAATTTCTCCTGGCTACTGCTGTGGACAACTGTCTTGGGGCAAGGTGAGACTGTATAAGAACATAAAAAATTGCAGCAGCTTCTGAACAGCAGCTGCAACCTAGCAGACTCCAGGCAAATATGCCTTAGGTGAAAAGCAACAAATATTGGAAACCAGAGCTGTGTTGTCCCGTATATTTGGGAGGACTTGTCAGTTCATATCTATGATGGATTGTGGAAGAGAACATTGAATATTAGTCTGGTACCTCAGGATGTGGAGCCCTCTATGTCTGAAACACAGATCCGAGGCTTAGTGCAGGAGTAAGAGAGGAAGGGGATGATACAGATGTGTGTGCCTATCATACAAGGTTTGAATGCAAACCAAATGAATATTGTACTTTTAAATCAAAGGGTGCAAGGGAAGGTCCCAGGGCAGACAGCTGGTGATTAGTTCCCAAGGACCAGGCAACAGTGTTGGGCAGGAAACAGTCAGCCACCCCCAGGATTCTCTGGGAAGAGAAAAGGGAGAGTCTCTTAGAGAGGAACACATGTGTAAACTATTTCATGTGCTTACTAACACCATGAACCAGGAGCATGGAGAACCCTTAGCAAAAGGTGGTTGTAGTATATAAAGGCAGAGCTGTTACCTTTTAAGTATTAGTTCTGTTCCTTGTTTTGCTGCAAATAATTTATGAAGCTAAATTACTTTTGTATTGGTTTCACTATCCATAATCCAAACATTAGTAGTATTTTATGTTTTAGAGAAACTTGCAGATACTAGTGTATTAAATTGCTTAGCTATCTGTAGGTTGCGTGTGATCTAGACGCAGAACATTTTATTCCAGAGAAATTTCTTTCTCAGAAACAATCTTCTCATCTGCTGTAATGCGTGAAGAGTATGAAAAAGGATGTTATTTGCCAAGTAGTACTTCTCTAAAAGTTGTCAACTAGGTGAGACTGTGGAGGAATTGGATTTGACCAGTCTTTTAAAAATATTTGAGGGATTTAAATTAGATTTGGCAAATTACTAAATCTCATCTAAATTAAATAAACTTTCTAGTATTGCCATGAGCATTAAAGCCAGAGCCAGGTCATATGTGATACTCCTCCACGCAATCAAAAGCAGATAAAAAGTGCTTAAGTACCATTTTCATAAATGCCAACCATGGGAGATCAAATTTTCTTTGTTTTAATGCTTTTGGGCTGTCTGCCTGTGTTGACTGTGTGTCTGAAATGGCAGACAACACATTAGAGCCTGGTTTCATTGCCAATCAGTGCTTACATGTAATGTTTCCTACAACAAAAACTTTGTGTTTAAGAAGAACCCCAACAGTGCAAAACCCTCAAACCCCCCATATGTACTAAGTGATTGAAACCTCCCTTAGTATTCTAAAGTCTTTAAAAACAAGTCCAAAATTAAGGGCACTATTCTTCCTTTCAGCATATGGTCTTAGACTGTTCCCCCAACATTTTGCTTTGATGACTTTACAAGACTGAAGTGTCAAAGGGTAGACTTGTAGATCAAGCATGAACTCAAGATCAAGCTATTGACATTTTTATTCTTTATTTATGTAATTATGATATTATACAAATCATGTGGTGGTGCTGACTTATCTTCCTGCCTATAGATGACCTCTTCTCACCCCAATTAAAGAATGGGGAGCATAAGAATAAATACATCAGTCATGTAAAACACTTCTCAAAAGCATTCAATTGACAGGTGCTGTAGCAACACATGAGAATAAGGGAGGTTTTTTTCACTTGTTTACAGTTTTAATGACTAGCACTTACTTGGTTTTGTCTGCCTTTGTTTAATCACAGAACAAATAAAGGTAACAAAGTGTGCACACTAACTCAGAGCGATTGGTTCGTGGCTGCGGTTTGGGATCAGGATTCAGTCCCATATTTCTACTCTCTGGTTGAGTTCCCTGTTCCCAAACCAACATCACAGATACAGATACTTCAGTTTGTTTGGCTTCCTTGTCATATAGCATTTTCACCAAGCTGAAGCACAAATAACAGTTTTACTCCCATGAGTAAATAAATGCTAAGCCAGTGTCCAGTGATGTCTCTGAAACCTCCAGATGTCTCAGAGCAAAACTGATAGGTTTGATTAAATGGCACCCATAAGACTGTTGTTGCAGAAGAATGATTAAGCCTAAATTATCTGAAAGGCACTGACTCAGGATATAAACAATGCAAGAGCAATTGAGAGACCCTGAATCACGAACTGTGACATGATATATCCTGGAGTTCAATAAGCTAATGGTGCTATTAATGACTAAGCTAAAGCAAGCAGAGGTTTTGTTTGCTTCTGATTTCACGTCTTCCACCCTCAGTCGCTGCAGGTGGCTAAACATACAGAAGTGTACTTAGGTAGGGAAATACAGAAAAGAAGAAAGTAGGAAAAGAGAAGTAAAGGGATTTATGTTTTTGTTTACATGTGAAAATTTTCCTGATGTCCCTAGGGTAATGGTATTCATAGTGATGGAGGAAGGAAGGCCCACAAGCTCTTGTGGAGGAGGGGACAAAGAACAGGGGGCAAATATGAAAACAAAAAGCAGAATGTAAAATACCGCCAAGGGAAAGAGGACTTTTTTTTTTTTAGACAGAAAAAGGCAAAAAGAAGAAATGTGATGTGGGGGGAGGAAAGAAGAGATGTCCAAACAGTTGTCAGGATTCTTTATTATCTCTCCCAGAAATGCTCTGAGCAGTACTGGCAGTAGTGCACAGAGGTTCGTATAGGGGAAAAATAAGTCAGTCAATAGGTTGTTTACAAATTGTTCTCCTGAATAATATACAAGAAAAATCTTACCTGAAATCTTTGCATTTAATGGCATAAAAGAATTTATTGATCAAACGTAGGTAATTCTCCCTCCCTTTTAGTATGTGATGATGACAGGAGAAGCTGAATAGCATGCTCCCTTGGGAAAACAATGTTATTTCACAATAAATACACTGGAATTTGTGACAGACCTGACAGGGTTTTTATCTTATTTTCATCATATCTGAAAGAGAGGGAAAGAAGTGGAGTTAAGTGTCTCTTATTGTTTTCTTTAAATTAAATAAAAAGAGTAGGAAAGGAGTGGGAGAGAACCCACTACTGAACAACTAAGTTATCCTTCACAGTCATTTCTATGGCAAATGAGAGTGCTTCTCAAGGATAAGTATGCTAATGAAACCTTATGCAGTGGTCATGGGGAATTGCTGCCAGAACCAGCGAGAAGTAAGAACAAAGGACTGAATATTAATGGCAAATGTCATTAAGTATTTCAGTGTAACAAGCAGGTTTTTTTCCTGTAGTGACACAGTAGAGACAAGCAGTTCATCTTAACTCAATGTCCTTTAAATCATAGCAAAACTTAATACTAAGGAGGAAAGGATGCTCACTCAGCTCTTAATGAAAAATGTTAGTAGCCAGGTCCTTCTGTTTGCCTTCAAGTTGGCTGTGAGTATGTACAAATGTTGGCTATGCATGAAGTATGAGGAGATATTCATAATGTGGAGCTGTCTCTTTTTATTAGTATTTAAATAAAGATAAAACTACCCTGCATGACCACATGCAGACAAAACAAACAGTGAGAGACAGAGGATCTTTTTTAGTTCTTCTTCACATTGGATGTACCTGATTAGAAGTTGACCAGATAGCAAAACCATAAAGCACTCTCTAAAATTAAAGCCCTTAATGGCATCATTAATACTGTGAACTGACGTGAAGCTTCAGGCACAGGGCTTTAGCGTACCTTGGCATCTGAGGAGGGGCTTTCTGGAGAGTGGAGAGGCAGGCAGAGCTTGCTCCAGAACTGCTGTTGCCACTGCTGTGCTTGGTATCATGATAGAGCAGGATATTATTGTCTATACACTTTGGGAGCATGGAAGCTTGTCCCCCTTGGTCGTGGAAGGCAGGGCCTTACTTCGCACACCCTTTTCAGAGCTGCAGCATGTGAGTGATAGAAACAACCTAAGCTCATCGACTGCTGTCAGCATGAGTTGTTCAGCTGCCACATAGTTTGTTTGCATGATCAGTGCTGGAAGCCTCATCCTCATTGGAACAGTCACTCCTGCAGCAAGTGGGGATCATTTGCTTCTTTGGCTAAGCTGTACAAAACTGGGGTCTCTTTTAATCTATCTGTATATGCAGTGGGCTGTGCCTTACTCCAAACTGGGTTGTGAGGAATTATAACAAAAGGCAAATAAAGTCTGAGTGCTGATAGTCTTATTGGTTGCTGGTCAGAATCACCAACTTGCAGTAGTGCTACTCCAGGCACCTCTACAGAGGAAGATCAAAAGGATGTTGAGTATTGGAGGTCGATTGGACTAAATTGTAGGAGTCAAAAAAAGGCTGCTTTCAGGGTTTAGAGCACTTCTTAGGAAATTATGTTTTTAATTATGATGTCGATGTGATGGCCACTGGAAAATCGAATTAGTACACAGGATATTTTCAAATCTCCATGGTTTTCAGCAAAGAGATAAAAAATAAGGAACTTGACTGGGATGAAGCTGTGCTGGGTCAGCCAAAATCTAGCAGGCTGAAGAGCCAGCCATATCCTCTGCCCTGTGGTTGTCCTTTCAAGTACTTTCAAATTGGGCATCGAGGAACTGATCTGGGGTGCCAGCTGCATCAAGACAGAGAATGTCAACATGCAGAGTAACAGAGTTTGGAAAACAAGAAAAAGGCACAGAATTCAGACTGAAATTTGAACTGGCAAATGCCCAAATCTGGTTTCATTTCCTCAGCGTGAGATGCACTGACTGGACAATGAGTTCATTGCAGGCATTCACTATTAGCATAAGCTCCCTGGGAATACCATGTTGCATTTATTGGTAGCTAAGTATAAAATCATCTGCAGTCGGATGGGTTGTAGGCATATCTTTTTGTTCTCGGGTAAACAGTGCTCCTTTAGGCCAGTATCCTCATGCTGGCCAAGTCCCCTCATGTACTGTAAGCAGTTTTAATTATGTCTCCTGCTGTATTTAGTTGTCTGGTTTACTACCACTGACAAGTAAGCAGGTTTATCTATATAGATGTCATTTGACTGAGTACTCTGCTTTCAGTCTCTGTGTTTGTGTGTGTATTTACAGCAGTTGAGTGTGTTTAGGCCTCCCAGATCTCTGTGCCTAGCAACAGAGATTTTTGGAAAGAGAGTTTCTATCCATTATAGGGAGGACCAAGTTAAGGACTATGTTAAATAAATTGGATGTATAAAATCCATCAGATAAGATAGATTGCATCTAAGGATGCTGATGAAGCTGGCAGATGTCATTGTAAAGCTGAGTTCTTATCTTGAGAGGTGGCAATCAGGGGAGGTTTCTGTTGACTGCAAAGAATGAAATGATACACCCATTTTCAGAAAAAGACATCAGGCAAGCTGGAGGTTGGACAGTCTTATGGCTATAAGCCCTGAAAACTATGAACTATGGAGCAAAGTCTTACGGACACTGTTTCTAGGCATGTTGAGGTTAAGAAGGGAGCTGGGAACCATGCGGAATTGGAGGAGCAAACTGTAGGTGATCAGTATGAATTCCTTGCATGTTGAAAAGACTGGCTCTGGTAATGAGGGAAAAGCAGTGGATTTATTTTAGCAAGGCTTTCAACACTGTCTTTTGGTGTATCACATAGCTTGAGGAAAGATGGGCTATAGAATTACAAAATGGGCAAAAAAATGGCTGAGCTATCAGGCTTAAAATGCCACTGGTACTAATGTACTTTGGCTGCAGGCTCACTATACATGGCTCTCCTCATGAGTCACTCCTGGGCCTGGCACTGCTCAACACCTGCAGCAACAGGAACAAGAGACCTGCCCTCAGGAGGTTCTCAGTGACACCAGCTCAGAGGCAGCTGCTGACAAGCTGCACGGCCCCAGCCCTCAGAGGGACTCCTGACACAGGTCCCTCCCTGTCCTGCAGAAGGCACTGCCAGCTGGGGGATCTCCAGGAAGCCCAGGAAGCTCCAGGCACAGGTTGAGCTGAAGGGCCAGGGGCAGTCCTGCAGGGAAGGGGCTGCATCCCAGTGGGTGAGGAGAACAGGAGTCAGGAGTGTATCCTTGCAGTGCCAGAGGCCAACCATGGCCTGAGCATGAGTGTGACTGCCAAGGACAGGCCAAGGACTGTTCCTTGGCCCAGTATCTCCTGAGGCTTCATCTGGAGCATGGAATGTCCAGATTTGGGACCTCTGGAACAAGAGCAATACTGACAGCCTGGAGAAAATCCAGAGCAGGGCTACAAGGGGGGTGGAGCATGGAAAGGGACAGGCTAAGAGGATGGAATTGTTCTCTTCAAATACTGCCCAGGAGCCACAGAGAAGACAGACTCTTCTCAGAGGTGCATACAGGAAAAGGACAGGAGGCAGCAAGTTGGAGCAAGGGCAGAGCTGTCTGGGGATTAGGAAACATTCCCAAAGAGGGTGGATAATCCCTGAGTCAGGCTGCCACAACAGAGGCGGCAGAAAATCCACCTCTGCAGACCCTCAAGTCTTCATGGGAAGAGGCCCTGTGCCACTGGATTGAGCTTTCAAGGTAGCCCTGCTGCAGCAGGGGGTTAAGCAGAGGCTTTCAGAGGTCCCTACCAATCTGCATTCCTCTCGGAGTCCCTGTTGGGTTGGTTTGTTTTCCTTTGACAGGACGAGCAAATATGGGTGTTTTTGACAGGGGAACCTCTGAGCATCCATACTCTGAACGACCTGTGTTGTCTGTGGCAGATACAAGCACATGCACAGACAAATGGATACACCTACACAGAGCAGGTCTGTAAGTTCAGCCAGCAGTGTAAACATCTGCTATCTCCCAGTATCTGGTCTTTTTACCTCTTGATATTTTCCCTTAAGAAACTTCCTTCCCCTTCCCAAGACCCTCCTCCTCCCAAGGCTTCACAAGCCATTTGCATAAGGGACTAATTATAATCAGGGCTGTGCAAGATGTGGGTAAGGGAAAACCTGTTTGATCATCAAAATTTCTCACCTTGGAGAGAAGTTTAGATGATTACACATGCAGATGTGTATGCATACACACAGGAGTTGTTTTATATTGCCTTTAACACTTACTGTTATTGTAAGGGGTGCCCACATGTCCTTCTCAGGCTTGTATATTTTGTATCATTATTTGCAGAGTGGTCTTATTTTCAAGCATTTGTTACCTTTAAAGCCTTTTCAGTGAGATGTAGTTAGATGCAGTGATATTAAAATATCTCCATTCCTTTTAATTCCCTGGGCATGAGACTTTCCATCCCTTTTATCATGCTCATTCCAATTTCCCTGATTTGTTGTTGAAAAGTTTGCTAAAAGCAGTGTTTATTTCTATATCCCATAACAGTTTGCCATTTTTTTTGTGGTTTAGTGTGAAGGAAAAAAACCAACTGAGGTTGTATAAATGTTACTCCATTTAAAAAAGAAAAGCAAATGCACCAGCTTGTTGTAATGAGAGCTATTAAAATAATTAGTCCCTATCCAAGGATGATTGCAAAAGGAAATAAGTAAAGAAAATGGAACGTATAACAACAGGATTATAAAATGAACAACCAGCATAAAAATTAAATGATTCAAAAGTTTAAACCAGAGTGTAACTGAGTAGCAGGATAGTGTAGGAGGAAATGTAATTGTGCTTATCCCATGTTTGTTTATTTGAACTAAATGTCCCTGAAAAGTGTCTGAGACGTGAGGGTAGAGGTTGTACTTTTCAAAAATGTATCACCATTTGATTTCAGGAGAGTCAGTGGGTCAAACTTTGCCTGAGGCAATCACAGCAGCTTTAACAATCAAGTGCTTAGGGGAATGGGATAAAATGGCTACATTCTTGCTTTGATTTGATCTCGCTCTATTTTATTGCTGCCTGCTGGATGGGTCTGCATTCATTGATGCTGTAGTGTCCAGTGCTGCCCTGCAATGAGAGAAGAAAGATGGGCAATGCAGGCTCAGCCCCAGTGCCAGAAGTTGCTTCAGCCTCACAGGTCTTGCCAACCACTGTTTCGCTCTGGTGCTTCCAGAGAGCCTTATTTTGTTGTGTGTTTCTCCTTGTATAATTGTCATACTCTTGCCTTAAAACAGTATCAAACAAGAAAGATACTGTTCTGTTGATGCTGATGGCTCCATGTTACCAGTGTCAGAGATGTCAGTTTCTGGTAGTGCGTTGTCTGATAACTGTCATAGGCTTCAATATGAATATTGTAATGTAAAAGATCTAATTGTGGTTTACATGTGCTGAGAAAACATTCCTTGTAATGCTGTGTGAAGTTTCAAAGTATATAGCCATCAGATGGATATCTTGTCATTTGAAACATTAGCTATTGAAATATAAATATTGTTACTTCTTATAGTATCATATAGAACAATTACTTTAGAAATAACCACAACTCTTATTTTATTTGATGCTGCAGAAGTCTCTGTTCAAAGGCTACCTTTGCACTGTCAACAAGTAAAGGGGAACCAGGTGTGCTTGAGCTGTAATCTGTAGGTCAAAGCAAGCTAGACCATTCTGTGGCCCAGAATGTCCATCTGTAACCACTTCTCCCCCCCAAAAACCTGTATTTATGCATGGTATTATGTTCAGTATATAGCAAGAAAGTTAAAGCGGTCCCTTAGGAAAACTCTCTCTGTCTGTGCTTCCCAGCAAAGTTCCTGGGAAAAAGGATCAAGCTGAAAACCCAAAATTTTTTAAAGGGCTGAAACCCAAACCTAGAAGGAGATTTGTATGGGATCCTACTTAGCCCCAGTTTTTAAAGGAAAGGGAAAAGAGGGCTTATGTTAATTTTAGGAAAGCCATGCTATTACAAACAATGTCTTCTGTGACTTAAAACAATCTAGCACCACCACATGCTATAAATAATGGTTCTTAAATATTTTATTCCTGAAGATAGAAAGATTATATTCATGTAGTAATACTTACAGCTGTGTAGACTTGTCCTGCTTATTCAAGGTTGTCTTTGAAGTTTTAGAAAGCACCAATGACTGTGCTTCAATAAATTTTTTGTCTTGTTTAGGGAAGCAAACCAGCTGCAGCAGGTTTAATCGCAGCTAAACCTTGTGTGAGTCAAATGGAGGCTACAAAACCAAACATGCGGGACAAGTTGCAGCAGAGTTAAGGCCTGTTCTTTCAGCTGTTCCAGGGTGTGGTGCTTGGGGAGGGGGAGAGTACATGCTTACACAGACTGAATAAAGTATCCCTGGAGCGTAGGAGGCTGACAGGAGCCATCCTGTATCTACTTGTCTGTGTGACCTTGCTCGCAGGGATGCTCTGTTTAGCAAGGTATACCAGACACCAAGGGGACAGGCAATGAGCTCATCAGTGTGCTGTTCTTGAGTGGGGTAGAAAATCCAAAGATTTTCAAGTGTCACAGAAGGCAAACACTCATTGGTCTCCAGGGCTTGCTACCCAGAAAACCAGATAATCTGACTTGGATCATGGTTTTTCAAATAAAATAAGTAGCCCTATTTATTTAAATGGACATGTTTCTTTCAAATTGCTGTACTTTCCCTATTATTTATATCCAGCTTAATCCTGTGGCAAAATCAGCTCTAGATGAGGTAGCTACAACCACATTGACATTTACATTTCATTTGTTTATGCTGCATCTGAGTTTATGTCTATGCATTTTACCAGTGGCTGCCAAAGATGAGAATAGCTTTAGGAAAGCGTCTGCACATTGATGAAAGAGTGGGTTATGTGCTTTTCATAACTGTATTCCTGACTCATTATTCACAGCACAAAGAATTCTCTTGTGGCTTTCCACCTCTTATGTGGTTAGTGTACCACTCCCACCTTCCAAATGTCTCAGCCGCTCAAACGCATAATTTTCTAAAGTATAGGCCGTAAAATTAAAGGTTATATTTCAGTTTCACAAGTGAACTGAGTTACCTGGCAGTTTTAGAAGAACGTACATGTGCATAATAGTTCAGAAATTAGACACAGAAAAACCCACCTTAAATCACCTAACAATAAACTTCACTTTAAACCCATGTAACAATGAGGAATTCAGAGGCTGATACTCTAATCTGTAATTCCACTCACTGTCCTGCAGTGCATGTTTTACTGTATATAATATCAACCAGCATCCTAAGCGGGCTACCCAGCTAGGGTAGGGTAGTAGAAGCCTGAAGTGAATATAATCAGCCTGTTGAAACTTTGGGTTTCTTGACCTTTATACCTTTAACGCTTTTTTCAGTGAATGTTTAATTTGTGAGTAACCAGGGAGTGCTGAACTAAAACCTTTAATCTGCCAAGATTATTTTTTCATGCAGTACTCTATAGAATGTTGATTATCCCCGTTACCTTGTAAGTTGGATGCCTTGCAGTTTTGATTTTCACGTTCCCATGAGTTAGGGAAATAACTTTTATGCTCATTTTATGGCTGGAGGTTCTGAAGGTTCAAGATGCTAAGCGCAGTTGCCTTCTAGAGTATCTAGCTTTCAGCCTTCAGTAAATTACACCAGAAAAAACATGCAGGCTTAAGGAACTGCACCTGAGAATTCCTTACTACTGGTACAAGAAGAGCTCTGTATTACTCATTCTTCAGTGCCATAAACACAGCAGATGTGTGAAAGGAATGGGCCCTACATCAGGATGGGGCCCTTAATGAGGATCTTGAATCTTGTCCAAGGTTCTGGTGACACAGCTGTGGTGCCCACAGCAACTCTGCAGAGTGCCACCCAGAGCACCCTGCTGTGGAGAAGCTCTTCTTGCAAGCAGCGACAGATAGGGCAGTTCTGTCCAGAGGGGAAGACTGGATGTCTGGGAATCTACAACACTCTGAGAGCTGGTCTGATGACCTGTAAGCAGGACATAATTTTGTCTGATTCCATGTGTGATTTGTGAATGTCTGGATACTGTTAAGATTTTTTGAATGGTAGCCTAGTGCAAAACTGATGGTGCACTATTGCTAAAACCTTAGAGGCTATTCATAGGTATTAAGACTGAATCTGCTTTGTCATTTTAATGGAACCTCTACTTTTTCTTGGATGCTTTAATAATTTATTATAAACATATAAATGAAATAATTCAGTAAATGCAGCATAATTACTTTGTAGAAAAGCTTATTAAATGGAGGAACTTTAAGATCTGAGTCCAACCAGTAAATCAACAAGGCTACTTTAAAGGTCTCTTCAAAGTGCTGTTTCCCAGATTCTGAAATTGGTCCTGTTTTGCTGTAGAGGTGATGGGAGCGTATCAGTGAGGAGTTTGATTGTCTGGAAAAGGGTAAGTACTGGTTTAAGTACTGTGAGGTCATTTGCACATCAAGACTCAAGTGGCCTCTTAACTGGACCATATTGAATGTAAAGCAGAAGTACAGGGGATCAAAACAAATAAGCTGTTATTTGCCATGACAACCATTCTACTTCCACTTTTATTGCAAACTAAAAATGTCCATGTTTTTCTCTCGCAGTTGTGTTGTGGGTCTTCCCTCTGTGAATACGCGTTGTGGTACCCGAGCAAGGTGTTTGTGAGTAGATCACAAATCAGTTCAGGTTGTAAGGGCAGCATAATGAGGCAGTGATGTCAGAACTGCTGTGCTTGCATCCTTCTGCAGTAAAGGGAGTAGATCTTGCCCAGGGATGGCCACCAGGTGCAACTGCAGTGCTGTTGGCAGTGGTCTAGGCACATGCCCATGGTGGACCATGCATGGTCTATAGGCTATGAGCTGGAGTACAGTAGTCACACTGGCTATTTGGGTGGACATAAGAGGTTGCAACAGCTCCAGACTCTTCTGAAATCCAGATTGACTGCCTTCCATACTGACAGCGAGACTGAAGGAACCGCAGCTCTGTGTGGAGTCTGCCTTCCTAAGCAGACCAAGCCTTGTGTGCTCTAGGAGGGTGTGGTAGGCTAGAGTATGCTGGAAGTCTAAAGCTGCCTGAACAAAGTGGGCTGTGGAAACTGGGGCAATAAGCACATTTCAGGAAAATGGAGGCATAACCAACAGATGTTACTGGCAGTTCTGTAATGCACTCTCTCCTTTTCTCCCAGTTTCAGGCAGTGTGCTTCAAAATTATGAGGGTTGAGTTTCATGGCCCCTACCACTGATTCTCTGGATGTCACTGTGCTACAGCTGACAAGAATAAACTTCAGTGGTGCCCTTTACATTTGCTAATTTTTTTGGTGAGGAAAAGGTAAAAAATATCTTTTTGAAGGGCAAAAATGTTAAAGAATTAATAATAAATGTATATACAGATGGGAACTATGTATACAAAAATCTTGATGTATCTGTACATTTCTTTTTGCCTGTAGGGCTTGTTAAAATCTATTTATTTTAATAATAGGCTAAAGTAGGAAAATAAGTGGTGGTAGAAGCAAAATCTGAATCCACAGACTTTTTAAAAATATTTGTTTCTGGGCAATGAGTAAATATTTCCACCTTAAGGTGATTGAATTAAATTAGGAAATACAATTGCCTTAAAAATAATGTTTAAAATAGAAGTCTCCATTGATCTTTTATGCACAGGCCATGATATGATGCATCTTATATATACACAATGTAATAAATGTATTACATTCATCAGGTTGTAGGATGTTTAATCTCTGAAAACAGCTGTTATATTTAACATTAATGGGTACTAGGACTGTTGCCTAGACTTATTTGTAACATAGAAGGCAGATAAACTGTTATATATACATATCGTTTCATATTTCAAATTAATTTTTTATTCTTGAAAGTATGTATTGATTCTTACAATTTCATTGCCAATAATGAAAAGCAGATTATGCATCTTTATTTAAAAAAAAAAACAACACAAAAAACAACAACAACAAAAAACACCAAAAACCACACCAAAAACCCAACCGAAAAACCAAACCAACAAGCAGGAAAAAAAAGCAGCACACAAACCCTCTGAGCTCTTATGGTTCTGTGTCCTTGCATTTGGAAGAACTTTATGTATGAACAAGGAAGGGAGTTACTGTAATGTGTATTTATGGTCTTCTCTAAGATACCACGTATGTTGCATTGTTTCCTGATGATGATGATGAACTGGCATGTTTCTGAATTAATCTAAGCAAAGGTATATATTATGTCAAGTTGCATAAAAAGAGATGGTTCCTTGAAGGCCTCTAAATGAACTTCACTTGTTCTATCATTCATTCACTCACCCACTTTCTTGCTTTGATTTCCCTTAGTTATTTAGAAAAAAAATGTAGTTTTAGGTTCTCTGTCCTGGTATTACTCAGCTGTTTTGTCTTCTACTTTGGCAATCAGTTAAAAATGTTTTAGCTAGACTTCTAATTTGGTCATTATCATTTGGTTTGGATGAAGCTGTAAATATGGAACTAGATAAGGATGTGCATAGAGAGACTGGAATGGAAATCACCATAATTCAAGTCAACAGAACCAGGCCACCTTGCACTTGCTGAAGAACTGGCCCCTGAACTCTGTACTAAAATTATTAAAAAGCTGCTTTACCTGGTCTTGTACTAATACAGTAAAAACACCCTATCAAACATGCGAAAAATGTTTCAGGTTTCTGCTCCCATTTCCTTCTATCTGTCTCCCATTGCCTTTGAGTATTAAATTGCAGAATGAATGTCACAGTGACCCAATTTAACTTCAGAACAAGGAAATATTTTGAATTCTGGAACTGCTCTTGGTCATGTGAGACAGTTGCAACAAGTAATGTCTCTTTAACATTTCAATGTGTACCCTCTTCACAGCTGTTGCAAGGTACAAAATACATTGCATCGAGGCTCTGCCACCTGTTGTAGGGAATTTGGAACAGAGTAAGTTAATGGAGGTACAAGAGTACATTTTGCACGTTTTGCCTTCTTTCAGTGATATTATCTGCATTTCATTTAGCAGCCACTTGAACAGTCTTTCCTTCATGTCACTGTCTTGTGAGATAAACCTGTGTCTTTGTAGCAGTGAAAGCAGGTTAGTAAATTGAAAAGTTGTAGGTGCTTTTTCTGCAGTCCTCCGCCCCTTTTTTTTTCTCAGCTGCAGTAGGCCCAGCCCCAGATGAACCTCTTTGTTTCTAAAGTAAAACTGAGCTTTGACAGCACCCAAGTACCATCCCTAGTTTCATGTCCATGAGCACTCTTCCGGGAATGGNCTCACCATTTATATGCAGATGACACAATCATTTATGGTAATAGATTATACTAGAAGAAAGCTTAATATTATCTTCAAGCTGATTTAAATGAGCTTTAAGATCATCTGGCACAATCTAAATTACTATTAAATATTAATGAAACAAAGATCATATTATTTGGCTCAAAACAGAAGTTGGGTAAACTGAACGACTGGCAATCAATGCGACCTTGGAGACAGTTTGCAAATGTCAATTGTGAAGAATATGGATACATCATTTTTCATCGTATGACTAAACTATTGATTAGAAACTGTGAAGGTTTGAAAGAAAGCCAAGAACTTTATTTGGGCTCAGAAAATTTGTTGACTTAGGGGAAAAGAAAGGATTTGTTTTCTTGAATTTTCAGTTTGTATTATGTACTTTGGGTTTTACTCATTGCTGCATAATGTTGTTAGGAAAGATAAAGCATTTTTAACTTGGTTATCCAGGCAAATTTGCTTTGAATTATACATTTCATAAAAATCACTGTCTGTCATTTTAGCAACAGTTGGCAAAAATAGGAAAACTGTCAAAATTTCATTGGTATGTTATCCTACTTTCTCCTCCTCCTGTCTTCTGTCTTCAGATAAGTTACAATCTTCACTCTTCCACATTTTTTGAAATACAAAAATTAATAAGAAAACTTGTATCTCTACTTCTTCATCTGGAACCATGCAGCTGGGATTTTGATAAGGCAAGTCAGGAGGTTTAGGGAGTTGCTTTATTTGTATGTGTTTACTTTTGCATGGGTCTGATCCTGTGATGTCCTGGGCATGTTCTAACAGGTGCAGAAGAACTCAGTGGCAGTATTTGTCAATTCCCAAGATGACAGATAAGGTCTTAGTACTTTCTGGGGGATATTCTCATTCTTAGAGACTCAAGTTGATAATCCCACAGTAAAAAAGAATAAAACATGGCCTCTGTATTGGTCAGTGTACTAAAAATGCAGAAGACCTCCTGCATTTAGGCACTGGCAATCCACCTCCTTTCTTTGTATAGCAAGATGTGTCACACTAATACATCCATTGTCCCAGAAATGCAAGCTCTTTTGACATTATAAGGAACCCCATGGTATGAGATATGGTTAGCTGTTAACCTCTTTCTGTGTTAGACATAATCAAGNCTGCTTTTTATTCAGCTCTGTTCAGATAGGTAAAAGACAAATAGATCTGTGTCACACAGCGAGAGCATGTGAGAATTGCTTACCTGTGATAGAGAACACTTATCTGAAAAAAAAAATACTTTCCTTGATATTCTTTCCATTCTTGAAGGTCTTCTGAGTTCTGGCCATTGCTTTCAGAGTCTAAAACATCCGCCCTTCACTTCTCTTTGCAGTCTGTTATCCCTGTATGTGTCAAACCCATTGTGGTACAAACTTTCTTTCAAACCAATTTACATATTTTTCTTATTTTTTCTGAAATTTTGTGGGATCTGACTCTTAAGAGTGTTGGTCACTAGCGGTCAGTGACTGGAGCTGTGGGCTGTCAGAATAAGGCTGTTTCAGCTGATGGCCCAGTTTTGCACTCTCCACCGTGGTCAAGTAGTTCTTGTCCATACTGGCTTGCTGAGTATCAAAGTACCAAATATATTTAGAGCATCAAGTAGAAACTGTACCTTGATGAGCAGATTAGTAGGCTGTCCCAGTACCCCTAACCTTTTGTCACTGAAGCTTTTGTAGCCTGCAAATCGCCTCCAGCTATTCCTTTTTCCTGTCCTTGCCATCTAGATTGGTTCTGAATCTTAATGTATCTCCAGACCACTACCATGAGAATCAGGCTTTTTCATGCTATTCAGAAAACTGCAACTTTTGTTCAAGCCCTCCTCTTTGCTCACCTTGATTAATGAAATTCTATTTTCTCTGATCTTGATTTCTTTGCCATAGTTATGTGAACTACAGAAAACACAACTGCTAAAATCATCCTTCCATCACAGTTGGATATGATGGTGATAGCAGTTGGAAAATTGTTCTCTTCTTGCCTATCTGATAAAAATTTGTCTTGAACGAAGCAAGAAAATATATTGTTTATCCCTTAAGCTGCAGGAGACAAGGCAGAACGACCAAGGACACTGAGGTTTTCCTGTTCTCACTCTCCCAGCTCCCTTTTCATTCTCATTGTATGTTAGCCACTGTTGAGTCCGAGTTAAGCTGTGACACTAAGTTCCTACCTGTAAAAGGCAGTTTGGACTTAGACATTGCTTATGAGTCATGTCAGTGGGTTACCTTTGTGGATGCTAGAGAGTCTGGATTAACTGGATGGTGGAGACATGCCTATCAACTCCCAAAATGGAACAGTCATCCAGTTTTACTAACAGAAGCAGAATGGCCTTTCAGGACCCGTATGTTTTTTTGTTGCCTGTGCAATCTGTCACTTAGTGCAAAGGATTGTGGTGAGTTTGAGGTGAGATTTACCAAACTAATTTAGGGAGACACCAGATATCCACGAGGTGACAGCAAGTTTAGTATCTACCCAGGTAGTCTGGATTTGAACCTAAAATCCACGAAAGAAAATCTCATTTGGTTTTAATTTTTCCTTTTAAGAGTTAATATTATAATTTCAGGAGTGGGAGGCTTTTTTTATTTTGAAAGATAAATTTACTAATTCAAAGTGTGACCTTTCTGCAGTTTATACCTACAAAATCTTTTACATGGTGAGCTTAAACAAATTCAAATTGTTGGGTTTGGTGACTTTTTTCCCCTCAAAATTACCATCAGTGTCCTAGCTGATTCTTAAGGGGAAAACCTGAATTAAGCAAAATGCTGCAACTCTAAATGCTAAAAAGGACTAAAAATCAATGATTAATGCCAAATCTAAGTCAAAGAATAAATAGCTCTACTTCATAAGCATACTTTGATAATCATTCATCATTTTCACACTGCTTTGTGCTCCAGATGAAGTTGAGCTGCATTCAAAATTTTAATGAAAAATAGTTGGTACAGAAAATGTGAAAGGGACTTAAACCCCATCTCTCTACATTGGATTGTGTACCATTTATTTTTTCTCCCCTACAAAGAGAAAACCTGTCTGTATTCATGCTTTTATATCTACAATGCAATAGTGTCACTGTTGACATGTACATAGCCTTATACTGGGGTGTATGTGTGGGAAGTTTTCCTGCAGGGTCTGATTCACACAGGGGGCTCGATATTATTTCCTGTACCTTGGACATCTCTGCATTTAGCAGATTAATGTACTTGGGATCTTAATAACTGCTGAGTAGTGTAATTTATTTCTTGACAATGAGTCCTTCTTGGCCTTATGTTTTAGAACGTTGTTCTCCCCAGAAGAAGCCAGTTTCAGTCCCAGAGGAATGAGTTAGTAGATGGGGTACAGAACCTATGGAAGGAATATGGTGATTTGACACCTATCCTGGAGGAAAGCCAGGGGAGTGAAATCCCCATACCACTATCTGAGCTATGAGATATGGGGCACATTAATAAAGGTGTCCTAGCATCTCAGGGGGGAAGGCTGAAGCTGTGCAAGGGCAGCAGATGCAGCCAGTGCTTATGAGCAGAGTATCTTGAGCATACCAAAGTAGAAACTGTGAGTACTAGTCTTTCCCAAACTTCAAACCGATGGGCAACTGTCAGGCCTCATTCTTGTGGACACCAGTGTAAGCACAGGGAGCTGGCAGTGTGGTAAATGTTATTTTTCTATGGGTTTTGGGGATCAGCTGCAGAGTACGTGATAGAGACTCACATATCACAGTTGGGACCTGCTGCCATAGGAGCTTATCATGTGCTGTGGTGCCTGGCATAGCAGGGCGGGTACATGAACACACTGCACTCCATGGACATATTAAAAGTGAGCAGGAATGCTGGATCAGCAGGCAGCATCTGGGCAACTGGATCCTCTCTTTCTCGCTCTGGCAGACAACCATACAGGAGATACTAGTTTAGAAGGATCCATAAATCATCCTGTAACACCAGACATCGTAATTCTCAACACTTACATGAAATTTAAGATTGTAGTAAAAGTCTAAAAGCTGCACCTGTATTGTGTCACATGCAGAAAGCAGGAGAGTGGAAGATATTTCTAGTCTTCTAGGTCTGTGCATTAGCAAAATATTTATAAAATTAACTTCTGTGTGATCCCAAGAAGCTGATCGTGCTCTAAATTACTGTTAGGACAAATAAAACCCCTCTGATCCCTGCTAATCTGACTTGGAGAACAGATGTCCTCCTGATCCTAAATCTGATGAATAGCTTAATCCCTTGTGTGTGAGCAGGACACCATTCATGTGAGAATTTTACATCACTAGAAACACAGCTGTAGTCTGTTTACATCCTGATTTTTGTGTCATCCCATTTACAGAAGCAAATGATAGACTAAGGAAGGAAAAGAAAATTCCTTTCTGGTCCACACAAGTTAGAGCCGTGAAACATCTGCAAGTGTAGTGCAGACACCCAGCAATCCTGTCGGCTCTCAAAGCTCTTTGCCTATGCTTGAGGACTGGATTCCCCAGAAATCACATTGCAGAATTAATTTTCTGGTTTTAGGCGTTCTCTTAGTTTAATTTGCAGTCCTTTCTGTACACTGGTCTTGCTTCCCACGTTTCTTGCTCCCATGACCACATTCATAGGGCTTTTCCAGAATTTTATTCTTGAATAAATAAAACCCCTCCATTTCCTAGTCCAGATTTGGTTTTGACCAATTTATTGCAACAGATGAGTCTGCCAGAGCAAATGCTGAGATCCTAGGAGACTAAAATAACCCTGAATCTTTTTCCATAAGTAATGGCATTCAAGCTAAATGATTAGTTCAAATATGTACAATTTTACAAATTTTGAGGTCACTGTGACAGCAAAACTCCTGAAATTTTGAGTGGGAAGATTTTGAATGCAAAGCCAAAGAGAGCTCATGGATCTGGTGTACCTGCTCTCCCAACTCTCAGCAAGTGCTGAGTTTCAGTAGTCTCTTTCATCTCACTGTTTTTTCCACAATGTCTTGTCATGGCTGTTTTATATGATGTTCTTAGGCAATATCCTCTAGTAAATGCACTTACTTTCTCCTCAAGTGTTTTTAACAATTTCTAATGTGTTTATTAGTATTTCTCTCAGTTGTAATAGCTTTTTTTGACCCTAAAATTGTCCACTGATTGTAATTAAACCCATGAGTCTAGAGAATTTGACAATTTAATTCTTTTAAGTGTAGCCTTATTGCCAAGCAGGTTTCCCTGCAGCGGTTTTATAGCAGAAACTGCTTTGGGTGTTTTACCATGAACTGCATTCAGGTGCTTTTCTTCAACAGGAAAGACATTAAAGGATAATTGAAATGACCAGCTAGTGAAAAACAAATACAAATTAAATGAGTCTAAATAAAAACACATTCTTCCATGTAATCACTTTTTAAAAAAACCCTAATAATTAATCAAGGCCCATTGTACCCAAAAAAAAATATAAA